>OZ005744.1:202186276-202456639 GCA_963930735.1 Dioctria linearis | reverse complement strand
AAAAATATCCCTTCTGCCTTTTCAGATCATTTTTCACCTTCAAAACCCTCTACATTCCCCCCCCCCCCCTTCCCTAATAATTTATTTATTTATTTTTTAATTTAAAAAAAAAAATTCCACCATATTACAAAAAAAAAGAATGCAAAAACAAAAATCATCAAATGTAAATAAAAAATAAAAACAATAAATAGAAAAAAGGAAAAATAAAATAAAACTAGAATAATAAATTATAAAACCAACACAGTAAAATGTATAAGTAAAAGCCAAAAAATTACTTCTATTCGTAAAGCAGACTTTGTCGAAGTTAAGTCAAAATCAGTGTGGTCTGAGTGGTCATTGAAGCCTCTCAACATAGAGCAAATAGGCTTATTATAACCGTAGTTGATTCGATGATGAGATGAGATACATGTAACAAGGTATACGAATCATTCCTCAAAGTTCGTGGGCGAATATTAAAGTTAATTTTAGAAAAGAGCTCAGAAGCGTCTACGGCTCTAGTCATTATTTGAAACAAGAAGACTACCTTAGTTACCTTACTTATTCTAGTGAGCTTAAGAAGATTTAATCTCTGCTCATAAGGAGGAAGCGTCTAAGTGCGAAGCAAATAAATCTCCTCTATATAGATTCCAAGTGCCCTAAATGAATATCACAGAAGGACACGAAAGTCAATAAGAGGTCGCACAAAAGCTAGATACAAGCTCCTTAAAGTAAAGGGATCATCTTCCATCCATCTTCCTACAAAGCCTAATGCGGCATTAGCATTATTGAATTTCTTGTCAATATGTGGTAAAAAGCTAAGTTTTGCTGTCTAAAAGTACACCAAGGTCTTTAACTAAATTGGTTTTGTCAATAGCGATACCATTGATATGGTATATAGTCAGAAGTAGGCAATTTTTCCGGGTAAAGCTAATAGCGTTAGACTTATCAATATTTAGGTATATAAATTTTTATTCACCAAATACAGAAACTGTCAATATCTGATTGCAAAGCGACACAACCAATAGAACTATCGACCGTCTTAAAAAATTTTGACATCGTCAGCATTCATCAGAATATCAGATAAATTAATAACGTTTGGCAGATCGTTAATGTATAAAATGAAAAGAAGCGGACCATGATGGCTGCCTTGAGGAACACCGGAATGTACAGGTAATTCTCAAAAAACAGCCGACCTAAACAGAATTTGTTGGATCGCCTATTTGATAAATATGACTTTTGACATTTAATTAAAAAATAGAAAATCCGAGTAGACCAAACTTGAAGAGCAAAAACTTGTGTGAAATTGTCTCGAAGGCCTTACTGAAGTTGGTGATGATGCAGTCAACTTGGTTTTCTTTTCCCATAGAGTTGAAACGAGACCGAGGTAAATTCAACCAGCTTAGTGGCAGCTGATCGCCTCTTCAAACAACCATGCTGCCTTGTAATTAATAAATATTTGCAGCGAAAGTAAACAGCATCACTTACATTCGCAAATAGCTTAGGAATGACAGAAAGCTGGGTAATATTCCAAAAATTAGCTATTTCATATTTTCTGCTTTTTTTGTTTATAGAAATAATATTGGATAACTTCTATGGTAATGGGAATATACCGATCCGCAGAGACCAGTTAAATAGATGTGATAAGGGATTTACAGTATTATGTCCGCAATATTTTAAAAAGACAGAACGGACTTCATCAGGCCCGGCATTGAACTTGAAAGCAAAATATCTTCAGATATCGTAAGATCACTAAGGCCAAGCACCACTCCTGAGGACGGAAGAATAGAACTAAAATTTTATTCGTCAATTACTTCGCTAAGATGGGTAAAGCTAGTAGGTACTAAAGAATTCAGCCATGAGGTTGTAGATAATGTTGGGATCGGAACTAGTTCATTTGAGATGGATATCCATCAGAGTTCCGCCGCAAAGCTGTCTAGATTTAATTTTAAACTCTACTTGAACTTGATATAAATAATTAAAAAATGCAACTTTAGTTCATTGTAGTCAGTCATAGTTTTAGATAAATTATATCTCAACCACGCATCATACCAGGAGTGGACCTAGGTCAAGTTTTATTGATATGGAGGTGATAAAATAAAGCCATCAAAAATTATTTTGTAAAATTGATTCGTTAAAATCACTTTTATTGACCATCACACACCAGTCACAAGTTGGTAAAAAGTAATTCAACAGCGAAAAGTCTGCTTTACGAAAGGCAAAAGGGTCAGGTGGAATGTTATTATATAAAATTACAAGTGCAGGATGATGATAGTCCTCAGAAACCAAAGGAACTTCACTTTAACTGATAGCAGTATTGCCGGCAACAGATGTAAATGCTAAGTCCAAGAAGAGTCTACTGGAAGAGGTCGGGATGCAGTTAATTTACTTTACGCGTCAATTACGATCAATTCAATAGCAGAGAAAACATTAACTGGGAAGAAAAATTCGTTAGTATCATTCTCCACCCACCTGGCAAGTTTAGATCTCCCATCAGGATAAGATCGTCATCAGCTCCACATTTGTCAGCGATCCATTCGATAGCAGTTATGTAATTGTTGTAAATTTCGAGATTTTGATGATGTAGATATTCACTAGAAATAGTGAACACATTTACACCATCTCAAGTTTTTAAAAATTAAGAAAAATCTCGTATTGCGAAAAATCAACTTTGAATTTTGAGAATATTCGAAAACAGGTTTTTGGATCATCGAAATCTGTTCTCACTATGGGTAACTGATATGATAACAAAAGTTAGGCGGGGCTTTATTTTCCGTCTTTCATTTAAGACTTATTAAATTTTATTATTTTCGAAAACTATATTCGAAAATGAGAAAAACAAATATTTGAATATTTTAAAATTCTTATTCTCTTATTCGACCTAATTTATCTTTTTCGAAATTCGAGAAGGCTTTTTATGTACTCAGAAAACAGCATATTCGCAGTTAGGGTTAGGGATCTGCCACAAAAAATATAGATTCGTGAGATATGGATGTCCATATAAAATTTCTGTGCACAGTTTCGAAACTATCATGAGTAAAAACCTACTTAAAGTTTCCAATGATCGTATCGCTAAGTTCTGAATTTTTAAAACTTCATATGTTCTTTTGTTATTGGATTTCTTCATAACCCACTCCAAGCGTTTAACACGTTGATGCCACCGTACTTTTCATGATTCCGGTGTAAAAAGCTAATTTAATTTGACCGTAGTATAATAATAATTAATAATAATAATAATTTATTTATTTGGCAATGTACCCAAAATTAAAATATCTTATTATAGTACTAATATCAAGAGGAGGAGAACAAAAGAAAGAAAAAGCTAAAAGCATATAATAATAATAAAACTAAAAACTTTAAAATATACAAACTAAGTACTAAAATATGATGGAGATAGTAGTCCAATTAATTTATTTAGTAGATGCGTTCACCATTGACCCTCAAAAAATTAAATTATTAATTAACCTTGAAAAAGCTTTGCTGGAGCCTTCACTTTGAATATTACTTGGAAGAGAATTCCACTTACGAGCAGCCTGGACAAAGTAAGAATGAGCACTATACTGTGAGATGTGCCTTGGGATAAGAAGCTGAGGATTTCTGGTAGAATGCAAGAACTGCAGTTTCTCATATAAGTAAGCTGGGCTTTTATGAATTATTAATTTTTGTAAAGAAAATAAGTTGACGTCTAGCTAGATATATCTCAAGGGATATGCCCAGGATCGATGATACATACGCTGATATGTGAAAGCTATGAGAGAGCTTGTAAATGTATCGAGTAACATCATTGAACGCAACTTTCAATTTCCTTTGACAAACAGAATCAAGTTTGCCGAATATTAAACTGCCATATGTAATATGTGGTACAATTACTGACTTAGCCAACTTCAGTTTAAAATCCACTGACATGGAGCTTGAGCTAATCCACAATTGCCTCAGAGCACCATATATCATTCTCATCGTTCCCGCAATGTAGGTGCAGCAGCTGAACTTGGAATTAAATTTGATTCCCAAATTTTTGACTGAGTCAACATATTCCAAGACTGTGTTGTTCAAGACCACAGGGGGAAGCTCGGATTTCTCTAATGCACGCCTATAAATTGCTAAGCAGTTTGATTTGGACGGATTCAGACTTATGTAGGTGTTGTAGATCCTCATTGATCCGATAGACACAATCCTCCATTAGTCCTATATGTCTACTAAGGTACATCTGTACATCATCATCGTATAAATGAATAGAGCAATTTTTAATAGCAGTTGGTAGGTCGTTTATGTACGGCTAAATAAAAATGGACCAAGGATTGATCCTTGAGAAACACCTGAGGACAGATACGCCGGATTAGAGAGAGTTTCTCCTACCTTCACCATTTGACTGCGATTCATTAGGAAACAGGCAATCAGCTTAACAGCTGTAGATGAGAAGTTAAGCCCATTACCAAGTTTAGAGAGTTGTTTTAAATGATTAACAGAGTCAAATGCTTTACTATAGTCAAGCAAAACCAATATTGTCAAATGATCACTATCAAGAGCATCATAAATATCTGTGGCAACCTTTAAAAGAGCGGTCTCACAGCTGTGCCCCGGTCGAAAGCCAGACTGCCAAACTGACAATATTTTATTTACCTCTACATAATCCATAATTTGCTTATATAAGATCTTTTCCAATCCCTTGGCCAGAAAATTAAGCAGACTAATGGGACGATAATCGCTAGCTAGAGACGGAGACACTTTCTTAGGATTAGGAACAACTGTAGCTTGTTTCCATTGGGTAGGAAACTGAGATCTGGTGAGACAGCAATTGTAGATATGGACTAGAGGACAAGATATATATGGCAATATGAGTTTGAGGAATTTGGGATTTAGCAAATCAGGCGCAGTGGCGTTTGATTTAATAGAGTACGTACAACGTGGAGAGAGTTTCACATCCGTCAACGCAGTGAAAAGAAAAACCCTCAGAAAGGAAGTTAGAATAGTCTAAGGTATGAGAACGCTGAGCCGAAGTTCCAGTGAAATTAGTAAAAAACTTGTTTAGGGTGTATCGGGATCACAGATGACTTGTGGGGATTCTTGCCCATATATTCCCAAGCTGCGAATATTTTTCCACAACCTCCTAGAAGGCTGGTTTAAATCCAGCTTACTTCGAAGATATGCACACTAAGCTTACCTAACACAAAATGCCAGTTATCTCGTAGTTGGCAGTCAACGTGTTAAATTTATTATTTAATAAAATAAGTAAAAAACGAGTTTTCAAACAAAACTGAGGCCAAGTCGCATGAAAAAGTAGAAAATAAACTTTTCTTCCCACACAGAGGTCGACTCAGATTTTTTGATTGGGACATTTCTCTTCATGAATCAAATCAGTTATTACCTCTGATTGATCATACTGAAATATATCGGTGATTGTCAGCGAATATAATCTGAGTCCACCTCTGTGTGTGAAGAAAAGTTTATTTTCTACTGTTTCATGCGGCTTGGCCTCAGTTTTGTTTGAAAACTCGTTTTTTACTTATTTTATTTTCTGCCTTTTTCACGTTAACTAAATTGTTATTACGTGCTGCATGGAGATATTTTAAAACAATTTTATGACGGCTGAAAAGACACTGATTTACCAGTTTTTCGAAAAATTTATTCGAGTAAAAATTATTTTAATTTATAGAACTTTTGCGTCAAAATATCGCTAAAGAACAAAAGCTTATAATTGAAAATTTTTCTTGCTAAATACACTAACGAAAGTTAAATTTTAGTTGTTGCTTGAGTTTTCTTTACGGCTGCGACGCACTTCGCCATGGTTAGTGATGCTCTCGAGATGATATGTTGGGACGATGCAGATTGTGTACAGCGCTTTTTAGCTATATTCCAACTTGATCCCATATAAGATGAATTTTCCCGATTTTATATGTTTTCCACAGACTTTTCCTATTACTATGAAATTTTTTTAAAAACTTACATGAATTTTCCTCGATTTTTCATGCAAGTTTTCATGATTGTTGAAGAGAAAGTATTGATGCCAGTAGGACGGAAAAAAAATGATTCCGCATAGCTTATAACAAATTTTTGTCGGAAAAGTCGGAAAATTCCGGAAATTTTCGGAAAAATTTTCAGAAAAATTGGAAAATTCTGCATTTTTTCGGAAACAGATTTATCACTAATCAAATTTGTACCAAATTTTCAAATGATTTTCCCGATTTTCTGGGTTTTCCATGGAAATTTCCGGTTCAAATTTTGATAGATTCACTTGTCACGCGACATGAGCCTGTGTGCCAAATTTCAGCTCGCTGTTATGATGAGAAGTGGGTCTACGTGAGTGTCGAAAAAAAAATACAAACAAATTCGTGCACGAGTTAAAGGGACGTGCTGGCTGGCCTCAAAAAGTGCTTTCTGCGAATACTCTAATTATTTAATTCTTCCCCTGTTAACTATCTTAGGTACCGCAGGGATCCGTCTTGGGCCAGCTGTGATTTAGTAAGTATGTATTTATTAGTTACGCAAAATATTTCAAGTTTATATCTTGATCCATATCCTTACTGGTGATGTACAATTAGTACCTAAACATGTTCATTGCTCTGCAATTATTATTCGGTCCAATGAGAGGGCTTATTAACAAACATACACACATACATACGTTTTCTGCATACGTACAATCCCATATCGCATGGGTGATTTAAGCGAGTTGATAAAAGTTGAGAAAAATCCGCAAGTGGTACCAGTCGAGACCGAAGATTCATGTGGGACGTTTACCGTACCTTAAACTAAAACAAATTCGAATGAATTCAGAAAATTCCTATGTTGAAATAGCAGTGTATCTCTGGTTATCGGCCTATTGAAATATTTTTCTTTATCTATAGACATCGTTCCCATACATATTCGTCTCGAATCAAGATATGGCTTTCTCCGAGAATTCCACCACTGGAGAGCAATGGAATGAAATCCTCATTCATTGTTTAGATAAAATTAAATATCTCCTTTTTCAATAACGGGAGGACTTGGGAGAGAAGCCTATTATATAAAAAGCTTTATTTATTTTTCCTTTAAGTACCCGAAATTTTCAGGATTACCACGTAAGAGTGTGAAAACCCATCCATAATACTCTTAGTAATAAATCTGCAGTGAGCCAAGAATGTTATAGGCTTCTAGCTAAATGTCAGAAAACTCTTTTTGCTCTAGTGACCTGTACTAGCTGTCTTCAATCTCTTCACTGCCTGATTCCATGGAGTTGTAAAGTCCTACCCACAATGATCTTTATGAAATAATTTCAAAGTAGGAGGTATTCTCCACAGTTTCTATTTGTTCAACCAAATCCACAGAGATGTTACTTTTGCTTGTCCTAAAGAAATCCTGGAATTGTTTTCTTTTTTAATTTCTTTTATGCCATAGTAAAAAAAAACAATTTTTCAAAGCAACAACTCTTTATAGTTGTTGTAGTTGTCTTACGGATATCAGCTATTCTCCATATAAACAAAGCCTTCAAGATAGGCCCATTGCCATTAATATGGAGCTCACTTGCAACATTTTGTTGTAGGAAGGCATGCCTTGCTCTCTCTTTTCATAAATCATTTCTATATGAAAGCTTTATTATATGTAAAGGAACAAAGGGCTCATCTATTTCAGGTGCAACAATCATTTTTTGCATTCACAGGAACAGTAGAAACTTTCGCCTTTTGTTTTGTCCTGCCTGAGCTCCTCCTAAGTTTGCCAGTATTTAGGCCATTCGGACCGCATTTTCTTCATTATGGAGTGCATTTATGAAAATTAATTGAAAATTGCGAAAACGCTATGCCTACTGACAGTGTTTTTTTGTTTTCTATTCAACGTTCTCTTTTTTAATTCTATGCACAACTTTTATTAATATAAAAACTCTTTTGTTAACCAGAACAGATTCTCTCTGGGTTTTTTTTTTTTGTATAATTTATTTTTTCCAGGTTCATCCCTTCATTCTTGCAACTGCAAACTGACAGCAGCAGGTTATTTACGCACCTCTATAGAATTATCAAACTGCAGTAGAAGCTATCTATGTTTTGTGGTGCCTGAAAAACAGTCGAAAATCTCTCCTGCTTCCTATATTTTGTTGTTAAGTCAACTTTGCCGAAAGTCCTGAATTGGAAACGAAGAGGACGAACGGCAAATAAATTCAATAGCACTCATAGGAATAATTGTCTTAATGAATGTTTTATGGAACATATATTAGATAGAAACTGTAGGGGTATAGACGCTTGGATAGATTCATACTTTAATACTCCCATTTGGCAGAAGATGGCTCTCTTTCCAAAGATCGGATTCACTAAATCTAAACAAATCTTTTAAGTGTTAATAAATAGCGGAAACAAGGAACTCGCAACATTAGTTAGTTAGTCGTACAGACGAGTCCCATATCGCTTCTAAAGCAGGGGCGGATTCAGGATTCTTATGAGGGAGGGGCGTATCTTTGGTTTAAAAACGGTATAAGCTGGAAACAGATCAGAAGTTCGAAGACACTCGCCAATGTCAAATACATAAAATTTATCATTAAGATACGTGTCGATCAGATAAGTGAGCGGCTACCACTCGGAACGAAGAAAGTTGCTCAACGTTCAACTTTTGCCACTCGCGAAAGTCAAATGAGGTGTTAAATTATTTATTTTGTTTTAGTTTGTAAATAATGGAAGCGTAAAACTTCCCAAGAACCCATTATAGTTAGTAAAACTAGGGAAACACATTTCGAGCAAATTGATGAATTAATCATAAATTGCAACTTTGCAAAATACAGGAATTAAAGGGATATGTACTTTCCCTCTACTAAAGTCAAGAAAGTTTGATTTTTTTTATATATTATTAAGGAAAGTTAAGGGATACCTTATGATGCAAAGCACAGCATGGCAGGATGGTGATAGGGAAATGAATTAGGGAATGTGAGGAGAGCACCAGAGGTGCTGAATGTCAACCTTAAACTTTCGCAGATTGAAAATGGTAGACTGTTCTACATTCACCCAGTTCGGAATAAAAACCATCAGGAAATTTTACTGCATGGCCGAAAGTAAGTTGATGGGCGGTTTGCTGCGCGAGTTTTGCGTGCAGGAATTATTCTGCAAGGGATCAGACGAGATATTTCATTAGAACATTGACCACGCATATAGCGATAAGGGAGTGAAGGGCATCCATCATTGCGGCGTTGTTCGAGAGAGTCGAAATTTCAAGTTATTGCCACATCGCCAGTGAGCTTGAAAGCTCTCTTTTGGACAATATCCAATGAAGGTAAGACTGTGCGACTAGCCTCGGGCCCAGATATGGAAATTATATTATATTCTAGGTCTGGTGTAGGATTTGTAGAGGAGCTCTAGATTCGATGGATTGAAATATTTCTACACATTTTCAGAAATCCTAGCGATTTCGCTGCTTCCTTGGCAAAACAAAAGATGTGATCTGTCCAGCTTAGCTTACAGGAAATATTAAAGCCAAGAATGTAAAAAGACGGTGCTTCAAATAGATGAGATACCTTTGGCACTTCTTAGATGGCTTGAATTCGACGCGAATCGCTTTACTCCAAGGGAGAACATGATCAAGGTCGTTATTCATTGAGCTAATCACGCAATCTCGTTTGACAGATGTGACACTCCTTCTGGAGTCCATAATAAATAGTATCAAGGGTACTGTCAACGGTAAAATTAGATATTATCAAGGTCGTTATTGAATAATCTAATCAAGCCATCTCGTTTGACAGATGTGGCATTCTGTCTGGAGTCCCAAGAATGTCAAAAGAGTAAGCGAAATAAAGGCTATAGGGTGAGGCTCTGGTGAACCCATCTAGTACAACCGGTATTATGCGATCAGGTAAAATACCTTCAATCTATAATAGAAGATGAGGGGAGAGACCAAGTGCTTTAAGTTTAACTAAATCGGCTGGATGCCAGACTCTATCAAAGACCATTTAAATATCTAGAGCAACGTGTTTGTGACTACAAAACACCAAAATTGTGTACGTTCGAATGTTCCGCAAGAAAAGTCAGCAAGTCTCCAGATGCGGGTCCAGTTTGGAAGCCAGAATGCCGATCATTGATAAGTTGATTGGTTTCTAGATACTTCATTAATTTGGCGTTAATGATAAGAAGTGATTGCAATTGGTCGATAATTTGAGGCGTCGCTACCCTCACCTTTTTTGGGAATAGCCTGAACGTGAGCTATTTTTTAACCATTTGGAAATTTTCCTGTCGACTAAGACATGTAGAATAGTTTGCGCAAAGTTTCAGCTAAAGATGAGGCACAGCTTTTAATTAACAGGGGTGAGAAACCATCAGGACCTACGGCTTTGGAGACGTTGATCCCCTCAAGTACCTTGAACTCATCCCTCTTACGGATGTGTATTGGCTGTTTTATAGAGAACTTGAAGCGAATCTACCAGTGAAGACACTAGCTTGATCAAGGGAGTCAACAACCACTTCACCGATATTAAGTAGTGAAGGTATAGAGGAATTGCTGAAGTTATTGTTGATGGTCTTGACCGGGGACCAGAACCCTTTGCAATTCTATTCTGATTAAAAGGAAATTTTTCTCTCCGGATAATGGAGTTCTAGGTGTTCTGGACAGCCTTGTCGACTTGTTTCAATTCTAGACATGAATGCAAATGATACGCGCGAAAAGCAGACTCGTTCGCTTGCTTTTATTACATTACTTGGTTGAACTGATTGATTTTACTGTTGTTGAGATCTGCTGTAAAAATAAGGAATGTATTCACACATGCCAAGACTTCTTTAAAGTTCTGATTTAGAATTTTCCAATCAGCATTTGATTTTTGTTTTTTTGTTTAAGGTTTTAGCTAAATATTCTACTATTGCATTTTACGAAATAATAAAACTGTTTTTGCAAAATAAATGTCTTGCTTTAAGTGTAATAACTCATTACATCAATATACAATCATTTATTTGCCTTTTTGTTTTCAATTAAAACAAATCTCCCATCGCTTTTACCCGAATAAGTTCTGCTTCAAATTGATCGTTTCCAGAAATTTGTATGTCTTTTGCAAAAAGTCCAGTGGAAGAATTCAGAAGATCTTCTGCAATTTTTTTGTGGTCTTCAGGGAGGGGCGCCCCCCCCCCGCCACTGTTCTAAAGAGGACTTTTTCTCCAAATCTGAAACTACCAAATCAATGACCGTTTCCCTTGAAATCCTATCTGGTGTCATACAAGGCTATATTCTATCACCGATTTTATTTTTCATTGTGATCAACGATGTTCTCTCTGTAGCACTTGATCGTGAGGGGGTATGATGGGAATCTTGGGCAGTAGGTACTTCAAAACTTCAACTAAGCCAACGACACAATTTTTATACTTTTTTTTGCGAAGAAGAGTTAAGGTAAATCTTATGTTACACAGCTATCAATAAGACCAAAAATTATGCGCCTCGATGCTTCAAACACAGAGAAAAGATCAAGAGAATGATAAAACAAAAGATTATGCAAAGCCACTATAGATTGGGGCATAGAAGAAAATGTCAATCAAAAAGGGTTTTCTTTCAACGATTTGGAAATAGGTAGGTACTCTGCAACAACTAAACTGAAGTCATTCAATCCGATAATTTTGAAAAATTAAAAGCCATCAGCCATTGTAATTTCCTATCAAATCTTATGAAATCCCTGAAGTGGCCATGTAGATTCTAATTTTGGGAAGATCAGACTCCCAAAGGTAAAATATGGCAAAATCAGACTTTCTATAAGGTTCAGTTTGGTGTTCGTGCTTAGAATTTGTGCGGACAACCAGAGCCTGCGTAGCCCATAATAGACCTCTTTCCCAGAACCAATCTGAGTTATTAACAAAATTTAATATCTGCATTCATCCTAATTGCAAGATTTGTGACTTCATCAACATATGTTACGGAGGCGATAGGTCTGGTCAAAGTACTACCACCCAAGATAAGACATTTAGACTATTCAGGATTAAGGATTAGGTCATTCGATGGAGACCAGTTATAGATTCTGGCAAGATTCTCCTCATTGACTCACACCAAGCAATCTTCGAATAGCCCAATCGGTCCACTACTGTATAACTGGACATCGTCGACGTATAAGTGGATATTGACTTGTTGGTAAATCATTGATGTATAAACTGAACAACAGTGGTCCCAACACAGACCCCTGAGGAACTCCAAGAGGTACAGGTAAGAAGTGTGAATCACACTCGTTATAACGAGCTTGTTGGCTTCTTCCCGTGAGGAAGTTAAAATTAAAATTAAATTAAAGTTAAAAGCCGACTGAGAGAAACCAAAATTATTGAATAACTTCAAGAGTAGCCTAGAGTGGTTGACTCCGTCAACAAAAGCCTTGAAGAGGTAAAGTAGCTCGCGAATAGCAGCCTCACACTTATCCAGGACTTTCCGCAGGTACGCTGTTTCGCAATTGCGTACTTTGGCTAAGAAGCACAATATGTACATAGGGCGAAGATCAGATGCTGTAGCGACTGAAGACTTTTTAGGAATAGGCAAATTCATGGAAAATTTCCAGATATTCGGGAAAATAGATGACGTAAGGCAATGATTTAGTAAGTGCAGGATATATTGACCTATATAAATTTATAGGGGAGCCATATTTTTATGAACATAGGTGAGATCTTATCAGGGCCCACAGATTCAGATTTGACAGAGAATAGAATCAATTCTATGAAAGGAGAAGCAATCGTCATGTTGTTGTAAGTGGATCACAGGATGATCTCTGGATCGCTAGAATCAAAGTTACTTTTGTTCAAATTGCCTTGTCTACCACATACAACAACTTTTTTCAGATTCTTCCACAAAATAATTGGGAAAAGATGTGCGTCGAATTTATTGCCATAATAGCGACGTTTTGCCGTACGGATAGCAGTGGTTACTCTATTACGGGCAGCTTTATACAGAGAACGAGTGTACAGCGTTTTGAGTTGTCTAAATTTTTTGTAGAAATATTCACGATCTGCGATAAGAATTCCGATTTCTGCAATGTGCCAGGGACGTGTATTTGAGGTAATCCCCTTGGTGCGCAAAGGTACAGATAGCTGCAAAAGCTCTCAAAAACAGCAACTTGATCGTCGACAGAGGTAAGAGTTCTTATTCTATCCCAAGGCAGGTTAGAGCACTCCTGAATTAAGCTATTCATGTCCAAATTAATAAAGTCTCTAAATAAGAAGCAACTTGCACGCTCCGGACACTGATTGGCAAAGTCGTAACAGAGTATGTCATGATCGAGGAAACTAGGGGAGTCGATTTAGTTATAAAAAAGGACTCGACGTTTATCGGTTATAAAAAATAAATCAAGGAGTGATGGCCTAGAAGTATTAAAAAATTTTGGCAGAGAGTTTACGGCATTAAGATATAGAGACTGCATGAAGTGAATAAATTCCGTGGATCTACTTTTGGAACACAAGATGTCGATATTAATATCGCCGGCAACAATAATATTGTTATATTGACGAGACAAATTGCCGAGCACAGATTCAAGTTCCGAAGCTCGATCAGCAGGAAAACATTCAGGAGGGCAATATACAGCTGACAGTATACATTTCTCGATCCCATTATTCAGCTCCACATATAAAAATTCCGTATAGCTGCTAATCGAGGAGTAAATAATTCTGGCCTGCCTTCAGGTGATCTTTCACGTAGATGCCAACTCCACCGCCAATTCGTAGCTTTGTGTCATTACGGAGCAGCTGGTACCCTGGTATGAATACTAATTTTCATTTAACCAGGTTTCACTGACTCAGATGACCTGAATATCAGTGTTAGGATATATATGACTGAACTCATCAACATTATTGCGGAGATTACGAGCAGTCATCAGACACACATTCAACTCAGGGCGTTGACAGCAAAAAATTGTCAGTAAGGCTCTTACATTGTCTACCGGCAAGGAATTATTAAATACTTTCATGATAACTAACCTCTGAAGAGCATGAACAGGTGTAGGGGCAAAGGCTAAATAATTTAGTTAGGTAAACGATCATGAAAATGGGACGACTATTTAACGAAGAGCTTAAGCGAGATATTACAATCTAAGAGTACGCTAATATTCACTAACAATTAGAATATCGAGCAGAGGGCGTCGACTACAGCGCTAAGGCTGCATCTTAACCTTGGCTGGCTTCATAGGGGAACAAGAGTTCCACATGAATCCAATTATGAGTTCGTGCAGTCTATAGAATTCCATCCAGGGAAGAATGGGAATCACATTCCGTATTTCAACCATTGACAAACCCAATTATAATATATACTGATGGTTCTAAGTCCGATGAAGGCACCGGAGCGGGAGTTTTCTGTGAGGAGCCTGAAATTGAGTTCTCCATTCACCTTGAAAACCACTCCACGGTTTTCCAGGCAGAAGTCAAGGCCATTCTTGAAGCGGGAAGACACCTCCTTAACTCAGACACTGAGAATAAAGAGATAGCCATCTGCTCGGACAGCCAAGCAGCTGTCAAAGCTTTGTCTAAACCATTTATAACCTCCAAATTATTAATGGAGCGCAAAACTACCCTGAATTCCCTTTCAGGGTGATAGTGAAGTGCGTGCCGGGGCACAGCAACATCAGCGAGAATGAAAGGGCAGACGAACTGGCTTGTCTTGGAGTAGCCTCAGAGGAACCTGCCTCTACAGTCGGGATTGCACCAAAACACCTTGTCTCAATCATTTCAAGCTGGGCTGACCGCCAACACAGTCGCCTTTGGTTAGAAGATGCCACGGGTAGGACAACAAAGGAACTGTGGGTACACCAAACTCAAATCAAACGCATAAGCTCCTAAAACTCAACAAGCCAACGCTGAGAGCTCTGGTGTCCATTCTCACTGGGCATTCCTCTCTCAGGGGCCACCTTCACAGTATGAGACTTGTTGATGATCCTATATGCAGGGGTTGCGGAGAGGAGTGCGAAACAGTGACCCACTTTCTATGTCACTGCCCGGCACTCTCAGGAAGAGATACATGATGCCGGCAACGAGGGCTGGATGCCAATACTGAAGTTTATAAGAGCGTCCGGTTGGGACCTATGAGCGATCGCTCATGGGTCTAGAGGGTGAACAATGGGCCTTGTCTTGGCCTTCGTTCGGGGGGCCTGAAAAAGGTCCCAAACCTCTTAAGTCAATCAATCAATCAATCAACAATTAGAAAAATTAAAAAGAGACATTCAGATAGACTAAAACTAAAAGCAATGAGAATCAACAGCAATACCCATAGATTAAAAAAAAGAAACAAACATCATTCGCGTTCAGCATCAGCATCCCACGCTAGCTACAGTTTCAGCTCCAGACTGTAAATTCGGCGAGGAGAGTAATGACGTCAATTCATCACGATTTGAAACTTTGAGTGCACGGCTTTGTTGCCGTTTGTAGAAGTCCTGAGATTTTTGTACAAAAAACTCTTCCAAGTGATTTTTGAGAACGTCCATAGGGAACTGAAAAAATAATTATTTAAACCGTTCTGTAGCGCACGAAACAAGTGAAAGTCTGAAACTGCAAGATCTGGACTATATGAGGGGTGCACCAAAACATCCCACCCAAGTTACAATAAATTTTGTCGGGACATCAAAGAAGCGTGTTGTCTCGCGTTGTTCTGATGGAACACAACGCTCTTTATGTTCATCAATTCGAGCCACTTCTGATCGATTGCTCGCTCTAATTTGGTCAGCTGTGAGTAGTACTTGGTCGAATCAATTGCTTGGTTGGGTTACAGCAGCTCACTACTCCTTTCTAATCCCACCAGATGTTGAGCATGAACTTCTTTGGGTTAATCTATCCTTTGCGACCGTGCATCGACCATGATCTTTTCCGACTGTCATTGTTGTGTCATCGCCAGTGATCATCCGGTGTAAAGTTGGTTCGTTTTTATGGCGTTTGAGCAGAAAATCTCAAATTGAAATTCGACCAATTAAACTCTTTTTACTCAGATCATGCGGCACCCAAACATCAAGCTTTTTCACCATGCCAAGCTTCAGTAAATATGTCTCTAAACAGTCGACTGGTTAATGTTGAGGTTATTTCCGATCGCGGTAGTAGTTAAATGATGGTCGGAGTTTATTAAAACCTTGATTTAATCCGGATCAGTAGGGGCTGGTCGACCAGAGCGACGATCATCTTGGAAATTTTTTAAACGTTTTGCGAGACACACATTCACTTGCAGCATTCTATCTGTACACGGCACATATTTTTTTGTGAGCTTGCGACGCGTTGTTGCCTTTTCCAAAAATAAGTAAATGAAATGCACAAACATACACGTTTTTTCTTCCATGTTCAAAATATTTTTAAATTTCATATATGTCACTTATCACGATTAATATTTTCTTAAAATGTCAGCACAAATTGCAGCTCTCACTTAATGTACAACAGCACATATTTATGCGAGCAGAACAAACAACTACGAGCGACATCTCTCGGATTTTCGGTACAGACTTATGCATAGATGAAAATATTTCGTTGATAGTGAAAGTGTATTATAAATGGAGCTAACAAGAGAGCTGATCGCCAAGGCCATAGTGCATTGCACAGAATTGAGCCGCATATGAAACAAACTGAAGGCCAACCTTCAAAAGAGAGTTCGATGGATGCATCACATTGCTATTTGCTACTCCTTTAAAGCTACAGTGAATCTGCAAATATTTAGAATTCCTCCGTTTTCTATTACAAGCGTAGGGGTATCAACAAAACCAATTCTAAGTAAAAATTCACTGTATTCTATACCAAGCAAATGTTGGTCTATAGAAACATGCGCCTATATTTACTATTCACATCAAACAAAACTCACGTTTGACTGCTCCCATATCCTACTACACCTTTCCTATTCAACACACATCATGCCATGACGCAGTATAAAACTTGCGTGATTATCTAGCAAACGTCTGTCATACAACCCCATCCCCTGAAATTAATTCAAAATGATTCACCTTGATCTAGGTGAGGCTTCTTCCTTCTTACTTACTTCTTTGCTCTCTGAATGTTCTTTGCTTCTATAAATGTTTCCTGCATCATCCCGATTCACATTTTTACGAGCTGAACTTTGACTTTGTTCCTACGGGAAGTGCATGTCATATCGACATTAATTCAAAGTCAAAAAATCATTTGGCTGTGCGTGCTTAGGGGAGAAAAGTTCACCAGTCATACGTATATATGGGATAGAATTGAAAAGTGGAATCCCGTGAATCTCAATGACCAGTGACTGAAAAAATCTGCTAATAACTGGGGTAGTTAGTAGCCTCAGTTCAGTCATATATACATAGTGCACGTCCACCGTCCAGACTGGGCTGTGTAGCCCTCACCCTCATGTTCGAAAATTAACTGACAGCAAAGAGTTGTGAGGGAGGAATACCCACCACACTGCTGATATAAAGATAACTATCAAAATGGAATCATTCCGGGTGTCAGATGTTCTAAGTGACCAGGTGAAAGAATTCTACACATCTGTGGAGACCCATCGTAATTCTAACAAATATCCAATTCCAGTGAAGGTTAAACATTCACTCTTATCGAAAAGTAATTTGCGGAAGGAAAACTAATGACGTCTACTAAGTCTACGAAGAAATCACGCCCGAGTTAATATTTATGCCCACCACGACATGGTGCCATATGGTCACCGCAAAAATGCTTTGATAGACAGGTTGAGACCACTTACACCTAGTAAACTGTGGCTCAAGTGGTTCCGAGTTTATTTTGCTTTATTAGGCGCGTATCGCCACCGCACAAGAGCAATATGTCGCACAAATCACTTTGGCGGTATGCCGTTCAGAGGTTCACGGTATGTTTGTTGCCCTTATCGCTGGGGGCAAATATTTGCGAGTAATAATTCTCATTAAGCCGCCTGTTGACTGCAGCTTTCGACAATTTAGGGAAACGACAGTCACAGGCTTTTATTTTGATGGCGCTCATAAAATAATAATTGCTGATTGCGACGAAAGAGTGGCCTCAAGTGATTGATAACGTTGCTACATGACACCTAGCCCAGGTTTTATTTTTTTTTGTATTTTTATTTATTTTTTTATCACACTTTTGATGATAAAACTGTTCTCGTTTCACGTCATACGATAGGTTTTCAAGTAGTTTTATAGGTAGGTGTTATTTCGGTTATTAAACGCAGCTTCTTGTCGATAAAAATATTTCCCACTTATATATTTGTGAAACTTACTTTTATAGGTAGCAGACATAGAGCAAATATGTATTTTTCGGGGTGCCAAGGGTTACCGTGACAAATCGTCCCTATTACTACGTCCGTGGTAGTATATAGCTGCCCCCTCCCTTTTGTTTCTGATATAATGCATATGTTATACCTATGTATATTGCCCAAAAGCAGTCATTTTGATTGCTTAATTTAAATTTATTAAATGAATATACCCCTGTATAGCAATTTAATGAGCAATGAGACGAGTAATAAACATTCATTTCTTCTTAGGAATTTACAGAAAATATTTCGGCAGATTTTTCATTTACTATAGTGGTCGACTGGAGTTATTTTCAAAAAATTTTCAAAATTTGATTTTTTTGCTAAATTTGATAAAAAAATTGTTTTTTTTTGCAAAATTTGATTGATTTTTTTTGCAAAATTTGATTGATTTTTTTGCAAAATTTGATTAATTTTTTTTTTTTCAAAATTTGATTGATTTTTTTGCAAAATTTGATTGATTTTTTTGCAAAATTTGATAGTTTCTATCACTACTGGTCAAAATGTTAAGCGCAGTGTAGAAACTGGTTGGAATACAAGAGGAGAGATGCGGTGAATGTAGGAAAAAAACATTTATTAAACATTTTCAGTGCTTTGGAGAAATTGATATCTGAGGAAGAAAATATTAAAACGAAATCAGACGCTGGAATATTACTCAACTCAATGCAATATTTTTCTTTCTGTGCTACCTCTTTTTATGGAATCCGCCCTTTTGGTATTTAATGACGCGCAACAATACCTGCAAACAAAGGGATTAAATATCTATATCAACGTGATTTAAAACTGAATTCTTTACAAATATATTTCAGTGGACAAAGGGACACACTAGTACAAAAAGCAGTTACAACGGCCAAAAAAATATGTGAAAAGTTGGAAATATCAACTTAGCGTCGAGCTAGAAGGAAAAAAATTATGAGTGGTGAAGATTCGCGAGACGTGGGGCTATCTTTAGAAAAAGAAATACAAAAATACAATACAATACAATACAAATACAAATATCCAGGAAATAAAAGTATGGTTTTAGTAACTACATGTCCTTGCAGCGTAGAATTCGTGCCATCTAATCTTTTAAACGAAAATTTTGAATGTCAAGTAAATAAATTTATTAACATTGACGAGGAACAGTTTCATATTGAAAGGAAAAGGATCCAGAATTTTATGTCTCTACTTGATGTACAAGAGCAAGCAAAAGGTTGGAAAAGCGGGGAAGGGCCACTTGAACTTTTAATATTTCTCAAAAAAATATATGTTGGAAAACTGTTAATATTATTAAGAATTTTTTTTACAATAACTATCAGTGTCGCTAGTTGTGCACGGAACTTTTCCAAATTAAAATTAAATAAAAATTATTTTCGTTCCACAATGAGTGATTTAAGATTACGAAATCTAGCGATACTGTCCATAGAAAAACAACTAACAGATGATATAAATTTTTACAAGCAGGTCTACCAGGGAATTCGATTCGATCTAGATTCGATCGAATCAAGGTTTGCATTTAGTTTTTTTAACGTCAATTAAGTTGGGACCGCCATTTAATGGTATAAAAGTTTTGAATACGTCGAAATTTAGGGCTCAATTAGGGCTAATTTAATGCCACTTCCACGAATGTAATGCTAGGCTCTTGCATTTTTCAAAAAAATCCATGGATAATCCAACTTTATTGAAAGTTAGGACCACTACTACTGAAAATAGGTTAAATAATATTGTCACAATAGCGTGCCTTGCATTTGAGGGCTCAATTAGGTCTGATTTATTACCTCAGTTACATCCAGTACGTGCTAATTGGGTTTGTGCGTTATATACCATCGTCCTAAGTGGTGGTCCTAACTTTTAATAAGTTGGATTATCCATGGATTTTTTTAAAAGTACTAAAGCTTAAAATTCGTGGAAGTGGCAATAAATTAGCCCTAATTGAGCCGTAAATTATGACGTATTCAAAACTTTTCTACCATGAAATGGCGGTCCCAACTTAATTGACAAGTAAAATTAATCACATCGAATATTCTTCAGCGCCAATCAAAAATAACCGGAAATTGCCTTTTATTGAATTTGGAAAATCTTCGATTCAATTGTAATAAACAGTAGAAAATGCTCCTTGAAAAAATTCGATTCGATATAGATTTGATCGAATCGAACTCCGCGGTAGGCCTGAATGTCATTGAAGACTGTTGTAATAAAAATGCAAGAAAAATAAATATATAAATCAAAATACGTTTTATCATTTTCTCTACAATCTGTTTAAACAAAATAAATAAATGGTTTTACTAATTTATTTGTTTATGTTCAATAATTGTTAATAACCACTCTTGATTTTGATTAAGTTAAAAAGGGCGGCAAATTCAGGACCGACAGACGACAAAATCTCTAGCTACGCCACACTGCTCAGAGTTACCGTTTTCAATGTCATTATCGACAGGTTTATTGCAGAACTACAAAGACCTGGTTCTGCTTATGAGAACTTGAGTGAAAAGTTTGACTTTCTCACAAGATATCCATAAGGGCGTACGGAACTTGAACTCCTTCTACCTATTAGATTTAGACTTTGGGAAGCGAGTGTCAGCACTTGCAAGCTCCGCTCAGGCTACACGTTAAAAATAATTATCGACTCTGGAATTATACAAGTACATCCTGGAAAAAGGCTTTTTGTTCATTTATCCGAATGTGAAAAACTAGCGCTCCGGATGTTGCTGTGTACACCACCAGGGTGAAACTGCTCGCTCGGTAGAACGGTCGTCAGCGCTAAAACGAGTCAAGAACTATTTTAGAGCCACCATAGAGTAGATTAGACTCACTCTCTGTACTGTACACAGAATCAGTAATTCGTTCCTTTGCAGAGAAGAAACTCTGTCGCATGAAAATCTGTGCATTTGCCCTTACACTTAACGAACTTCCTTTGTATATGATTTCGTACTTATTTGTGAAAAATAACGGTAACTGTTTTGTTTTATTCAATTATTTAAAAAAGGGCACCCTGAATCTGTTATTCACCTAGGCACCCTGGGCCTTCATGTATACAGGCCTGGTCGTCCCTATGACGATTTGGCCCAATGCGATCGTTCTGCTGCTCGAATGAAATCTCTTGAAGAGGTAGCTGCTACTTTGAAGCGTAATTGTTCTGCGAAGATCGTAGAGTTGTTTGAAACAGGACCTGAGGGCTTGAGAATTTAAATTACTTGGCCTAGAACCTAGTTGTCCGTATGACCGTGAAGATTCTGCGGTCGAATAGGATTTCTTCAGTCCAGTCTGAAATTATTGTACCTGGGATATTCTTCTTGACTAAGTTTACTAGCAAAGCTGACGAGTTTCTTGAATAATTCTGAGTTGGTTGAAAAGCTTATTGAATAGAAATTGTGCAACTTCTTGAAATAGAAGCTGAGGGCTTGAGAACCTGAAATACTTGGCCCCGAAACTAGTCGGCCAGGATCTATAATATTAAAAAAGCCTCTTCCTCTGATGAATAGGGATGGATTGAGCAAGTAGAATAAAAATAAAATTCTGTTTGGACGATGTCATCAGACTAAATAGATTTTTTTCCTTCTTATTAACACAAAATCCAAAAGCCTACCTAGGTAAGCCCCTTTCTGCGTTCAGCAAACAGTCATTAGACGTCAATTTCGAAATTAGGTTTACAAAGTTGTTGATCAAGTGTTTGGAAATGTACCCGACACAGACACCCCGTCACATGTCACATGTTCTTACATGTTGGGTGTATTCCTTCTTGGCATCATTGTACTAGAACTTACATCAACTTTGTGAGCCGTATTCGTTTGATCATTATAGGACTGAATCTATAAATCACGGTGATTTTATTTTTATTCTTCGACGGAGAGATATCGAGTCTGAAGATGTTAACAATGGGACGTAAAAAGGATGATCATTTATTGGATATATATTTCTATAAGGAGGTAGGGAATTCCAGTACCACAACTATTGCTAATTTTATTTGCCTGCTCACCGTGACTCGTGGTAACATTGTAGGTATAGTTGGGCTAAATGACGAAGGCTTATGCCCTTCTATAAATAACATTGAACTGATTGAACAGAATATAAGGAATGCTTTATTTAAGGGGCTTATTTAACACATATTAAAGTATAAAAAAAAACACAAATTATGAAAAGTTTAATCTATATATTATTAGATATGGGACTGGTTTTTTTTTATCATATTTTGAAAAAATGTTGCACTTTTCAAGAAATATCTCGATTTTTTGCCCAAAAAATAAGCAGTAAATTGTTTATAATAAAATTTACATGTAATTAAAAAACGGCTACGTACTTGCATAGAGAATAAAATTATGAAGCTACTATAGAAATTTCAAATTGTTTCATCCACAGGTGTTCGAGTAATCTGTTCTCCCAGTTTGAAATAAATTATATTAAGGGGGGTTATTACTGAAATCTTAAAAAACACGAAAAGTTAATACGACTTTGCGTCAAATCTGTGCGTATCATGATGATGAAAATTGCACATAATTTGAGAAAAAGCATAAACTTAGGTAATGACACGTCAAAAATAAAGATTTCCGAGTTTTATATGTATGTAATTAGCTGTAGAAAATTCTCAAATTCATGAAATTTGCAAAGTTTAGTACATAATAACGTAATAATGGTACATCAAGTAGATGAATTTGTACTTGAGTATGGAAGATCTTGAAGTAGAAGAGAAAGTGACGGAGAGAAAACTAATAAAATAGTTTTGGTTACCAAAGATTATGGTTTGAAAGTTGCTATTTTCAGAGACGAATAACTATCACAATTATGATATTGTTACGAGCGTGGCCTTAGTTCGTTATTTAAAACACACTATTTCAGATATAATTCAAAAGTTCTTTCTTTATATAACTTTACTGTTTACTCTCACAAATTCACAAATAGTTATCAAATCAACTCTTTATAGTTATCGCTAGTACTGTACTTCTAATTATCGCAATCCAAATAGTTTACTTCGTTCACTTCACTGTCTGAAATGAGAGTCGCCTCCTGGATGTGAGTAGCGCCGTATTTATACTCTACAAATTATTCTAGAACCTTCCTGTATATTCGGTTCTCCGAACCCAAAGTTTACTGAGATGACACTAACCTAAAGTTGTTTCCATTTCCAATAGATGTCGCTTGTATCACTTTGTGGCGCGTAACAATATTATTGGAAAGAAAGTTCAATTTGTAACAAAGATCAAACCTTTTTCTGTTTATTTTGAAAAAGTCAAATTGTTTTGTGCAATGATAAAGGAAATAAAGTCAATAATGTTAACCATTGTAACGACAAAAATTTCTTATTTTTATACATATATTTTGCATACAATTTGGCGTTTTTAATTCATTTCATCACCGTCAGATGGAATGATGTGCTTTCGGAAAGCATTCACTTGTTTTGAAAGCTCTGCGGCGGGCTGTAGTGTGCAGGCTCGGAAAGTGTATGCCGCCATTTTATATGAGTATATGAGTGTAGATTTCGTGGAGTATTTTGAGTTTTATAATTGATAATTTCTTATTTTTGCTTGGGAGGCGAGAAATTATTTTGACTTTATAATCTATTTGTTTCTAATTCTGAGTATTCAATCATGGGACGTGTTAGTAAAATTCAGACTAATAATTATGGAATAAAGTAAATTTGTGTATATGAAATATATAATGCTATAAGCCGTTACACAGAAAATGCGCCAATTTTGAGTATTTTTTTTTTTATGTAATCTGCTATTCATATATGACCGAGATACGGTCTATTGAAATTTGAAAAATGTGGGAAATTTTACTTAGTACATGTAACTTTATCATCATATCTCCATGAAATAAACGTTATTTATGTTGGGAAGCTTTAAGGTTTCCGAGAAAAATTAATCAAAGTCATTTTTCTGAAATTTTGCTTTCAATGATAATGGATATTTCGCTTATTCTTGAATATCTCAAAATGTGCGGTCCCAATATTTTTTATGTTATTGTATGGATCTTAAACCATAAGGATTTTAGTGAAGCTGTAGGAAGGAGAAAATGGTTGTTGGTAAAGTCAAATTTAATTCTTTAAAGTAGTTCTTTGGTTATCTAGTTATTAAAATGGTAAAACTGACATAGTGTGAACATTGCCAAAATTATATGAAACATTACAACTCAGAGTTCTCAGAAGAGTTTTATTTGATGAGCGACTTCAGTGAAATAAAATTTGCCCAAGCAATAAATGATGCCAGACAAATTACAAGGAAAAGTGTCTGATCAACAGCACAGAGCGCACACATTTCGTTCGCCCCTTGCCTGCTGCTCCCGCAAAACGTTTTATAAGATCCAAATAAAATTTATGAAAAATCCGACAGACAAATCTAAAATCACGCCATGCTTATGCAATCCTACTGCTGTGCAGATGCCTGAAAAGCTTTGGAGTACAATGCACACGAATACCACAGCATCATATAGCTTTGCATGTACATATAGTGATTTGTTTCAATTTTCAAATTGCATACTTTTATGCGTTTATGTTCCACTGTTCTTTTGAAAACAGAAATCGTGAGCTTTTTTTTGGTGGTAACCCCCCTTAAGAAAACTTTTAAAATAAATAACTTTCAAGTAAATAAATTGCACTAAAAAGTAAAATATAGTTTTTTTTACTCATTGATATTACACAAGAAAAGTTTCATTGCATAATAAGAAATGCTAGAGCTCAGAGTAAATCTTAGAACTTTGGGCATCCAGAAGAAGAAAAGCAAAATGCAATTTAATAGAGCAAGAGCTTAATTTTATATAAAACTGTTACCCCATTCTACAATTAAAAAACACCATGTAAATTCATCCACGATTAATACCTTAAAACTCTTACGTCACGAACGTCGCCCTTACGGACAAAGCTATTTAGTCAGGGGTTTGTGAGTAGATAAAAGTGATATAAAAAGTGATTTCGATAAAAACGCGTTTAAATACCTGCAGCATACATTTTAGTGTTATCCCTTAAACCATAATATGTAAACATTACTCCAGCTAATTAACGACAACAGTGAACCACTACACCAACAGTGAACCACTACAACAACAGTGAAGCACTACACCAACAGTGAACCACTACAACAACAGTGAAGCACTACACCCTTATTCACCACTGTGTAAAAAACAATGTGCCTTGTTATTGAAAAATCTAAACATTTCTTCTTTAGAAAAAAAAACAAATATATTTCTCTCTGTCACACACATGCTCAATTTCCTTAAATGCTATACATGCAATTCTTTCTTTCAAAATTCGAATTCATTTTTTTTATTATTTTTTCAAATACCACCTACTCTGATGGATAATCTCTTTCTATTGAACATCTGTTCAAGTAAATTCTCTTTAAGTATATACTCACCGCCGGTTATGACTTTAAACTGTCAAAATCTTATTAGGGCATATCTTGGGATTTTGTCCTTTTGCCAAGATGACAAGGAATTTTTCAAACAGTCCTATATAAACTTTAACCAACGGTAATTCTTTATAAAAAGCACATTTTTTATCATTCAACTTTAATTTCCTATTAATTTCTCATAATGCTTCATAAAAAAGTTTTCGTCAATCAAAATTTCGCTAACGGGTTCTCTGCTGAAGACATGATGCATAATCGGAGAAAACGCAAATGAGTGATTCATTAAAGATTTCCCTCCAAAAAGTCGGCATGGCATCAATTCATCTTCTGAGCACTTTGGTTTGCGTGTTTCCCATGAATTTGTTGCTCGTATCGTCGTACTCCCCGGTCCAACTCCTCACAAAACTAAACGCAAACTTTTTCTTAGCCAACTTGGAACTATTTCCTCCAATAAATCAAGCCTTCTGCCAAAGAATTATTTTCCAATGAAGATTTGGAGTTTGAGAGAATTGGCAAGTTCCGGATCCGGATTGAAATTGTTGTGTATGAACTGAGAAGAGGGGGTTAACTGAGAGTTTTGGGAGGCTTATGTAAGCATCATAGATATACATATGTAGAAAATTCAGTAATTTTGTGTTGAATAATATTTTAAACATTTTTATATAAATTTGTAGCTTATGGCAACGATTACCTATGTACAGACGGAGAGTAATTGAAATTCATTTTTTTTTGTTATCCATTATTCCTTCCGGGGCGTGAATAAAACAACTTCTAAGCTAACAAAAACAAGAACTCTGAAAAACCCCATAAAACTAGACAATTTGTTCGCTTGGTACAATAAAATGAAGAGGGTGGATAATGAGGATTGCATTATTTTCATGCACGCAGTTTTCTATCATCTGCATTGTTCGCCCATAGATAATTTGGTTTTTTGTGGGGAAATTATGCAACATCATTTCGTGGTATACGCTCTGATCTGTGTTTAGGGAAGCCCTATAAAATAAAGAACTGCTTCCGTTTTTATCCGGGCGTTATTTTTGTTTTGCTTTAGTCATCTAAAATCAATTAATCCTTGTTGGACATTGGTTTGAAGAGGTTTTATGGAATGAATTTTATATTGGATTGCAATTAGATCCCATGTAGTTAGTTCGTAATTATCATGGACGAATAATATTTTTTTTTTTTACTATTGCTATCTGTCTAGTTTGAATTAGTGGAAAAAACACACAAACGAAAAATCTTTGAAAAAAAAAATTTCTTTTGCAAAAGAGCGCGTTTCGTATCAGCAGGAACCGTATACTCATCAGTACGGCTTGGTTCCTCCCTGCGATATATGGCAAAGTAACAGCCAAGCTGACCTAATCTATGCACTTAAAATAATTTTTAAGTGTGAAATATATTTGAAGCGAAATACTATGTATTTACTTGAATGCCTAGCAAGATTGGCGCTATGCGGGACTAGCATTTCATAGAGAGTTTTGCTATGAAGTAAATTCATATCGAATTTAGTCAATATGAAAATTGACCGAGTTTCTTGCCAAACCCAAACTTGTTTGCTTTAATTCATGGGGAAAAAACTAAGGTAACACTGCATGCGACATCTAGTTCTTGAGCCATCTATGATTATATTAAGTTAGATGAGAATGCTATCTTAAATCTTTGATGGCGTGTTGTTATTCCACTTCATTGGGATCCTATACATAAAGACGATTGCTTAATTTATCGATCGCAACAATTCCACCTGCAAGACCAATTATAGGATTTTGATATGTTAAGTAGCTCAGAGAAAATATCCGCATCCATCTTAAAATCGTCAGTGTATAGTATTATAACGAACTCCAATCAATGCTGGTTGGGATTATATCAACGAAGCCCTTATCAAAATCAAATTCGACTATGGAGTAGTCAGCAGTGATTGAAAAATATACCCTTTGACAATGTAAATTAAGAACATTGCTGTGGCCATAGACTTTAGCTTTATAACAGTCAACCCGCAAGCCCGTTTTATGACACTGTCCCTTATATGAGGATATCAGACGGAAATATACTTAGAGTTAGAATCATATTTCGAGCATGTGGTTGATTTTAGAGTTTCTATGGCACCTATGCAAGGAGTTATTTGAACCTTTCCGAAATAAGTTTTGGTCACTAAATAAACCAACGCCCAATATGTTAGAATTGGGGGTACAGCCAAAAAATTATTATAGGTTTGGAACCGAAATTTCTATTGCAGACGTAGAAAAAGCTATGCAGGCCTTCTTCACCCATTCTTCAATACTCTAGTTCCACTTTATATTCGATCCGAGGATTACTTCCAGATACTTATGGATAGAAGAAAGAAAATGTTTGACCATATCTAGCTAAGGCGAAGCAAAGTACGGTAACTTTCTTTTTTAATAATCAACAGAGAACTATGAAGGAACTGTGGGGTAAGCCTAATCCAAACCTATAATGAATAAGCTATTGAGATTAAACAAGTCAACCATAAGAACTCTGGTGTCAATTCTCACTGGGCATTCATTACTTAGTGGACACCTGCACAGGATGGGACTTATTGATGATCCTGTATTCAAAACAGTGACTCACTTTCTTTGTCACTGTCCGGCTCTCTGAGGAAAGTGATCAACGAATTTAGACGAAATTTTGTAAGAAGGTCCGGATAGGACCCATGAGCTCATAAGTCTGGAGGGTGAACAATGAGCCTTGTACTGGACTACATTCCAGGGATCCCGGCGTCGTCTGGATCTCAACCTATCCACAATCCAGCCGTCCAATCAACAGAGAATCGGTTTTGTTCTGTATAGATCACAGTCAATTCACATGATTTTTACAATATGCTTATTCTATCTATGAAAAGTCTTCTGATAGATACTGAGATTTCAAACCGTCATAATACAAGGTATAGGTGTAGAGTCCACACCTATCAAGGATTGCTTCAGTTTTTGTATAGAATGAATTTGTTAATAACACTTAGTTTTAAGTTGTAATTATTTTTTTCCAACCATGACTATGTCAAAACATACAAAAAACAACAGTGGCCTCAATAACGAGCCTTGTGGTACACCTATTTATATATATAATTTGTATTTCTGACAGATATACGAATACCAATACATAGGTAACTCTATCAGAAAAGTTAGAGAATTAAAATATAAGTTTAGAAGATTGACCTTGTCTTTTTTCTAAATTTTGTCTGATATTTTTTTGAACCACATACACCCTTTTAAGAATAGGTTCGCATGACGTCACACAAATTTGACAGATCGGATTATTTTAGATGTTAATAGGTCTGTTTAGTGAACTCGAAAAAAGTTCAGAGCAGAGCAGGGCAGCTCAACTTAGGTTAACTGTCAAATTAAAAGTAGAGCAGAAAGAAGCAGAAAGCTCATTAAACACATTATTCTGAAATTTTTTGAGATCCGTCATCAAAAAACACAATTGTTTAAATTAAAATGCAATGCAACCTTTTTTCACACACACACAAATACAATTAATATTTAAATTATTCCACTATAATAATCAATTCAATTTATTTATTTACATATACATATATTAGTGGCAATGCATCAGTAAGACAGGTATCTTTTAGTAGGTACATGTTAAGAAAAAAATATATAATTATATGTTCCTAAGAACTAGAGAAATCCAGAGCTAAATAACATTAAATACGTTGCATTTATCTATGTAATTTAATTTAAACAACGAAAAAAGAATAACTACAATATATCATAAATGGTTTCAATGTGCCATACTGCACAACTAGATCTTTTTTAAACTGCCGAGCGAGATAGCGGACACATACATAAAATTAGTAAATCAATTAATATACACGTAATTCTGAAGACTTTCAATGATGAGTTGCTTGATCGAGGAAAGTGAACCTGCCCAAACGGATCGTTTAATAGAAGCAGGTAAGGAGTTCCAGAGTTTGATTGTATGAACGAAGAACAGACGCTAACAGAAGTTAAGCAAGAAAATCTGAGCAATATTAGATTAGAATTTCTGTTAGAATTACCAATGTTCAGAAATCGAAACAAGTATGCTGGACAGCGAAATTTCATTAACTTGACCAGGACAACAAGACACCGATAATTTGAATAGCAGAAAAGGCCACAACTAAATACAGAGTTATTAAAGGGTGACACATGATCAAATCTGCGTAAATTAAATATGTATCTGATCATAACATTAAAAACCATGGAAAGTTTACGTGAATTAATAGAATCAAGATGACCAAATACTTCAAAACCAAAGGTGAGAACAGGAGCAAGAAGTGATCGGCATAAGAACAATCTTGTTGCAGTAGGTGTAAAGTTACTAGAAACCCACAAAGACCGCAAAGAACCATAGACTTTACGAACTAAAGCCGACATGTGATTGTCCTAGGTTATAGTATTGTTAATTAATATAACTCCAAAATTACGAGCAGTTTTTACAAAAGGAACTATTTCCTCTCCAATAGTAATAGGATAGATCCCAGAAGTGTCATATTGGTTCTGCTTATTAACAAACAGGTAGATTTACTGACATGAAGAATCCTTTGTAAATCATCGTTAATGCAACTCGTTCCATCTTCAATGAAACCAAGTGGTCTTGACAGGTATAGCTTAGCATCGTCAGCATTAGTAGGTGTAGCCTACTATATGTAACGCACTCAAATACATCGTTAATGAACAATGAGAAAAGTAATGGACCAAGAATCGATCCTTGGGGGACACCGGAACCAACTCGCAACAGCTACAAAGAAGAACCATTGTAGAAGACACTCTGAAATCTACCAGTAAGGTAATTGAAAATCAAATGTGTTGCGGACGCCGAAAAATTAGATTTTGTAATTAACTTTTTGCAAAGGAGATTATGATTGACTACATCAAATGCCTTAGAAAAGTCCAACAAAACTAAAATTGTAATATGATCGGCATCAATTGCCTCCCGTATATTTTCGGAGACATTTAATAGCGCTGTTGAGCAACTGTGACCGGGCCTAAATCCAGACTGAAACTCATGAGTGAGACCGTATTCTTGTAAATATTTAGAGATTTGGACGGAAACTAAATTCTCAAAGACTTTTGATAAGGCTTACAAAACACTAATGGGACGATATTCACGGAGATTGGCAATTGCGGTCTTAGGTATCGGGATGATTTTTGGATTTTTTCCAGGCAACAGGGAAGCGAGAAGTGGTAAGACAAAGATTAAATATATGAGTTAGGGGACAAGAATATAAGGTAGGCAAATTTAATGAATCTAGGAGAAATGCCGTCAATTCCTGTGGCTTTAGATTTTACACGAAGAAAGGCATCGAGCATTTCATAAGGATATTTATTTGGAAAAACTAAAAGATGAGAAACTGCGGGTGGAGTGAATTAGGGAATAATTCAAAGCAGAAAATATGGAAGAATTAGAGAACTAGTGAATGAAGTAAATATCTTATTAAGCTCTTCCATAGAACTTTAGACAGCAAATTAACTCTGAACTTTGTTGAGTAGTACTTCTTCTTAGAAGTGCTATCATGCCCTATTACGAGGGAGGGCTTCGATAGTCCCCTCAAAATTCCGTAATCCGAAATCTCTTCCACCTAGCAAATGCAACATCTCTAGAAGACATTAATATTGTCTAATGTGTGATGTAAACCAGGGGCATTGCGGATTAACAATATTCTTTGTAACAAGAGGGATAAATTTGTCATGAAAATAGTTTAATTAGTTATTAATATAATCAACTTGATCATTAACATCGCAACCATACTATAAACAGCATCCCACGGAAACAGTCGAGCTTCGGAATCAACAGCTTGAAAATCGCTCAAACCGTATACGAAATATGAAAAAGTGTTTAGTGAACACACTTTATCAGAAATTAAATCATATGTAATGATAATAAGATCATGACCCCGATATACCTGGAAGTGATACCTGATTGCAAAATACAACAGAGGTAAGGTTGGATGTAAGAAAGATATCAAGTAGGGAAGATGAACTGTTTGAGATGTGTGTAGGTTCATGATTTACACAGTGCAGATCTAAGGCATCGATAGAACTCAAATTAATTTTTCTGGTTACTATTAAATTTCTCATCATTGGCTAGCATATCTAAAATAGAAACGTGACTGTACAGAAAAATTTCACCTTTATCAGAAGTCATTAGTTCAATATTTGGCATACTATCAGCAAAATAGATCTAAGTTACTTTTCTTTATAAAATTCAACTTTGGCCTTGTAGCCTCTGTTACCCAGCAGAATTTTAGACAATATCTCCCTTTAAATTTTAACCTCTTTATTTCTCCCGCAATTAATTATAACTTACTTAAGAGGCTTTCTTCTTCAAACCACTATCAGATGCCTTCATGCACACGCACAGGTACTCGCGGTTACCTTCTATACACTTTCCTTTTAAAAAAATTCGCATTTACCCGCCATGTGTCATAAGAAGAAAAATTTTCCTTCTACAATTTCATAAGAAAATGCCTCTGCATGAAATGGCCAAGACGAAAAAAAAAATACTCCGGCTGTCATCGTTGAAATGGTGAACGACTTATCGAATCCATTCATCCTACTTAAGTCACAGTTTATTCAAGCGTACACTTGAAGTCTCACGAGGAATAACCCCAGAAGATTAGAGCGCACGCAACAAATGACCAACAATGGAGGATGAGGATGAAGATGATGATGATCGAGGAGGAGGAAGAAGATATCTACGCGACTCTACTTAATATATACGTAAATAACCGACCCAAAAAGATCTGCAGCTCCGTTAACAATGAAATATGTAGACACATTAGAGGTTAAGAGATTTACGCTAGTTTTACACGCTTCAAATAATTTTAATCCCATCAGCCGGACGACGAGAAACACTGGAGTCGAAAGTGCACACCATTCACATTCCCTCTGCACTTTATATGCGAGACAATTCTGTTAGATGCAATGTGTAAAGGCATATTAGGGAGCGGTAAGTCTTTGCATGTACAGCGATAATATTAGCTAAAGGCTCTAGTAGGTAGGTAGTCTATGCTAGAGTTAACAAACACAACATTCTTCCAGAAGTCCTTCCAATATGGGGCCTGGTAAACAAGGCCTTTTCTGTTGGCCAAACAAATGGCACTCGTGTTGTTGTTGCATTTTATCTGGTCCAACTTATCGGAATTACTTATTCATGCAGTAATCTCCTACTGGACGTCTTTACGTCTGTGTTTGCTTATCCTTAACGCCTATTGCAAATGTATTTAATTTGATTGAACAAAACGACGTGAAGCGGGAGTATAAATCCAAGCTACTGTTCTTTGTATGCATACATAGAAAAAGGCGGTTGTTATGCTTAACGAGTGAATATTTTTTATTTTATAAAAAGGAGATAATACGTGTACATGGGTGGGTACTTTACACAGAGTCGTATTGAATTGGTGGAAGTAGTGTATGGGATTCGTGATGATTACAGAAAACGAGAGGAATAAAACTCGGTGCGAACCAATAAGTCTTCAAAAAGAATCAAATGCACTTTCGAATTTTAGATAAACTGAGGTAAAAGGATTTTACAATAAGAAATTTTTATTGTAGGTTGGCTGAAGGTAGTGGCGGATTCAAGGGGGTCCAACGGGTCATAACCCCCCCCCCCCCCCCGGCCGTATATATAAATCACGAATAGGAGGGGTTTAGGTCCGTAATTAATACGATTTTATTGAAGGGGCCAAAAAATCAGTTTAAAAAAATTTAAAAGATAGCAAATTTAATTTTTTAGGGCATTTTAGATATGACCACGTAATTATCTAAAATGCCCTAAAAAGTAAACAAATAATTTTTTAAGCTATTTAAATAAAATCATGGAAAATTGTAGTTACCATATTTTAATAAAGTTTGTGTTTTAAGGACGGAAAACAAATTAAACTTAGAATTGATATTCCCTTTCAAATGTGAACAAAATTTATAATACCACTGCGATTAAGCTACGATGTATCAAAATAAGCTACCCTGGTAGACAAATCACGAAGAGCTCATCAATGAGCTTCTCATGAGTAATGAGATTATAACGTCCTGTAGAAATTTATTCGCGTTTAAATCAAAACCGGGAAAAAAAATCATTTATTAACTTTTCACAGATAGTGTGTATGAGGTATTGCATCTCTTTCAATTATTTGGAAATGTATACTTTTTATATTTCTCTTTTGTGCATTTTAAATATTCTATGAGCACTCCGATAAGTACAGTACATAATGAGTATCACGATGAGCTTATTATAATGAGCATATCAATGAGTGTCTCGATGTGATTATTAATGAGCATGTCAATGAGGGTCTCGATGAGCTTATTAATGAGCACAGCAATGACTGTCTCGATGTGATTATTAATGAGCATGTCAATGAGTGTCATGATGAGTTCATAAATGACAATTTGATTTTAAGATTGATTTTCCAAATTCAAACTCCGGCTGCAAACCAAACTCTGAGACGCTGAACCGTAAGGATTTGGGCATAACGTCTTATTCAGCATATGGGCGACAGTCTTTCCGCGGAAGAGCGAATCAAAAATTTAATTTAAAATCCGATAAATCACAAAAATCAATTCAAATTTATCTAGCTGGAGATGTCATCTGACACGGTGATGACAAAAATAAATATTTATTTATAGGGATTTATAGGATTTGTATATATAGAGAGCTGTTTCATGATATCCTCCAATTAGGTCCTCGATGAGTTTTAATGAACGCTCATCGGGATTTAATTTTCTATATGTTTCTTCATGAATTGAGGCTTTTCAGTCAAATTAGTATTGGTTTACATAATCACCGCCACTTGCGGGACAACCCTGGTAGCCCAATCATCATGAGCGCACTGATGGGCTCATGATGATTGATTGGATGAATGTAATACTGTATTTTGCTCTAGCACCGGGACTAAACTCACTTATATACTTCGCATTTATATGATAAGCAATTCAGTGAATAAATCAAATCACTCATCGCGAGCGTAATCATGATTCTCATTGATGAGTAAATTAAATACCTCAAAACTGAGCGTAATCATGATTATTAGGGATAATATTGTTTGATATTGTTTTTAAATTCAGAAAATAAGAGATTTGGGATTATCACGCATGTATAATATGCCCATATGCCTGGATGAAAGTACAACTATACTGTTGTCCTTTCGTGTAGGGATACGACACCCAATCGCAAACATAGAGAAATATTATTATTGAAATGCGGCTAATATATATGCTCATTACAAATATCATCAACAAATTGGTTATTTTTTTACTTTTTTTTCTAAGGAGGTATACACTATCTATAAAAATATGAAAAATTACTTACCAATGATAAAAAAATATTTAAACTTAACTGGAACTGGACGTCTTCAATTACACTTCACTTTAAATCATATTTCACCTTGGCTTCTCACAAATGAAAGAAGATGTTAGATAAAATTCAGTCCATTCTTCGAAGGTGTATAGCAAAAGAGAAAGGAAATTTTTAGCGCAACACCATTTATCTCCCTTTCACTCATACATTAGACCTACATATCAGTATCCATACCAATTTATTGATGAGCTGACAGATGAGTTGGCGAAGAACCTCATCGAGGTGCTCAGTAAAAAAGCTAACTGACCTACGTCCACATAATGTACACTCACATTGTCGCACTTGACTAAAAAGTTATGGTAGTGAACATAAGAGCCCCCGCCCCAACCGGTATTAAAATTTTGTAAACTGATGAGCGTTGTCTATCAGGGAAGAACTAAGGTAAAACTATGAGCAATTGCTACCAGGGTACCATCTACTGATGTGTATATACATACTGGACTGCTTATTTTTTTTTCTCTATTTAGGACACGTTTTTCCTAAGGTTGCTTTATCTAAAAGGGCCACGGAGAGACGATATAAAATGACAAAACCAAGCCACTATATTATAAAGAATTGTGGGTAAAAATTAGGCTTATGAGATCAACGAAAGTGTGGGCTACACCAATGGAGGGGGTTTGAACCCCCCCCCCCCCCCCCTATATACGGCCTTGCCCCCCCCCCCCCCCTAATAGCATTTTAAGGATTTACGGTTAATTTCCACTTCAATTTTAAGAATTGTTTGCTTATTATAAAAATTAATATTTTATTGGAAAAATTTAAAGTGGATATGTAATAATAGATTTTTTCCAATCCCACCAATTGTTTTCCTGGGCTATTAGGGTCAGACTATTTGCAGATTTATTATTTATAACGTAAAATAAAATTTTGAGAAATCTTATATTGTGCAAGCGTGGAATGCACTTTTCACTTGCATAATTTAGGAATTTTTATATTTGTCTTGTGGCGACTTATATCTTTCGCTGTAAGTATCTTTTTTATACCGTCCTCCTCCGATTCTTCTGGACCTACTCCACAACATAAAATATTTTTCGTTAACACTGCGTAACGTATTCGGAATTGTATTTAGGGTAGGTTAGGTTCATTGTTTTGTAAAAATTTAATTATGACAGTCTGACTGAGAATTTCGTAAGAATCCAGCTGAGAGCTTTTTTTATTTATTAAAGCTGAGAATTTTATTTAAAAAGTTGTTTAAGAAGTGATTCATTGAAAAAGGCTGCAGGAGACTATATTCGTGACATACAGCATGTATTTTTTGGGGTGTAAAAATTTAAAATGATAATCATCGATAAATTTCGATAAAATATTAAGATGACACCAATTAGCAAAGGAGAATATGGCCTTTTTAGGCCGGACATCAACGGACATGAGAGATGTCTTAAACGATGTATTATGCTACTCTGAACATATTTCATTAACAATGTTTATTTCAATTAAGCTGGGGAAGCCTTAGGGGGGTGCTATCAAAGTTTGATCTAGTACATTTTGGAAAATCTAATACAGAATGGAGTTCCTTAAATCCAGTCTCAGCCTGAGATTCAAGGGCAGCATATTGGGGGATAGCCACAATCTTGTTAAACCAGCATAAATTTTAACAATCGTGATCTTACTGTGACCACAGCATTTCAGTCTGGTGTTGAATTTCATTCGTAGATTTAACACACAATCAACAAAAGATAGTCTCATATTATTGAGGATAATAGAATTAAGATTATGAGTATCAAGATCAAAGCAATACAAGTCTATACATTGCGATTTAGTGGCATTGAGGAGGAGCTGATTATCCCTAGACCATTTGCAGATTTCAAGCCAGGTCTTCATTTATTTTACTAACACAGTCTTCAATTAGTCCAAGAGGTCTGCTCAGGTACAGTTAAACATCGTCTGCATAGAGATGTAAATTAACATCATGGACTATATTACTAAGATCATTAATAAAGAGGCTAAACATGAGAGGTCCTTAAATTAAGGCTTGGGGAATACCACAGGATAAAGGCAAGAGAGAAGATGCTACCAACAATAACCTGTTACAACCTGTTTTAGAGGAAATGATAAAAACTTGACGGCAGACCAACACACCCATATCACCCCTTTCAAGAGCCGACCGCAAATCTGACGAAACTTTGCGTAGAGTAGTTTCGCAGCTGTGTTTTTTACGGGAACCAAATTTCAGCAAAACGCAATCTTCGAGATTTTCGTCTCTACCATTTTATATTGAGCGATTCTGCCGTTGAGAGTTTTGTGCTTTCGTCTACCAGGCCTCTACACGATTACTGTGTAGAGATTGTCAGTTATCTAAATTAACTCACCCTCAACCGTAGGCGATGGTTTCTGTTTTTTTTTAATGGCTATGGACAGTAAGTTATTTCCATGTGACTGTACATGCCGGTCCTGTATGTGTTTATTGAAAATTCCATGTATTGGGTGAAAGATCCAAGGTAAGACAAATTCAAGAAATTTCAGTGAGAAATTTCAACACCAGTGGCCTCAGACTCTTAATAATAATAATGTTAGTGGGGGCGACTAGGCCTCCAGGACCTTGTGGCACCACGACTATAGTTGATCTATGATGCCTTCCCCTAGAGTCGTTAGGCAAAATCGAGCCTTTTACCGAGGTCGATTATTGCTTTTGGGATTAGATTACACACTTTATCCGGAGAGACAAGTGCTCCCCCAGTGATTTGCAGCCCTAGACCTACAAGTGCTGGGCACTCATATATAACATGCATCAAGGTTTCGTCCGATTTAGCTATCTTCTTCAGGAAGTGACGGAGGGGGCTATGACCGCTGACTGCGTTAGCAAATAGTCTAAGCGACTGTCTGCTAAGTCCAATAAGTTGGCGCGTCTAGAGATGAGACGGGTTGAAGAATTTCTTCGCCTGCCTCATACTGGGCGCACAGCTTATCCACGGACGACCTACAGTCTACCAGTAACTTAGATATTATCCGCGGGTCACTCAGCGCGATAAAGGCTGCCTAACTATCTGAAAGGATAGCAATGTCCTTTTCCTTGATCTCCATATCAAGGGCTATCTTCGTTTCCATTATGATGGCGAAGACTTCAGCCAAGAAGACAGTGGTGTGCCTTCCATGTGAGTACTCCAACCCAATGTCAGATTAAAAAAAGTAAACATCCGCACCGGCTCCGTTATTAGTGAGAGAACAGTCGGTGAAAATTCTTAGAGCTGAACGAGGCAAGCTTGACAAGGCACCTCACAGAGAACCAACGCCCAAAACGAAGCTTTGATACCATCGCATCTTCCCTTTCTCGCCTTTCTCTTGCTTATTGGTGTAGCAATGGGAAGAATCAGTCCAGCCGTCCTCCCAACATCCCAATGAACGCAATCTACAAACAGCCCTTTCGGCATCTGCCTGAATGACAAGATACACGAGTGGTAGATTAAATAAGACCTCAATGGCAGGAGTAGCCGTAGATCGCATGAAGCATGTAATTCTTAGACAAGCAAGCCTTTGCAGGCCCGTCAGCTTACGGATCGCAGTCCCCACTTGCGTCCTCGGCCACCATGTAAGCATGAGTCTTACAATCCAGGTGTACATCCACTGCACAACACTCGGTTTCATGTCCTATGTTCAGCTAAAAGCTCTCCTGCAGCGTTGACTTTTTCCTCTACAAGCAACCTCCACGTCAGCTTCGAGTCAAGGTAGACTCCGAGGTGCTTAACATGGGGACACAATTGCATAGTGTGTCCAAAGAGCTTTGAAAGAACAAAGTTCCCAAGCTTACGTCCAAGCTGCTCTTTGTTGGGTTTACTGTCATATCATGACGGGTGCAATAGTATTGCGATGATTTCAGATGGATGTCATTCGCGTACGCTTCACATGAAAATCCCACATTTTTCAGCAGTACCATGATAAGTGAGTCAACCAACATACACCAGAGTACCGGGGAGAGCGCGACACCCAGCTGCAAATGTGAGCTTAATAAATATATAAAAATACCAAAAATTACCTTCATGAAATTTGAATTGAAACCCAGGGAAATGGACAGGGTAGTCCTTAAACCAATCCATAAACTAGTACTAACTTCTTCTTGGTTGAATTCCACCAAAAACCACTCGCGACTGTTGTTACAGTAGCAAATACCAGAATTTATCAATAACCCCTTCATCGCAATAAACTCAACATGTGTTTTTGAGAGGTCTGATGGCGTCATTTTAGCAGTCAATGCGCTATGCAAATTGCAAATGTCACGCTAAATCGAAATCGCTTGCCATCGGGAGTCACTCAGAACAAAAAAAAAACACAAAAAAAAAGGAGTAAACGGCAGGGTGATAAATAAAAATTGGGCGTGGTATAAATGCAAATTATCATGCCTTATAAAACCAGTTCGCCGCCGCATGTCTCAATTTTTATCTCCCCGCGTTTAGTCACGTTTTTTTTTCTCTCGATTTTTCCCATCTAATTCTTGTAAATCAAAAACTTTTGTTATCTTTAATACCACGGGAGAGGCACAGACATTTGTCCGTGAATATTTCGTGTTCTCTGCTGAATCAATTTATTTATGGGCACTCCATTCCCGAAAAGAGAAAAAAAACATTAAATAACAACAACAAAACGCGCCTCAAATCAAAGTCTTGTCCGGCAGTCTAAATCTTTTCTTCATTTCATTTTTTTTTGCCTTTACCTTTTGTTGGGCTTTGCTGATAAGAACGAATTCCGGGGATTCCAATTGAGCGGATTAAGCGAGTACGACGACAATATTTTCATGGTTGCAAAAGGACGACAACTCTGGAATCATCGGTTTATCACAAACAGTAAAAAAATGAAGGTAAGAAAAATTCAAAACATTAAAAAAGAAGAATTAAGAAAAAAAGCCTTGATGTGATTGTGTTGGTGGTGGTAGTGGTGGTGTACAGTGGTGTCGTAGTGACGCATCTTTGAAAAAATGCCTTGAGGAACGTTTTGATTGGATTACAGTTGACAACGTTCATCGTCAAAGTTTACTTATAGTCGTTGAGCCTTCTTTTGAGCTCTGCTTGTTGTATGCTGACTGCGCTTCACTCCGATGGGGAACACTGGGCTTTAGTTTCATGTTTTGATCAACTAATGCGATTTAAAGTTGCCAGGACGCCGCTTAGACGAGCCACATTTTGATATGACTTATAACGTGGCGACAAGGAGTTTGCAGGTGATCGGATTAAATTCTTAAGATCTCAACGGATATACAAACATACATAGAAATATTTATGTATATGTAGTAGATAGTGTATGTAGGTGGAAGCGGCTGAAAAGAAGGTTGCTACCGTTTTTATATTTTGATCCGCAAGGATTAATCTATCTATGCGCAGGGCTATGGGTGGTCTAAAGAAAATTTTATCGAGAAATAGTTTTTAATGAGATTTTCTGAGTTTTGCATTTTTGTTTTTTTTTTTAATATGGCATCATTTTCAGTGAAGACGCTTGAAATTTCAATTTTTTCGATTAGTAATTTTTTCATTTATTGACATGTTCGTACGAGCGAGTCGCACATCATAGAGATGTGTTGTTCCGAGGGATTATCGGAGCTGGATCCGAATCATCTAGTTTGGATCCGATTCCAAGGACCCGTTCCATCGTTCCTTTTGTATTCAATTCAAAGAAAGCTGTTGTGTGTCCAGTTGAATTTTTATTATAGAATTATCTACGAACAACATAGATTCCAATTAAATACCTATACAGGGTATCCCGTAAGTCGACGTCAAGCCGGGATCGGGTGATAGACCAAACATAACAGTTACCAGAAAAATATTAAAAAAAATTCTAAGTCATATATTTTTCAAATTATAGGCATTTCTTTTTTTCGAGAAAATGTACACCTTGTGATGGTTTTTTAGCTCCTGTTGCTACAAATCTTTACTTTTTTCAATTTTATTTTTCTTATGTAATCCCGAATAGTGCTAATGTAACCTGCTGCGTTAAATTCTAAGCCAACTATTCCAGCTAGGAAGAAAATGTCACATTTTGCCGAACCAAGAATAAAAAATAAATATTTCACCCAACTTTAACTGACTGTACTGAAAAAAAAATGTACTGCGCCAGTTTGGCAAGTAACTTTAAAAGTTGTCACATTTAATAAGTATTCTAAAATAGTATAACACTTGCTACAATATTTCTTAGATTACGGCAAAAAAAAATTTTGCTTCAAGAAACCCAGTTTCGAAAAATTTCTTTTCACCTACTAAAAATGATTCTAGTGTACCCAAAGCTTGCCGTAAGGTCGTAACTTTAAGATTTATAGCGAAATAAGTCAATTGAAATTGGATCAGTTTGCTGCTAATTCTGCAGTTCGAGAATTGAGTGGAAAAACTCTTTATGCAAACGAAAAAAAAATTTTTTTTTTTTTTTTGAAAAAAGAAATTTCATTGCAAAAAGAGGGCATTTCAGGCCGTACTGACGATTATACGGTTCCTGCTTATATGAAATGCCCTCTTTTTGCAATGAAATTTCTTTTTTCAGAAAAAAAAAAAATTCGTTTGCATAAAGAGTTTTTCCACTTTAAGATTCTAGTTGGAGTGAGATGGAGAGTCATTACATGAAGTGTGAGTGAGACAGATAGTGACGCTTTCAAGTTAGAGTTCCTAACTTTTTGTTGAATTTAGGACAAATTTTCCTTAAGTTTAAAATTAAACACCAATTATTTAGATGCTAAGATTTATTATTTACAAAAGATCTTTAAACTGCCTTCCTTCAGCTGCAATACAAGTTCGACATCTTCTTAAAAAGGATCGGGTTATCAGACGGACAAATCTTCCATTGTTGACAAATTCAACTGCTTCCGTAATTCTGAAGCTCATGTTTTTATAAAATTCGGTGAGCTATACTTTTAGGCACTCCTGTGCGCTTTCCTGGATCGCACGTACCAAAGTACTTGGGTCTACGTCCTCGTAAGGAAAGGAACTGTTCCTTCACCATGTACTTGGTTTGGAAGTCGACCCTCTGTGGAGAGTAGACGATGCACATTTGTAAAAACTCAATGATTTGACGAGCTAGCGTCACTATCTTGCTCACTCACATTTCATGCAATGACTCTCCGTCTCACTCAAACTAGAATCTTAAAGTCATGGTCTTATGGCAAGCTTTGGATACACTAGAATCATTTTAGTACGTGAAAATTTTTTTTTCGAAATTGGGTTTCTCGAAGAAAACAATTTTTTTGCGTAATCTAAGAAATATTGTAGGAAGTCTTATACCATTTTAGAATCCTTATTAAACTCGCCATCTTTTAATGTTACTTACTAGAATAGTGTAGTACATTTTTTTTACAGTACAGTCGGTTAAAGTTGGGTAATGTAATTATTTTGAATGCAATGTTTATTTATTTATTTATTAAGAATTTCATCAAAGATCTGATTACTGAGTTTACAAAAGTATGAAAGTATACATAACAAAACAATAAAAAGAAAAGTAACTCTAACTAAGCTGATCTTTTATTTGACGTTTTGAGAGATGAAAACCAAATGCAATCAAACTGACGGTTAAAGAGACGAGACATTGATGAAATCGGCTCGTGCATGCCATAGTTTGTACTATGTTGGGGAACATCGAAGAAATCGTAGTTCCTCAAGGAGCGCACAGGAACAGACATATTAAGAGAATTTAAAAGTTCAGGAGAACTTATCACACCTTGTATACAGTGAAACGCAAAAACAACTCTGGAAGTTTTTCGTCTATTCTCGAGAGAATCCAAAGGAAAGAGTTTAAGCCTGTCGACATATGGAGGTAGAATAATAGGGTTATCCCAGTGAAGCCCACACAGGGCCTCGATGCGATTTATGTATACAGCATAGAAGGGAGACCAGATCGGACTGGCATACTCCAAAATAGGTCTAACGAATGTGCAGTAAAGGACCTTTGTTATGAATGGGTACATTAAGCTCCTTTGACCATCTCTTTATGAACCCCAGACTAGCATTAGACCTGGCAACGATTGTGTCAATATGATCCTCGAAAGAAAGACGAGTATTAAGGAAGACACCCAAATCTTTGGTTTTGTCAAGTCTAGTTAATAAGCATCCATCTAAAGTATAACCAAAGTCGAGAGGCCTCCTTTTACGAGAAAAGGACATAAGGCTGCATTTGCTGATATTGAGAGGAAGACAGTTAATAGCACACCATTTATGAAAGGTGTCTAAGTCCACATTTAAAATTACACACTCGTTTTCATTAGAAACAATGCGGAAGATTTTGGCATACGTATTCTTGAATTAGTCAAAATCAGAGACACATCATTAATGAAAATAATAAAAAGAAATGGTCCGAGATGGCTGCCTTGAGGAACGCCAGAAGCATTATCTATTGCATCAGAAAGAGCTGCGCGAAATATAACTCGCTGCGTGCAAAAATCTAACTTTTTATTTGAAACTGAGGCAGTTATACTTTAACTTTTAACTGTAATATACAGAAGGGTTATTCATGGTTACATCACAGAAAAAAAAACTGACGAAAAGTTAATATTTGCAGTCACAGGACTTGAAAGATCATCACAGGGTGTCAGTTTTTAAGATTTATTTTTGAATCCTTATAATTTGAATAGTACATGTCCAAGATTATTTTCCATATTATCTGAGACACCCTGTATATATGTACATAAAAAATTGTCGATTTCTTTTATCAGCAAGTACTTGGACAAGCTTTGGACAAAACCTTTCACGTGGAAGTGAGGTTGCTGGTATACAAAGCCTCCTTTTTATTAATTGTAACAGAATTTAAACGTAAAAAGAAGAAAAAAGAAGAAAAAAAATCCGTCCCACTGGAAAAACGAGCGCTCTAAGAGCCTACCTGAAGCGCTTCCTTGGAAGCTCGTAATGCTTATTTTCGCTATCCTTTTATTGCTTTTTAACATATATCATATTTATACATGTAGGATTGAACCATGGTTAAACTCGGGTTCAACTCCATACTCCACACGCGAGTTGGAATTGGGTAGACTCGACCACGCTTAGCGGACGTAGTTCAGTTGGCAGCTAACAGTTGGGATTTATTTTGTTTGCTCTTTACTCGAAAGTTTTTTTTAATTGTAATATTTAGTGTGAGTTTATTTTGTTTATTTAAACAAAATTTATAATTTTTATAACTCCATCACAAAAATACCATAAACAAAATGTTATGATGAACTGTCACTTCAACTATATTTGGACCCGTTCTCAACTCAATATCTCAACCCTGCATGCTCAAAAACACGAGTCGAAAACTCAACTCAATCTCAACGCAATCTTTCAACTCTGCATGTATACATGGTAATTAGGTAATTGGCATGTCCGCAGAGGCAAACGCTTCAATCCTGCTCTTAAAAAGCGCTCTAGGAGCGCTCTAAATGATGACCAAAGAAGTTTTTTGAATATGTCTTTTCAAAAACTTAAATGAGCTTTTTGGATAATCATCGCAGTGCCTCTTTCTTGATCTCATAGGAGGCCTTCAAGACTGCTTCCTGACGAGGACAGTGGTAAGACGCTGGTGCTTGCTTGTGATTATTTGTAGTAGGTAATAAATTTTATGAAGTTGATTAAGTAAGCCAATATTCGCCACTTTTATTCTCAATTTTATTAACCAAAACTTCAGATTACTTCTAACCACACTGAAGTTCACATTGAAAATGAGAAATGCATTACTTCGCACAATAGTGAAAAAATTCACAGATTCGTGGAAAATTAGATGAAATCACCACTTGTTGCACTTTCTACTGGAGCTCATCAAATAATATTCTATAGAGGTTCCAAGCGATGGCTCTAGAACAGGGATTTCCAAAGTTGTCGTATCCTAGGGGACATAAATGAAAACTGATTTTGGGGGTCGACGAGGTCTAAACATTGACTCCTATTAATTAACACAAGCTCTTATTTGAAACTTTCAAGATACTGTATAAGTTGTGTTACGTGTACCAACTTGTTATAAGAATGACTAATATTTTAGTAGGAAGTATCATTGTTGTACTTTTAAGAAACTCAACAAGTCGATAAACGTGCACAAGTTCGTACAAGATGAAAAACTGGGCAAGTCAATAAGCGTGGACAAATTCGTGCAAGATAATGTGTTCAAGCGTACAAGTCTTTCAGGCACGTTTTGACTTGTTCTGTATTTGAAATCATTATCAAGTTCATGTCCAAACACACTCCTGACATTTTACTAAATAACAAGCTTGCACTTATGTTGAAAGTTCATTTGCGTTTTGAAATTCGTTGGAGCTTGAATGATAATATAGACTCATCTACTACTGCGTGATTCACAGACAGAGTTTAGTAGCAAAAAATCTGAGTCCTAGATTGCATCAGTCTTTACAATATGTTATAAATCCTGTCAACAAGATTCGAAGCAATTCTCTGAACTCTCGGTTATTTTTTTTCAGCTATGTGAGGAAAACGACGAAGTCTTTACTCGGATACTTCTGCACACTAAAGTTTGCAGCCAGGCTAATAAGAAGCTCTTGCTTAGCAATATTTTCAGCACTTTTTAAATCTGTGTTAGAGTTTTTACAAGAAAAAGATCCGAATTTGAAAGAAAATCTGAACAATTGTAAAACAGATATTTATTACTTGGCTGATATCGTTGTTATGTTGAACAAAGTTAAATTGTAGCTGCAGGGTGACGATCTCAACTTGATTAAACCAAAATCAATTTGTGGGGTAAACTCATCCTTTATAAACAAAATGTAAGCAGAAATATTCACAGTTTCCGCATTTGTTAAAATTACTAGAAATGATTCCACTCACTTGGACACATTACACAAGGATTTTACTAAGAGGTTTGAGGATCTCTTAAATTAACACATTCCTCAATGGATAATGAATCCGTCCAATATCACAGCCATGGAAGAAGCCAATGTGATAATGCAAAAAGAATTGATTACCATCAGCACAGACGAGGAGAGCTTAAGCAAAAGTTCAACCAAGGCTGTCAGAAGTTGGTTGCAACGCAACATTGTAGCACAAGTATTCGGAAAAATACCTTATCGGTTTTCCATCATCATACCTAGTCGAAAAAGATTCAATGTCGCTACAAACATTTTGACAAAACAAAGAAACCGTTTGAAAATCAACGAACGCGGAGATTTAAGGCTGCAACTCACCAATATTGAACCGGATTTAGCTAGATTGGTAGAAAGTCACCAGGTTCATCCATCACACAGAATTTTTTATTTTTTTATCTTTACTTTGCGATTTTACTGTTTTTTTTTTTTTTTTAAATAATTACCTACTTAAGTATTTTTACGTAATTTATATTAATAATTATTAATTACTTAATTATTAATTTTGTTAAATTTTGATGAGAAAATTATGTCAACTGCAAAGTTTTTAAATTGTTAAGTATTTTGTATCAATAGGAAGAAAAACTAGAGATAAGAATTTTAAAGTAATTTGGCTATGGAGGTCTGAGGATCAGTTCATTTTGCAAAAGGGGTCTCTTGCCCATAATATTTTGGGAATCCCTGCTCTAGAAGCACTTGAGTTACTTACTTGTGCCTTTACTTATTTTCAGGATAGATCAGTGAATATGCTTTTAAAGAGCTGCCAAATGGTGGATAGAGAAGCGCTGGTTTTTCGTCCCAATGCAATGGGTCGTTACGTTACTACCTTTTGAGACAAAAATGGTAATTTTGGCTTCACTCATACAGAAGCGAATCTAGAGTAGCAGGGGAGCGATTGCGCTTTCAAAACAAAAAATTCATATGATACGTTGAGCATATGAATCCCTGATTTTCGTGTGAAACAGTTTATTTCTATTACTTAAGAATAACTCTAAAAAGAACATACCTTATGTAGGTATATTTATTTCATCATAATCGAAACTATACAGAAAAGTTTTTACAGTTACCCGTTTTTAGTTTACCTCTCCTAAAGATTGATTGCATGATCCACATCATATGGAAAAGGAATTGTCATCGGAAGATGTCATTGTGCTGTGAGCCTTTTATTTATAATAATTTTTTCCTGCGAATTTTCTTGCATATTTTTCTTCAGAATTTTTATGTGTTGTTGGTGGCCAATAGCAGCCAAAAAGAGTTGGGTTGATTGGTTTTTCTAGTTCGCTAACCAATTTAATGAGCATTCCTAATTTACTGTTAAAATGATCACTTTTCTTAGGAACAATTTTCGAAAAATATTCGTCATAATTTGTTTGTGCCAATTTTGGTACCTATCATTGACAACGTTTCCGGAAACAGAAACTTACACTAAAATTGGGAGTATACTACGCAGAATGTCTCCATAATGATTTACTCAATTTGGAATTGAGTCATTTCAAGGAAATGAAGATGTTGCAGACTGTTCAAAAATTATAGTTCATTTGAAATGTCATTGACATTTATCTAGGTATATGTTCTTCACTTTGAGTAAAGACAATTTGAATTAAATGCTAGTAAAAAATGTCCGACTAGGTACCTACTTGTTAATAAATTGCAATATGCGATTTGCAAAGCATTTAGACAAAAGAAAATTTTTTTATTGACAGAGGCCCAAAAGAGAATAAAAGGTGGCAAAAAACAGATTTCATAATCAGCTTAGCTGTCACTGCGGACTTTATTAGAAAATCTTTAAACTTTCCAAAATCTTCATTCATTTTAATTGCGGTAGGTGGCTAATATGGAGAAAAAAAATTTCCCCATTTTAAATTGAGCCGAAATGATACAAATCCTTGATGCACCTCATTTGTGTGACACAGGTGCATTTGACTCCATTTAATTAACAATTAAATCATTCTGGAGACAGTGGGTATTAAGCCGATCATTTCCAGACATTTTTTATATACCTAGCAGTTGAAAAAAACTTCCGTTGACGTTGGCATTGACGCTTTTTTTTTTTTTAATATACTCGCTCCCTCAAATGTGTCAACACCGCTGTTCATATACCCACAGAAATTTTATGTGATATCCGCATTCCTATGCTTCTTATATAGGCTATCCCATCCCGTATATGGTGGTACATTTGCGGGCTACAGTTAGATCATGCTTAGCCAAGCAAACAATTTTTTGGGTGGTCGGGGATATCCTACCGGTTTCCGAGATACTGGAACCTAAAGAGATTTGGGTATGTTTTATAGATGTGCAAAAGTGCAAAAAACGCAAAAAGGCTTACACGAAGTGTGATAGAGCTTTTGGGTTCTTTTAATCCAATATGAAAAATTGATGTTGATGACGTATTTTTGATAAAGTAGTTGTTAAAAAAACCGAGTATAAATTCCGAAATTTAACTCTGTTGAGCCGCAACTTCAAAACGGAGAAGAGGACTGGGACAATTTAAAGACCATTGGGAAAGTCTAACGACTATCAATCTATCACAATTTAGATCATCATCATAGGGTGTAACGCTCAGGAGTTACAGGGTGATCTATAAAAACATACCTAAACATCTTTAAGTCCCGTTATCTCGGAAATCGTTACCCATGCAATTTTTTGCTTGTCTAAGCATGACCTATCCACAGCCTTCGAGAGTAACACCAGATTTGAGATTTTTTGCATAGGAACGAGTGAACGACAGCTAATTATGGACCAGTTTCGTTCTATCCTATAATACGAAAGAAGCTCGTAAAAAGAATTCTTCTAAAAGATATATTTACAAGAACAAAGATAAAAGCAAAAAAAAACTGAATTCAAAATTATGGTGGAAAACAAAAGTTATCAGACTTCCGATTCCAATAATTACTTTGACGTTTCCATAGCGATAAAACCAGTTCAACCAAATCGTTCTTTTTTGAAAATTAAACTGATCCAGTTCAGGTCAGTGAATAAAGAACGTACGTAGACCTAATGTTGCTTTAAAGACTTCTCACTTATACAAAGCAATTCTAGATTCTCCTCAGGGTGGATTAATTTACGAATTCAACTAAAATTGGATGCGATTAAAGGATCTGCAGCTAAGTTTGATACAAATTTTTTCTTACCAGTTTCTTCTAATCCTTCTCCACCAAAATGCAATTAGGTTTTCGAAATACTCTTCAACACCCAATTGATGAAATATCTAGAAACTAATCCCCTTATTAGCAATCACCAATACGGCTTTCGTGCTGGCCGTTCTACTGGAGAGGAGATATACTAACATTTCTTACTGAGCGGTGGAATCAATGTCTCCATAATTTTGGTGAATCTAATATCTCGAATGTTTTCGATATAATCTTGCATCCTGCTCTATTGGCTAAACTCCAGGCATTAGGTGTAGACACTCTGGATTGAATGTTTTCTCTCCCGCCGTTCAATTCAAGTTACATATATTTGACGGAGCTCTGACCGTTTTATAATCCATGCTGGTGTACCGCAAGGCTCTGTACTCTCTTCTACTCTCTTCCTAATTTTTATTAATGATCTGCTAGCTCTCACTTTCAATCCTATTCATAGTTTTGCAAACGATAGTAGCCCTGATTTGCGTATACTTGTTCGATTCTTTATCTGATTCCCATGGGAATATAATAGTTGACAAACAAAGCTACATGTTCAGTTCACTAAACTATGACCTTAGAACAATACTCGCTTGGAGCAAAGCGAATCAGATCTTATTTAATGCTTCCAAAACGCAATGTAATCTGTTATCGCTCAAACGTACTCCAACAGCCGCTCAACCAATTTTCATCGATGAAGAAGGTATCGCGAACTTACCATCTCTTAATATCCTTTTAGGCATTGAAATAGCCAACAATCTTAGTTGGTCCGATCATATTTATGGTACATTTCCAAAAACGCGATGAAATGCCTGGGCTTCTTGGAAAGATGCAAGAAATATTTTACTCCATCAAACTTGGCACAAGTCTACAAGTCTCATATTAAGCCTAGATTAGAATATAATTAACATATTTGGGCAGGGGTTGGACGCACTGCGTTGTCCTTGTTAAACAAAATCCAAAAGAGGGCCTTCCGGCTAACAACTATTGATTTCCTAGAGCACCGACTATCTCTTTTTTATCGCTACTGCTATTGTCTGACGAAATCTCTAGCCTGATCCCTTGTAGAATTTTTCCTATGCGCACCACACGAGCTGTAATCCGAGCTCACACATCACACCCTTGAAGTCAGATTCGGCTGTACCGTGAAATTCGGCGAATACTTCATAAACAATACAGTACGAATGTGGAATACTTTGCTATCCCCTATTTTTCCCCTCAGTTATGACCCGTAAACATTCAAACGTAATACACATAGGCACCTCCTTGGCTCAGCGCAATAATTCTCAATTCCCTACCCCTTCTCCTTTTCCTGCCAAGGCTGTGCTAAGGCACCATAGAGTATCACCTGAGTTTTGGCAATATCATAAAAATAAAATGAAAAAATCAAGCGTGAGCTAATTCGGCAGCTATGATGTTCTAAACTCATTATATTGAAAAATGTGTCCAGCTATTTAGATAAATTCCGTAAAAAACATGTAGAGGCTCCTAATTATTTTAAAGTTATCCATTGTGTGATTGAGTTTTACTCTTTCGAGACCCATGAAGAGTCTACAGGCAACTTATCAACCTATACTGCATTAAACAGGGAATTAAAATACAAGCATGGGGGTACTATCAGTTTGTTGGATTAAAGCGGCGACTTTAATTTCTATTTAATTAGTATGAGATCCAAAAAACATTTTAATTGTGAAGAAAACCCATTTTCCTTAAAATAGTTCATATATAGATTTTTACAACCATCAACGTTTGGTTATATGAGTTCACTGTAGTATAGACAACAGCCAGTTCATGGTTTCATTAGTGTCCTGATGAGATCGCCCTGTACTGCTGCTCGAAACGCACAGTATAGGGTGGACTGGGGTCAATTGAAACGGGGGTCGATTGTCACAAATCGAGTAACTGGGAAACAGTTAGTGACAGCGGCCAAAGCCCAAAGAGAAAAGGTAGCGGTTTTCGTGTTGGGACGTGTCATTCAGTGTTCAGCATTGTTTCCAGTACGAATCGCATTTTTATGTGAAGCTATTACTTTTTTGTCACCAAAAGTAAGTATTTCAATTTGCATTCTTTTGTTTATTAATCAAAAATTATTGTACTTACGCGAGTGTAGTTTTGAATGCCATCACTATTAATATTCACATTTAGAGAGATGCGATTATTAGCTACTTATGACATTTAGTTTTTTTGTTACATAATGAAATTTATAAAAAGATGTGCTGGGGGCGTTTGATACGTTTTCCCTGGGGTCCGTTGAAACGCGTTTCAACTGACCCTTGTACTCTTTTTGAAATAAATGATTATCATATATACTTTCTAGATGACAAGAAATCGTGCAAAGAAGACACATCGTGGCGAGTGTGGCTTAGATCAATACAAAGATGCATATGATGCCAAAAAAGAAGGCATTTCGTTGAGGACAGCAGCTGAAAAACATGAATTGAATTTGACGACTTTAAATCGGTACATGAAGAAAAGGTAAAAGTCCATGCAAAAGAGCTTAGTATCTGTTTCGATGGGCACAGTATTTAATGAACCACAGGAGAAGACGTTATCGAAATACTTGATAAGATGTGCTGATATTTACTTTGGATTTTCCTTAAAGGAGGTAAGACAATCAGCATACAAATTGGCCAAAGTATATAACCTGAAAAAACCAGGCCCCTGGAAAATAAATGAATTAGCTGGTGAAGATTGGTTCCGGACGTTTTTTGGCGAGGAACCCAGAGCTGTGAATGAGAGCTGCTCAAACTAGGAGTTTAACAAGAGCTACTAGTTACAACCGAACAAATGTGGATGCATTTTACGATAACTTGCAAATAGTTATGGATCGCCACAACTTTGAGCCCTAAGATATTTTTTATGTCGATGAAACCAGCATAACGACCGTCCAAAAGCCTGATAGAGTTGTAGAGAGACGGGAAACTACACAAGTTGGCTCAGTAACATCAACAGAACGGGGCACTCTCGTTACCTGTGTGGCCTTTGCAGCAAATGCTATAGGGAATGCATTTCCTCGTTTGTGTGTATTTCCTCGCGTCCGATTCCAGGATCACTTCATAAGAGATAGAGCCGTGGGTGCAGTGGACACTAGTAACCCTTCATTTTAAAAAACATACCAATGCTTCGGCTGTCCCAGAGTGTTGCTGGTGCTAGGCAATCCCGCCACATATCCATATTAACTGCCTTGACTTTTGTAAATAAAACGGCATTGTGTTACTGTCTTTCCCACCACATTGCTCCCACAAACTCCAGCCATTACACAGATCTTGCTATGGATCATTCAAAAAAGCAATAAATTCCAGCTGTGATGGTTGGATGCGGAGTAATCCTGGAAAAACAATGAGCACGGCCGGTATTGCCATTTATTTGTGTCACAATTTTGTGAATCTGATTGATTTGTTTTATTTAAATTGTTTTTGAACATCGTTTCTTTTCTCGTTTTTAAAGTAGAAGATTTATTTTTTATTAATTCTGTGATTTATTTCCAAATAATTAGGATACAAATTATTATAAGTAATTAATTGTATTTTAATTTACAAATGTTTCAATTGACCCAGTTATATGGGTCAGTTGAAATATTAGCCATATTTTTTTTAATGCTCTAGTTGAGTACTGCAAATGAATCTAAAACAATATTGCCCTTTTATATAATAATAATAATAATGATAATATATTCAAAAAAAAATCATGAGTACACAAGATCTACAATCTTATATTCGTACAACTAAATAAGCGGATGTAAAATTGCGACTGCGCATTAAAATATAAAGCTAAAACTAAATACAAAATAAAAGGATAACTATTCAGAGTAAACTAAAAAAACAGAAAGAGAAAAAAAAATAATAATAAGCATACAAAATTAAATGAAAAACTGTATAAAGCAAAGAATAGGTCATGAGAGAGTAAGTAAAATGAAATAAAAATCAAACTAAATTTAATTTAATTTATGCCAACCGAAGGAAGAACTGAGAAGCGATCCTTGAATAACCTCTTGAACATGTGCAGGGAACCAGCGTTTTGAATATTTGCTGGTAAACTATTCCACAATCTAGTAGCCTGAACAAAGTAAGAATATTCATAAGCAGCTGTACGGAAACGAGGCAAGAGAATATTTGCGTTTCTAGCAGAACGTAGATTTTGTATATGTGAAAACAAATAGCTTGGGGTTTTTGATTTTAGCAGATTATATAGAAAAATCAGTAAATTGAATTCAAGATATTTGAATATGGAGAAGCCGAGCAAACGATGATTGAAAGGAGAGATGTGGTCAAACCTTCGAAGCCCATAGATAAATCTGACGCAATCATTAAATGCGACGTTAAGTTTACGGGAGCAGGTACTATCCAATTTCGGATATATTACATTTCCAAATGTAAAATGAGGTATTAAAAGGGTTTTCACCAATTTTGACCGTATCTCTCTAGACAAAAACGAGGCGGTTAGCCACAGTTGCCTGATTCCTCCGTAGATCTTACCAAGGATTGAGTTAACATGATCGCAGCATTTCAGAGATGAATTTATAGTAATACCTAGATTTTTAACAGACCCTACCAAAGACAGAGGAGAATCGTTAAGTAAAATGTCGGGGAATTCAGTAATATTCAGCTTCCTGTTATTGATAATAATGTAGAGAGATTTACTTGTATTGAGAGTCAGATGGTTGGATTGTGCCCATTGATGTATCTTATTTAGATTACTGTTTACTCGAGCAAAGCAATCCTCAATCAAACCAATAGGTCTGCTGAAGTAAATCTGCACGTCGTCAGCATACAAATGAATATTAACGTCCTCCACAGTTTCAGGCAGATCATTTATGAAGATACTGAAAAGCAGGGGTCCCAATATTGATCCCTGCGGAACACCACAAGACAGTGGAAGGGGGCCTGAGAAAGTATTGTATACCTTTACTTGTTGATATCTTTCTGACAAGAAACTTTGAATTAACTGAACAGCCGTAGAGGAGAACCCAAAATGAGTAGATAATTTCTGGAGAAGCATCATGTGATTGACGCAGTCGAAAGCCCTGGAAAAGTCCAGAAGAGCCAAGATACTGATACAACCGTCATCGAGAGCAGCTCGCAAGTCATTTGTAACTTTTAACAAAGCTGAAGTACAGCTGTGCTTTGCGCGGAATCCTGATTGCCATTTGGTTAAAAGTGCATTTTCTTCTAAGAATTTTGACATCTGGGTGTACAGTAGCCTTTCTAGAACTTTGGAGAGAAAGGACAGAATGCTTATCGGGCGGAAATCACTCATGTCAGTAGGAGAAGATTTTTTCGGTAGAGCCAGCACTTTTGCAATTTTTCATCTATTAGGAAAAATAGAACGAGTCAAACACGAATTAAACAGAAAAACCAAATGATCAATAATCAAAGGGAGGATAACCTTAAGAAAGCGAGGGTGTATTTCATCGGGACCCACTGATTCAGAACGTATCGAACGAATAGCACAGATGAGTTCTATTGAGCTAACGCACCGGAATGCGAAAGGCGACGATGTGATTAATCTATTTGATACGACTATGTTATCGGTGATATCCTCCGTTCTTACTATTTCCTGTCCTTGCTGTAAAAAGTGACTATTATATCCAGGTAACCTGGTTGCAATTGAAGCGCATTCCCAAACTGATCGAAGTAGAAAGGTAGTAACAGTATGCGATTTTCTCAAAAATGTTTCAATTGACCCCAGTCTACCCTACTCTCAGAATTTCTTCATGAAATTTTGATTTGCGGCTATAAGCCAACAAACTGACAGTACCTCGGTACTTTTCTCTTATTAATCCATTGTAATTTGTGTCTGTCACGAATTTCTAGTATTGCACAAAATAAAATAAAAAAAAAATGACTGATAATAATAATGAATGAGAATAAAACGAGGAAAAAACGCCGAAGAAATCAGGTTTCTTGTATGGGGGCACCTTTAATTTTTAATTTAATTTTATTTTTATTATTTGCTGTTATAGCGGCAATAGAAATACACACTCTGTGAAAATTTCAACTGTCTACCTGTTATACGGTTCATTAGATACAACCTGGTGACGGACGGACGGACGGACAGCGAAGGCTTAGTAATAGGGTTCCCGCGTTGTTACCCTTTGGGTACGGAACCCTAAAATTGTAATACCATATTTGAAGAAAAAAAAATAATTTCTTCAGACTTAGACTTAATTTTCCGTTTTTCCTTTGCATTTGACATTTTTATCTGGATTGGGAACTTCAAGCCAAACTATATCTAATTATATTTTCGCTTATTGAATTCATTTTGAATATCTTCCCCTTTCTTGCAACCTTTTAAAATTAATCAAAAGGAGAGCTTAATAATAATTCGTACATGAAACTCCATAAATCCTTTTACAAAAATGTCCGTAATCCTATGATATATGCGTTTCCACACAAAAATTACCTAAATTTACTGTTTGTACACAAATAATCTCCGTTAAATCAGATTGTCGCTAGCCAAACGTCAGATTATATTTCCCAAAATTCCCTGCATAGTTGTAAGAAGAGTGATCAATGCAAACGTAATTGTGACCCACGCAAAATAGAAAGCCTCCAACCAACCACTCCTATACGTACAGGATATGACTTGCAAAAGTACAACCAGATCTTTGGGAGGATAGTGGCAATAAGAAAAATTCCTCCTGCGGTAACAACATTACGACTATAATCGCATATGAATAAATTATTGTTCACGGTTAGTATACTAGTTATACGGGGAAAACCCTCCTGGTTTCTAGCATTTTTACAAAGCCATATGGTCCCGCTTCTGAATCTAAGTGTAATGTTTTTAGTGCGATCTCCCACTCCCTTTTTCTGCCGGCCTTGCATCTCGTCGGGGTTAGTCAAAACTCATTCATATAAATACATCACAGGAATTTCGTTTGCATCTTTCTCGTCCGTCATGGCTTATTCAGGGGTGTACAACTAATCAGGATTGATTGATTTTATCCGTGACCCTCTCTGGTTCCCCCGAGGCTGATTCCTTGTTTGAGTTGTCAGGATATGATGCACTTTAATGTCCGAATATTCAGTGACGTCGAGGTTTGCGTTTTTAGTGACATGTGTTGTTTATTCAATCATCCACGGGGGTTAAGGGCCAGAGAGGGAGAGACGACATCCTTGCAAAAGGGGTCCCTTGACTTCTATCTACATATATATGTATAATATTATGTGAGGGGGACTGAAGTACGTTATTAGTTGATTACAGGACACATTATCATGATTATCGGGTGTTTGAGCTCTGTTGATCATGATCCTTTCGATTATTGTTTTCTTGGTTGGAGTTCGAATGCGGTATCAAAGAAGGGGTGTGTCAGGCCTTAATAGTTTGATTAATAGGCAGAGATTTTTGAAAAGTATATCTAATCTTGTATCAGTTTATTATCGGTTGGATTTATAAGTCTAATACCAACCCAGTCTAATGTGGGTGTGTGTATATACATAACTTGGTCAATGTCTGACGTTTTGAGATTTATTGAAAAAAAAAAACTTGTAAGCCAGGCTTTTAAATAAATAGAATTAAAATTTAAACATCACACGCCTAAAGATGTCAAAGATTTTCAATTTAATTAAATTTATTAATATTTATAAAATTCTGGAAAAGACCTTAGTTTTAAAATGTACAGGGTGTTCCAGTTTAAATATGCAATACTGAGACCCGTGATTTTCAATCGAAAATGTTGTATTCATTTTTTTCGAATTCGTGTTATTTTCGAAATTTCGGAGGATTTTAGGTTTTTTCGCAAATGTGGTCCTTGTAACGCTTTTTGGTCTGTAACTCAGATCGGTTTGCTTACTGAACCGCCATATTGATCTTAAGGGTCAAAAATCTCCTAAAGAATTCATATTAGCAAACTATTCCGTACCCACAGAAAACATGTTGTTATCAAACCAAACAATGGCGAAAGGGATATTGGTTTTTCCGAATCACACGATCAAAATCAAATATATAATGATTCTAATAACATTTATAATGCAGTGTCTAGCCTATAAGTATGTTCTAAGTAACTACTAATAACTACTAATATAAAAATTGCTCAAATACATGACTGGATACATTTAATGGCTCGTCTTATAATGGCTTTTGATATGCCTGCTGTTTGCATTTCCCGGCTGCTGCTATTCGATTTACTAAGTCGTCGCGAGATATGACCTCCCTTTCGTCCTGACAGACAAGATTTTTTAGATGACCCCAAAAATAAACATCCAGAGGTGCTAATTCCGGTGACCGAAGAGGCCACTTCCACGTCCAATCCATTTTTTTTTAAACCGCTTATTTAAGTACTGCCACACTCGTAGTCCATAGTGTGCTATTCCTGTATATCGGGGGGGGGGGGGGGTACTTGTACTAGGCTAATAATGGTTGATTTATCTGAAAGTCAACAGATTAGGGATGTTTTCCGTGGGTACGAAATTAAAAAACGAGCTGAGTTACAGCTAAAAAAGCGTTGAAAGGACCACATTTTCGAAAAAATCTAAATTCCTCCCAAAATTTACTTACTAACTTATGTCCACGTTTTATTAACGGGTGATTTGAATACAAATCTTCTTGTCGTCAATAGTCAATCCTTCACTCTTGTGGACAATCTATCCAGTGTTGGCCTGCAAGTTGTAAATACTCTGCCCACCAGGTTTGGGGAAAATAGTAGTCCCTTACTTGATCTGCTCATTTCCAACGATGTTTCTAAAGTTTTATTTCATGATCAGTTCTCTCTTCCTGATATATCTAATCATGATTTAGAAGTGTTTTCCTATGATATTCAACTCGACCTGGTTAATGAAAGAGTTTCTTTTTACTACCGAGACTGGAAAAATCTAAATTTACCGGCTTTAAATGAGGATGCTTCTAACTGCCCTTGGCAGGAAATTGTCAATATACCGTCGATTGACGAGCAGGTTTTGGCCTTTAATAAGCTAGTTCTAAATCTTTATGAGCAACATGTACCTTTAAAGCGTAAATATGGTTGTCCGTGGTTCACAGGCTATATTAGAGGGTTAATTGCAGAGAGAAATATGCTTTACTGCAGTGGAAAAAGGTACGGACAAGCGTCAATTGGGATCTGTATCGCAGAGCACGTAACTTTGTTAAAGTGGAAATAAAGCATGCCAAGAGTGCTTACTTCCGCTCTAAACTAAATGCCGATCTCCCTCCCAAAATCCTGTGGGGTAATCTGCGTAACATGGGAATCGCTGGTGCAGCCCGTGAGAACTGTTGTGTTGATCCTAATGACATGAATTCCTACCTTATAAGTGGCGTTGGTCATAACTCTTGTTCCTCAAATTTACATGCTGATACTTATTTACAGGAGTCATCAGTTGATTCTGGTTTTTCATTCCATCCTGTAACTTGGGATGAAGTAGTTTTGGCATTACGCTGAGGCTTATCAAGCTTATATTGCCATTTGTCATTGAGGCTCTTACTGCCATTTACAATAAGTGTCTAAACCAGTCTGTGTTTACCAAGAGCTGGAAGATCGTAAAGGTTATTCCCATCCCTAAAACTTCTCTACCTTCCTCGGTTAATGACTACAGAGGAATTCATATACTCTCTCCATTATCGAAAAGTCTGAAACGCATAATGTGTTCGCAAATTAATGATCATCTCACTTCCAAAAACCTGCTTTCCACATTTCAATCTGGCTGCACCACAGCTCTGGTTAAAATTGTCGACGATCTTAGTAAGAATATAGATAATAATCTGGTTAATTTTCTTACTTTACTTGACTTCTCAAAGGCCTTCGACTCAGTTGACTTTGGCATATTAATAACGAAACTGATTCGTAGGTTTGATTTTTCTCGCTCTGCGGCTAAACTCATTTATAGTTATCTATACGGACGAATGCAAAGAGTGTTTTTAAATGATACATTATCGGACTCTCTTTCGATATTATCAGGGGTTCCTCAGGGCTCTGTGCTAGACCCACTTCTTTTCAGTTGCTTCATAAACGATCTGCCCTCTGTAGTAACTCACTCTCAGGTCCACCTCTATGCCGATGACGTCCAGGTATATTTAGGATCTCCCCTTGGTTTAATTGAAGATGCTACAAGCAAAATTAACGAAGACCTCAGTGATTGGGCAGTAAGTAATTTGATTCTCTTAAACCCTTGGAAGTCGAACTGTATTATAATATACAGGCATGAACTTAATACGTCCTATTTTCTGCCCATGCTTCTTGATTCCGTAGTGATACCTTACTGTAGCAAAGTTAGGAACTTAGGTCTGACTTTTAATAAAACACTTACCTGGGATGATCATATTAGTAATGTTGTGGGTAGGATATATGGAGTTTTGCGCAGATTATGGTTATCAGCTAAGTTTGTTCCACTTCAAACTTGACTACGGCTCGTCAAAACACTTGTATTACCTTTATTCTTTTTTTCCGATATTATATATTGCCAAGCTAACTCACAATCCAACCGCAAACTCAATGTGGCATTTAATTCATGCGTACGTTTGGTCTATTCGTTGCGTAGATACGATCATGTCTCCCCCTACTTGAGTTGCTTAGTTGGGTGCCCTCTTTTTATTTATTATAAGCTTAGAACACTTATCTTTATGTTTAAAATCATTCATTATAAAGTTCCTGAGTACCTCTATCTGACACTAGAATTTAGTTCATCAACTCGTACCAATAACCTCAATATACCAGTTCATATTATCTCGCAAAGAAAAACGTCACTGCTAGTTCACGGAGCTCAAGCTTGGAATTCTCTACCTAATCATATAAAACGTATCACATCGCTCGGTCGTTTCAAGCGGGCAGTTATCGGTTTCGTCAATCCCGCAATTTAATTGTTTCAGCATTTTACTATACTTTTCTCTCTTACGTAGCTTTTTCTTTGGTGTTCTTTAGTTAATTTGTGTTGTACATTAATATTAGGTAGGTACATTAATAAGTTTTTTACTTCATTAGCTCTTTACTTTGTTGCATTCTATTACACTCTATATATTGTTATAAGTTTATTTGATATCGTCGGATTGTGCAAACTAAAGGGACTTTGTCCTAATTTCACAGTACAAAAATAAATAAAATTGAAATTGAAATTGAAATTTCGAAAATGACACGAATTCGAAAAAAATGAATACATATAACATTTTCGATTGCAAATCACCTCATCTTTTAGAGGTTTCAATATTGCATAGTCAAACTGGAACACCCTGTACATAGTCGTTGGTTACCAATAGTAGCAGAATATATAAATGATGAGCCGTTTATTTTGAAAGTGGTTTAAGTCCATTTTTTTAAACGATATATTGAAATATTTTAGTTTAAATTCATTTATAAAAATAATTTAAAAATATTTATAGAATCTAACTGTGAACTTTTGTGTGTCTTGAAGTTAAAGACAGTGTAAATTTATTAACTAAAGAATTCTGAAGAAAATAAAAATACTATACCCAAATGGACTGGAACCACTTTCAAAATAAACGGCCCATATAGTAAAAATAAGTAAATTAGAAAAATAAACATGGAAAAGTGATCCTTATAAGGAAAGAAATGGCAGAGAAGAAATAGTTAAACTTAATTTTTTTTTTTTTAATTCTGTATTAAAATATTTTTTTTATTTTTTCCCGGACGGGAATCGAACCCACACTTGTTAGAATCGATCAAAGATGAAAAATAGAAGAATTTTAAGAACTTTCTAAATCAAATCATAAATACAAGAGGAAAAATAAAACCGCCTCGTCCGGGTTTTGAAAAAAAAAAAGTTCTTAAAATTCTTCTATTCTCCATAAAATATTTAATCGGATAACGCGCTGTAATAAAATAACTATCGGAAAAGGTGGGTTCTAGGCTAGGGCAAGGCAGAGTATCCAGCCTGCTTCGGGTCAAAAACACATTTTTTTTTATTTAAATATAAATAAAATTCCAAAATCACCAAAAATTAAGTGAAATTTAGTGACATGCACATGCATACAAGTTATATATGTCTGGGGTAATATCAGCTTAGCAGCCATCACTAATTGACCATTTTAAAAAATTTCGATTTGTTTTCTTTGCGCTCTGCATCTACAGTTAAAAAAAATATGTAAAAATTTTAACAGAAGATGGACACCAAAGATACTGTCCTCAACATCAAAAATGTTTTAAATCTTCTAAAATATTTATTGGGAAAAAATTCAATTAAAATTTACTTTTAAATACTGAAAAGTTAGAAACCATTTTTTTGTCGTCATGAGTATAAAATAAAAACATTTTTATTTCATTACCAGGGGTCGATTTTTTTACAAATGTAGACAAATTCTGTTGCATAAAATTACACGTCCGCTGATCAATTTATACAAATCCAAGGCCGAATACAAGTGTGGCGGGGGGGGGGGGGGGGGGGGGGGGGGGTACAACTTTTTTTTCCCTTTCATCTATTTGATTTTATACACTCTATTCGTTTTAATCGCGCGGAAAATATTAATGACCAATAATCGAGGAGAGAACAGTAGCCGAAAAAGGTTTCGGGGAACAATGGTGGAAATCCATGATAACGGACAATAACCGAGGAAATCTTTCTTTGGTGAATATAAAATTCATCTCAAATTTTGCAGATATTTTCTAATAGCACACTTAATTTACTTTATTATAAAAACAAAAATGCATAGCTAAAGAGCATTAGTAACTGAACTCGTATACCAGTAACTGGATAATCCTATTACAATCAAGAAAATTACACGCACTTTTTAATTTTCACTCGTACTGAAAATAACCTGAAAATTTAACCTGCAGCGTAGTTTAGGTATAGATGACTTATCAATGAAATTCCAGAATAAAAAAATCGTGTTCTGGGTCCTGCCTTCCCTGGTCCTAACATGATTTTGAACTTTAAAATTGGGTTTCGCTTCTTTTCTGCGGGACATATTCACAACTTCTTTCTTCCCAGTATTTGAACCAGAATATCTTCATCTACGTGCAAATACTTTCGGTAACCTATATTCTTGCATACTTAGACCATTTATTATATTGAATATGTATATCTTTGTGAACGCAGCTTTTTAAGCCTATCATGTACATAAGGGGTTTGCATCAGGATGCAAAACATTTTTTTTTATAAAATATAAGTGAACAGTTTCTCTGGTTTGATCATTACTTTAGGTATCCCCACACTTTCGATGCATAGCACATAATTAACATAGACACCTAAGTAAAGACCTTAATGAATTAGGTATACGTGTTTCCTAGATAAGAAGTTGCTCTATGCAAAGCACATGCTAGATTTTGCTAGGGTTAACTGTTCAACTAAAAATACTTGTACGTTTTAATAACCTCAATGATCTTTACCATCTAGAATTCTCATTGTTCCTGCGACAATCTTCCAATAACGCACCCAGGATTTGGCTTTGGGGGGGACCATAGGTGTCCCAAGTCCTAACGAGTCTGAAAAATAGGGCTGTAAAGTCGCGTCCTGCACCCATCTGAGCACTTAAGGACTGATATTGTAGATTAAAAGGTTTTATCTTATTTTATCGGACTTTGTAATAATATACAGACCACATTTTATACGTAATTTGTAAATTATGTTCAGAAAACTGACATTCTGGAGGGGGGCCGGTCACGTTCGCCCCCCCCCCTCTCGGTGCGCGCTTGCAATCTTCCATTCATGTATCACCTGTATACTGGTGATGAAAAGTGAATTGTGTATGTATATTGCGAAAGCGAATTTGCATAAAAAGAGGTAGTGCTTTACATTTGGTGGGATTGTCACAGTCCTCTCCATTGGGAACTGTTGTCCGGCACGGAATAACGGAAAAGGTGTAGTCTTCCAACATGGCAATGTAAGGCCAAACTGGTTTTTAAGGAAGAATTAGAAGCTTCTGGCTCTTGGATATGAAGTTTTATCAAATCCACCATACTCACCTGACCAGCCAGGGCGGATCTAGCATTGAAATTAGAGGGGGAGGGGTTCATCTTACTGCAATTAAATTTAGCAAAAAAAACATCAAATGGAGCACGACTTGTCCAGCGCCGTAAGTCGCTTAGTTTAGCCACCGACGCAGTACTGTAGTGAGGTACTAGGAAGGTTTCCGCATTAAGCGGTGTGTGTGATGTGTCATTTTTTAAAATAATTTTTTTACAAAAAGTAATTTTTTAATAGAATAGTAGTTTCGGATGCAAACCGCAGGGGTCAGTTTTAAACACTGCCATATATAATATGGACTGCTCTCGGATACAGTTGTGTCAAAAATAGTTCCTACGTCGACCATTGGCGGGGAGTTGAAAAGTGATTTTAATAAAACCTTTCGAATTTCAGTTTCTATGAATATCTTGCCTTTGGTAAAACAATTTTTATCACCAATTAACCCAAATAATTTATTTAACAACATTTATTTCGACGAACCCACTTATTTATTTGTTGTTTGCAGTTCTCTCTCAGTTGGTACTTGCCGCTTAGAACGAAAGAGAACGCTATATAGAAGTGAGCCTTCTTTCTGCAGTGCATTTCTATGGACGTAGTCAGACTATATTATACATGTCAGTAGTTTTACATAAGAGCGCTGCACATATTTTAGAATGTTAGGAGTTAGGACTAAGTTAGGGCTCTGATGTGGTAGTGAGGGAATCTGTTTCGTGGCTTAGGAAGTATTTGTTGAGGGCTTTGGATCACCCAAAATTGGGGCCTCAAGCTCAAATTCTGAGAAAACCTATACACATACATCACACGCATACAATAATATTCATTGAAATAAATTTTTATATTTTTAAGTTTTGGAATAAAAATATTTTGTATAATTTTTTGAAGTTGAATTATGTACACGGTTAAATATTTGAGTTTATTTTTAAAACCCGTAGAAAGTTTTACGGTATTTTAAGACATTCTTGTATAAAAACAAGAAAACGTAAAAGTGTAAAACTTTTTATATCAGTTTCGTCTTAATTAAAACTTTGTGAATGTCTTAACTTCTCTGTAAACCTGAAAGTTTAAAATTAGGTCTAATTATTGTCTTATTTTTCAATTCATACCAAAAGGGTTTATTTTTAAGTCTCTTCTAGTCTGAATTGCAAACAGTCACGTTTATATCAAACAATTATATCTTTAACTTAAAACTCATAAAAATCTCTTCTCTCTTCTAAACTCAGAAAGTTTTAAAATCAGTCCGAAATTTTTCATAGAAAAAAACTAAACCCAATGAAGTTTCATTTTTATACCTTTTTCAACTTAAATAATAAAATCTAACGGGATTGTTGAGAGAATGAAATCGAAACGGTTTTAATATTTACTAGAACAAATGCGACTTTTGCTAAGTGAATCAGTTATTCAGAAGTACGCATCCGTGAAGTGAAGTTGATTTTTCATTTAGTGGTTGCATTTTATTTTTCATTATTATTTTATTTTTTAATATATTTGCTTATTACATATAAACTAAAATAATGTTTTTATGTTATATTTGTGGAAATTCTTTTAGTATCATTTTATTTACTCTCGCGCATTTAAAAATTATTTAAAAAAATTTTGCTGTGGAAACAATTATGTTATGTTATTAGTAATGATTAAAAAAGTAAAAAACAATTCTTTCAAAATGCAGTCGCTTTTGAGCCGCTTTTTCAAAACCGTCAAATATCGTAAAAACTTAAAGGAAAAACATTCAAAAGAGATCTTAAATTTTTCACTTTACTACTATTATCCTCAAATGGTAAATAGCTTTTAAAATTTATGTCAAACTATTGTGAATAGATATTTAGTAAATGTGTCACATGAAATAATAAATAATTTTTTTTTATATTTATCTTACTTTCTAGATATTATTTGATTTTGAGCTTATGTATCCAGATAATAGTGACAAAATGATTTTAAATTGTGGAAGGTATAAAAATATTATTTTCAAAATTTTAGATGACTCCAAAATGTTTTTACAGGATTTAGGACGTACACCTAATAAAAATGTTATCACAATAAATTTGGTTGCTATGAATCTAGTTCTTTTCAATATTTTAGAATGGAATAATTCAACTAAATCATTTATATGTAGCACTTCTGAAGCTATTTTCTCCAGCTTCTCTGGGAAATAAATCTAAATCTAGAGAATCATTTTCTCAAGCCAAGCACAAATTAATTAAATTTGTAAATGTAAGTAATTTAAAGAATAATAAAATGCTAATATTGTAAATAACTTAAAATATTTCCATATACCTAGATTTACACTCCCAAAGAAAAAATCGTTAAAAGTACCAAAGGGCATCCTGTTATATTGGTAATTGGACTGAATGAATCAGAAATTTCATACTATTTAATTTATGTTGACAAATAATTTATAAAGGTACCAAATAATTTGAATATTATTGAAACAATGGACTTTTGTTTTTTAAATTATTTGTTGTATTTAATCTTACATATGAAGTAAGTTTGAGAAGATATTTTATATTTTTACAACATTTCATATACAAAATTGAGCTACCTCAAGTAACCACGCTTATAATTGAACTTCAAAACAAATTTTCAAAATATTTCAATAATACCGAATAAAAATAAAACATTTTTTGCGTATCGAAAATGCACTTGTATGAACAATTTTCAGTAACAAATAAAAGTCAAACCAATGAATTTACAAAACAAAATTAAAAACAATGAAAAAATATTTATTTTGAATATATGTACATTACATAAAATTACCAATGGTACCTACAGATGTTAAATTAATATGTATACCCTAGGCAGACGGACAAAATCAATGATCATTCGTTCGTAATTGATTTTTTCAAAAATCGATTTACCTTTGAATTTTAATTTTAATTATTAAAAATGTGCTGTCAATTACGTATAAAAATTGACAGGACTTTCGATTGAATTCACAAAACTTTGGGTAACTTGATTTTTGAAAAATTCAATTACGAATGAATGATCATTGCTTTCGTCCGTCTGCCTAGAGTAACATGAATTTAAAGCTAAATTTTCATTTTTTTATTTCAAACTCCCATGTAATATTTCAAGTAGAATTCTACTACAATGAAAAAAATATTCTCCAAACTTCAAACTCCACTGCCTCAAATTGAGATAACTTTGGTTTATATTGAACCAGAGCTGGGCAATAAATACTTAAGTAAAAAAAGACTTAAGTACTACTTAAAGTACATTTTCGTTACTTAAGACTTATTACTCAATATTTTTTAAATGACCCTACTTAGTACTTGAACATAAGTACTTGCTTCTATTTACTTGTACTTAAGACTTAGTTTTGTACTTAAGTACCCAGAATTTAACCTAAGTATTTCTGAGTCTATTAAGTACCTACAAATATCTAACTCTTCGTAGAAAAGCAAACACAATCTTAGCGTAACTACTTTTTTTTTAGTTTTAAGGCACGTAAAGAACTACCATAGCATGTGCCGCACTCACACGTCAAGGCAGAACTTTAGACAAACTAATAACATACAGACAAGACTGGGCAAGTAGAACAAAAACCATTAACGTCTCGCTCGAATATATAATCGACGATGCCTCGACTTGATGACATAACAACTGACATGTATAATATGGACTGACTACGTTCATAGAAATACACTGCAGACTGCTGACTCTTTCGGTCTAAGCACCAAGTATCAACTGAGCGAGAACTGGAAATAACAAATAAATTAGTGGATTCGTCGAAATACATGATTTTAAATAAATCATTTAGCGATATTACTACGATAAAAGCTGTTTTACCGAAGACAATATATTCATTAGATACGCAGAAGAAATTCTAAATGTTTTATTAAAATCACTTTTCGAGCTGCGTGCTCACTTTTTCAACTTCCCGCCAATGATTTTATCAATGTTGGCACCGACGTAAGAGCTCTTTTGACACAGGCAATTGTGTCCACGTGAAATTGAAAAGTAAGCAGTCCATATTATATACGTCAGTGGACATAACCAAAAATTTAAACTCCATTGCCTCAATTTGAGATAACTTTGGTTTAGATTGAAACCAAATTTTCTCTAAAATTTAAACTCGACTGCTTCAAATTCAGAAAATTTTTAGTTTAAATTTACAAACAAATAATTTATTTAAATTGAAACTTGCCGGTTTAAATCTAAAACAGTTAAAAAATTAAATTTTAGACTATCTAGAAATATCAATATAAAACTGATTCGTCTTAATAATTTTAATACTTTGTGTAAGTTTTAATGTTAAACTTTTTCGGAGTGGAATTATATACAAACCCAAAAGTCTTAATTTAAGCCCCGAATTTTTAACCGTGTATGTAAATAAAAAAATACAAAATAAAATATACATTTTTTCAAATAACTCAGTTAAATAAATATTTTTTAATTAAATTTTTTATGGGGGAGGGGGTCATGACCTCCAGGACCCCTCAGGATCCGTCACTGAACCTGGCCCCATCTGACTACTACCATATTTTTCTCGATGCAAAACAAATTTCAAAACATTCAGGATATTCAGAGGACAGTGGTAGATTTCCTGGTATTTAAAGAAAGGACGTTTTTTACAAGCGGCATAAATGACCTTGTTGACAGATGGAGGAAAGTCGTAGAAAACAGCGGGTAATATTTCATTGAAATATAAGAAAATGAAATAACTTTCCTACCCTACCAATATAAAACAAGATTTTGAAGAAAGATTTTTTTTAAAAAAAAAAAAAAGATCATCATTTTATAAGGAAGGATAATAAAGGATGAAGGGCATTTTTTTTCTCTATTGCAATAAAATCAATCACCAAACTTCTTTGCCCTTTCATTCCTCTATGTTATCCACCTAATAATAACTACTCGCCTAGAGATTCGAGAAATGATGCTTCTCCACTATCCAGCCATCCAGCTAAATTGGTGAAATAAATCAACCAAAAGTATGTGTGGCTGTGGATGGAGATGGATGCAATCGAGCAGAATATATTTCTCGGTCTGGAAACGGGTGAAAAAGGAGCGTAAACAATAATAATTCCAGAAATTTTTACTATATTCCGCCGTCGTGGGGTCAATGGGACAAAAAATTGGAAGCGTAGCGCCATGCATTTTACGATAACTAGGACGACAATAATGACGATGACTATGACGACGACGACTTATGTTATGATTTGTGTCTAATCGGTCAGCTAAGAATTGCTTAGTCGGCTGGAAATAAAGACAAGAGGGTCGAAAATCTGTGACTGGATGGAAACATGCGTCTTTGTGGCTCAGTACTAAGGAAATTCATTGTGTTTAGCCTCTGGTGCGCTTATCATATAAATCACACATGGATTAACGCCCTTTATTTATCCTTTATTGAGCCGAAGCACTTGGGAGTCACCCTTTATATAGTGTTAAAGTAATTAGTTAATTGAATTAGGTGCAATGTGTGCATGCACACCATATATCCATGCACCTTGCGAAATTCTATTTTATTTAGAAGACAGAAAAAAAAAACGGTTTTGTTTTGCAGACTATGAATAAATATTTTGATGCACTTGAATGAAGTCAGAAACAGTTGGGAATTTTTTTTTATTATTTTGCTTTTGTAGTCTCAAATTTTAAATACAAGGAAAGAGAGAATTTAATTGTTATTTTGTCTTAAGATAATCAATCAACCCTTAACTGTATTTTTTTTTTCATTAAGAAATATTTTACATAAACCTAGAACGATCTATTTGATTGCCTAATTCAAGAAGGTATCACATGTTTTTGAATATAAAGTCCAGTAGCCAATATACTACCGCCGGTAACTGCCTGGTTAATGGGTGGTAATAAAGTCATAAAAATAAACTAAAAGAATTTTTCAAACGATATGAAACAAAACAACAACAACAACAACCAGGAAATATCCTCATAAATTCATAAAAGTCTTCCTTTATCCCGACACGGGAATAGGAAGACATCGGACAGGCGCCGCCTGCTGCCGTCAAAAACGTCCAAATATTCAACAGACAGGTTTAGGGAAATTTTATCGATAAGAAACTAATTGCGTTTCTGTAAAGAATGTTGTTCAGAGTATGAACCTTTAGGTCGCGGAGGTAGGTCTTCTGTAGACATGTCAAATCTACTGGAGGCGACAGGGCACATCGACGATATTGTACAGGAAGAGCGAAGGTCCTTTTTATATATTATTTTTTTTTTCAAGGTTTTTACTTGTCAACATTACTCTGTTTGTGTGGTAGGTTAATTAGTTTGAAGCTGAAATTTTTTAGTTTTATTGTGAAAATTTTAGCTAAACATTTGCAAGTTGCCATAGGTTGGAGTTACTGGGGTGTAATTACGAGCATCAAGCACTAATATGATATTGAAAATGTGAATTATGATGAATAATGACCAAAAATTAATGACGATTATTGCCCTATACAGACCTCAACTTTTACCTTAAATTTAGATAGAAACGACAAGTAAAAAAGCTAGAATTGGTCAGATCAATTATTATGATACGCTAGACTAGAAGAATGCCCGTATGTAATTATTTCGTATGGTCGCCCATCTGTGAAAGTTTAATTTTTGAGGTGGTTTTTCGCATATACTTTGAAAATGTTTGGTCGGACAGTAAAAATGGATATAACTAATTTCGTAGAATTTCATATTCTGAAGTAGTTTTCAGTAAAAAAAGAGAGTTTTGCTATGAAAATTCATAGCGAAATAAGTCAACGAAAAATCTTTGAAAAACGAAATTTCATTGCAAAAAGAGGGCGTTTCATATAAGCAGGAACCGTATAATCGTCAGTACGGCTTGGTTCCTGCCTGCTAAGTCTATCTAGGCATTCAAGTAAATACATACGTAGTATTTCGCCTCATATAATTCACACTTAAAATTTATTTTACGTCTATATATGGGGTCAGCTTGGCTGTTTGCTTTGGAGTATACGGCAGGCAGGAAGCAAGCCGTACTGACGATTATACGGTTCCTGCTTATATGAAACGCCCTCTTTTTGCAATGAAATTTCTTTTTTGAAAGATTTTTCGTTTGCAGTTTTTTTTTTCAAAAAAACATCTAGGTCTGATCCTTTTTACAGTAATAAGTAAAAAATCTAAATTGTTGTATGGCAACACCAAGAAAGGGTTGCCTGATTTAGTCCATTTTTGAACTTGTATTTACAATTTTTACGGAAATGTAGTGAACACAATTTTAGCTCTCGACGTCGAGGCGTACTCAGGCAGTGTCCAAATAAATAATGAATGCCCAAAGTTTTATATGGCAGCACTAAGAAGGAGTCGCCCGATTTCGTCAAGTTTTGAAATTTTTGTTTTTTGTTTGTTATTATTATAAAACCCCATGTAGCAAATTTCAGCTCTCTAGTCAACGTATTCTCGGGCAGTGCCCAAATATATAGTGAAAAACTAAATTTTGGTATGGCAACCCTATGAAGGAGTTGCCCGATTAGTGCCATTTTCGAACTTGAGTTTACTTTTTTTATAAAACCCCATGTAGCAAATTTCAGCTGTCTAGTCAACGTATTCTCGGGCACTGCCCAAATATATAGTGATAAACTAAATTTTGGTATGGCAACCCTACGAAAGAGTTGCCCGATTGGTGCCATTTTCGAGCTTGAGTTTACTTTTTTTATAAAACCCCATGTAGCAAATTTCAGCTCTCTAGTCAACGTATTCTCGGGCACTGCCCAAATATATAGTGAAAAACTAAATTTTGGTATGGCAACCCTACGAAGGAGTTGCCCGATTGGTCCCATTTTCGAACTTGAGTTTACTTTTTTTTTTTAAACCAGTATTGAAAAGAACTTACCCCGCTATTCTTAAAATTCTCCTGCCGTATCCTGAGATCATTTTCTGTTAGTTTTGCAGCCCCATTGGTTCCATTAAGAAAAGCGGCATGGATATTTGCAGCAGCAAAGAGAGAAAGAACCTCTCAAATGGTAAAGCTCATCGAATTTAAGCCGTTTCAGTTTCAGTTCTTATAAGAGTTTCCTTCTTGTATGCTTGGGTTGCTCCTGCTCTACTATGGAAGCGAGTTGTACCAGTTCCTTGAAGGCTTCGGCAGCACAGTTGGTAAGCGCGGTAACTATCAACCTAAGGGTCGCGGGGTCGATTTCCACATAGCCTTGGTCCTGTGCTTCATCTACAAATGTTTCCCTTCTAACAACTGTCTTTCCTCTCGCTTTAAATGGCATTAATCTACATATCTCTATAGTTTCTTTAAGTTAGTTTTCTATAAATGTAAAAATGCTATAAATAAACGACTATTTCCTTTCGTAGGTGCCCAGCGCATGTATGTTTAAGCTCAAAGCTTAGGGTTGCCAAAAATTAAAATATCTAGTTCTAGTTTTAGTTTAATTGGAGGGAAAGTTCACGTACAGATTCCAGTGATTGAGCTATTTCGTCCTATTTAGAAAATGTGGTCATCTGGGCGCTACTTGGCTTTTTGTTAGAGGCTTATATTGCTCCAGATGACTTGAGTTTCGGCTTACGTTTTTCCAAATTATGAATTTTAGGCTCAACCAACAACAGATTAAGTGCGGCACAAAGCAAAACTCCAACTTGATAGTTCTAATCTGTTAGACATGTCATACGCCTAACTTGAACCAAAGTAAGGATTCGGCCCAATGCCAATCCACGCCTGAACTTCCTCTCAAAATGCAAAGAGGTACTTGTTCCTTGGCTGTTGGATCACAGTATTCGTAACAATTCGGGAAAATAACAATATTTATGAACTGGGCAGGAAAAAACTGGGACTGAGAGGTTCATCCCTTCGTAAGCAACAAGAGAATAATGAGAAAAACTAAACTTTAATTCAGAAACTCTTGAGACTAAGCAAGTTCTCCTTAAAAACCCTGGTATCCATTATCACTCGTTACTCGTCTCTAATTTTTCTTCTTTTTAGGGTTCCGTACCGTACCCAAAGGGTAACAACGGGAACCCTATCACTGAGACTACGCCTGTTCGTCACCAGGTTGTATCGCATGAACCGAATAACAGGTAGACAGTTGAAATTTTCACAGACTGTGTTATTCTCTTGCCGCTATAACAACAAATAATAATAATAAAATTAAAATAAAGGGGGTCCCCATACAACAAGCGTGATTTGTACGATAGTACGGAACCCTTCCTTGCGCGAGTCCGACTCGCACATGCTCCGTTATTTAATCTCTCGCTATGACAGGAGTTTAGCCCATAGTAGTGAGTAAGCTGCCCCAATATTCGGGCTGCCATCTATCTTTTAATAGAAAAAGTTCATTATGTTTGGGATTATGCTACATAATTGTTGTCGCACATATTTTAGGATTGACACGCGGCATTTGCTTTGTGTGTGATATTATAAAACTTACAGATGTTCACTGTCTTCCATAGAGTCCATTTCAATTGTTGTGGTTATTGCACATAGATAGAGAGGAAAAAGATTGTTTGTAGGTGTTGGGATAGGTAGAGCGAAGAGAGGCTTTGTAAGAAGACTGAGTTGAGGTGGGATTCAAACATACAAACCCTGAAATTGTAAAACAGCACGAGTTATGTCCCTCATCATCTAACGTAATAGATTATAATGCACCAACAATAAATATATTTTAAGTTGCCAAAAGTTCCCACGACTCAAATAAACAATTTCTCCTAATCATCTCACACTGCTAAAATTTCATCATAATTCCCAAATTCCCATCATAAAATTTACCTTTGATTCTATGAATCTGATGTCCACTAATGATAGCTAAATAAAAGCTTTTATAAAGTTATGTCAGTCTGATTTTAAAGTTCGTTCAATTCGGTTGAAAAAAAATTGTCTTGTAAAAAAAAGTTTTATGCTAAATGTTACAAATTGGCATAAAAAATGAGAACACTCAAATTCGGAATTCAGACTTCTTTAATTTGTGTTCTCGATACTAACAATCTTATAAAAAAAAAAAAAAACTTTGTTATATCCGCACACTGAACCTTGCTAATTGCTTTCCTAGTACCAAGTCATGTATCAACCGAAAAGTTAACAGATTTTTTCTTTTGTTTCGCTAATCACTTCGTTGCACCACCATCAGCATGTATTTTTAAATAATATCCCAACTGCTTCTCCAAAGGTTAATGACCGAGAGTAAATCAATCAAGTTGCCAGATTTAGTCCATTTTTGATATTTGCTAATACAATTAAAACACTACATATGTACCCAATTTCAGCACTCTATGTCGACGCGTTCTCAGGCAGTGGCCAAATATATAGTAAAAAACGAAATTTTGGTATAGCAACCCCACGAAGGAGTTGCCCGATTGGTCCCATTTTCTAACTTAAATTTCTCTTTCTTTAAAAAAGGCATGTGTACAAAATTTCAGCATTTCGACGTCGACGCATGAGGCAGTGTCGAAATATATAATGAAAAACTAAACTTTTGTATGGCAACACCAAGAAATCTTTACCCGATTTGCTCCACTTTTAGACTGTATTTACAATTTTTATGAAAACTACGTGTATAAAATATGAGCTCTCTACATCGATACCTTCTCCAGGTAGCTTCCATTCCAAGTATATAGTGAAAACCCAAACTTTTGTATCGCAACACCAAGAAGGGCTAATCCAGTTTAGTCCATTTTTGAAAAAAAAAAATTTACCATTACTATGAAAATACCATGTACCAAATTTTAGCTCCCTACGTCAACGCGTTCTCAGGCAGCGCCCAAACATATAGATAAAAACGAAATTTTTCTATGGCAACCCTACGAAGAAGTTCCCAGATTGGTCCCATTTTTTAATTTAAATTTACATTTTTTTTTTAAACGCCGTGTTCAAAATTTGAGCTCTCCACGTCGACGTATAGTGAAAAACCAAAGTTTTGTATGGCAACACTAAGAGTGGGTTACGATCGCAATTTTTCTTTCCCTAAAAACCTTATTCGGACTATTATGAACATTTAAAAAAAAACTAGCCAAATCGGTCCAGCCATTCTTCTCAAGTGATGTGATTACCAATTAAATTTACTGCACGTTTTTTCATTTAGTATTTTTAACTACCTCAGTATCATAAACTTTTCTTTACACTTTTAAAATTTATTTCAATAACTTACTTTTAAAGTGAAGTCATTTTTATAACGCTTTACTTTATATTTAAATACCTAGCGATAGTTTGTTAGTGGACTTTTTGTTTGCTAGCTATCTCTAACTTAAATTTACCTTAATTTAACTTTATACATTAAGGGCCGTAAACACCAACGAGGATAATCCTATTTCCTGTGTAAAGATTATTCCTATCCGAGGTCGTAAGCATCAACTCGTGTAAAACAATGAGTTTTTTGCTTATGTGGCATTACTTTCGGATATTTTCGGTATGTCGAAATATAAGAGTATAATGCCCTAGACACACAGCGCTCTTAATGAAGAAATAACTAACAACTCATTAGTCTATAATGATTCGTTATAAACTGCAGACACACAGCCAAGTCTTTAATTAAATTGTAGTGTCAAACTGGTTTTGATTTACTGACGACATTGAAGAAGCGATTTGAATGGAATCAGCGCGATAAACTTTGTTTTTATTAATTTTCAGTTTTATTTATTTTTATTTTATTTCATTTAACGATTGAGAAATGAAAAAAACATTTTATTAAAAAATATTTTGACATTTTGGCATTTCTTCTTCTTATTTTTCAAATCAGCAGATGCACAGCGGAGCTCCATATTTAAATTACATGCCAAATCTAGCACATTTTTCCTCATTATAGCTATAATGAAGGAAGAAAACACTTCATTAGTGTCCTTTATTATCAACGGCTTTTCGAGCCATAATGGACGTTACGGCATTTTAATGAATAGTTAGTACTAATGATTCATTAGATCGTGCTGTGTGTCTAGGGTATTATGTTTTAAAATAAGAATTGTTGAATACGCAATATAATGAACAAAATTAATTTAATTTTCAGTTTTCTTTTTTACATAATATTTAAAAAAACAATTTTAATAGAGAAAGAATTCTGTGGTTTTTTCAAATAACTCGTTATCTGCAAAATTTACAATTTTAAACTAAATATACCATTCGACATAAAATTTTATATTTTATAATCCTGGGTACTCTGGTATAGCAATTACACTATTATTAACAAAAGAATAACCATTTAAGTACCCAAAAATCTTAAATAATTTTTCAAGAAACAGCACAAGTAGACATGCTACCGAGAAGTTAAAAAAAAAATTGATCAAATAGCAATGCAAGTGCAGATAAGTTGTTATTTTTAAAATGAAATTCCGACATTTTTTAAATTTCATTGTTTTGTTTGATTTTTCTTCAATTTTTGTTTGTGTATGTATTAACAACAATAATAAAAGATGGCGTTTATCATTTCCAGTCATTTTGCCTGATAAAATTTCATGGCTTTCGCGATTTTTCTTGTTTTTTCAATAAACCGCATAAGTGAACTCCTGTAGCGATTACTGATTTCAAATAAATATTCATCTTCAATTGATTCGTTAATTTCCACACAGTATATCGAAAAAAGTGTTATAATTAAGAGCGCAAAACATTGTATGTGCAACTTTTTCGCTATATTTAACATTTTTTGAAAAATAGCATCAGTACGGTTAATAAAATTTATTTTAGAACGTCCTGTGAGAAAAAGAAGAAAAAAAAATTCACAAATTGGTGATTTTCCAAAACTTTTTCTCACTTTTTTCGACTTTTCCCTCGCTTTCTCAAAACTAGCTTTTTGCAGATAACGAGTTATTTGAAAAAAAAAACCACAGAATTTAAGATCAGTGTTTCTAACCGAAATATCGTTACCACGGAAACGTGTTGTTTTTTGTTGCCTGCTGTAATTATCACTTAATTTCAAATTTTGATCATCCGTCACCTAATCGGAATAGTCCTCGAATAGACTTTTTACCCCCGGAAAATCTCGGATAAAATATTACACCGGTGTAATACGATGGATTAAATTGCGAGTAATCTTGGTTGGTGTTTGTGAATTACACGTGAATATGGATTATTCTGATTGGTATTTACGGCCCTAAATATGTAGAAAAGCCTGGACACTGTCTGTAAAGTGGACGAATCCCAGCATGCTTTTTATTAAATGTGAAAAATATTGAAAAAACGTAAGTAAAGCGCAGACTGTAATGAGTTCGAATCTCGAATCCCAGCATGTGTTTTTTTTTTAATTAAAAATATATTAAATAAATAAAAGATATGTAAAAAAATTTAAAAAAAAAAAGTGAAAAAATTAAAAAACAATAAAAAAAATTTAGAAACATAAGAGAGAAGCTCGTTCTATAAGAAAATAAAGAAATGCGCACACAGTACACCAGCTTATTGCTGATCGATAAAAGAATAAATTTTCTAAAAACAGAGCGTCTAAAGAACCAAAAAAAAAACATCCGTCAATAGCATCTAAAGTCCGAAGATAAATATCAGATAATTATCTTTAGGTAGTATAACTTAATTTAGCATAACTCAAAAATATTCTCTGCATTAATCGATGGCGACACCATAACCACCTAAAAATTCGTCAACCACTTTATCGCCATATGACCAGCCACAAATAGTCGCTACAGCACAATGTCTGCTACCTCATCCAAATTAATTACAATGATTTGTAACAAGTAGAAAATTTGTTACATCGACCAAATGAAATTTGACTCTACAAAAATAGGATTTCAAAATATTTTTGGTCATCTGGTAAACATTTTTGTATATACGCCCTGAAAATTGGAACATGAAAATTTACTACTGACTGTATGTTGAGTGGACAGTTGCAATTCGACACCAAGACGTATTCAAGTACTTAGGTGAGTGGTAGTAGACAGCAGGAACAACTATGTTATATAGGAAACTCAATTCTATCCCAAAGGATTTATATAATTATATTCTCTGTGTGAATGCCTGAAGTGTCCTGTTCTTATTAAAATTTATTTTTGTTACTCCGCAAACTGTTGGGCGCCACTTAAAGGGTGCAGATGTCAGCTTCTGAGGTTGCAGCTGGTCTGTTCGCCGCTGATAACAATTAGAGTCCTTTACATTCCTCTTCTACATCAAATGACCCGAGATAAAAGTTATCAGTGAATGTGGAAATTATTCTTTTCGAATTCCTTTTTTGCTTTCTTGAATGCGATCGTATATGATTGCTACGTTTTTATGTCTGGTGTTGTGGGAACAACACCCCGTTTACTTACTCTATGAACGCTTGAAATTGTATTCGAATGAAAAGCAATGGCACGTAATGTAATACACGAAAAAATGTAGCTATGGTGTTTGTAATGATATTGTACAAGAGCAAGTAAGGATGTATAAAGCAAAAAAAACATATTTTATGATTTTACACGGTTTTCACATAGCTATGACCTCTTTCAAATTAGTTCTATATCAAATTCTGCAACGAAATGTTCTCATGTCGAGGGATTTTTACAAATATCGGATGCAATCATGGACTTACGGCTAGAAAACCAAAAAAATTAATTTAAAACAAAAACAAATTTCAGAAAATTCGAAATATTAATTAAGAAATTTTCGAAATCGAAATTTTGTTCTAGAATTTTTCGAATTTCGAATTTTTTCCGCTGTGCTCATAAAATTAAATACAATTTATATTCGTAGGTAGGTTAAGTTAGGTTAAATTAGAGTGATTGCTATCGCGCGAAACCCTGCGATCAGCCTCACTTAGACCATCTGCGATCCATTGTGATACCACCTTATTGAGACCCTACCTGGGAAAGAAACCTCAGATTTAGGGGTACGCTGAACTAGCCACAAGAGTTAATGAACCTACGGCTACGGCTCTACGGTCTGGTGGACGGCACTGACGAGGAACTGTAACCGTGATGTGCTGTCAAAAATCCAGAGAGCCACCTGTATGGATATAACTGGGTGTCTGTGCACCACGCCTACGGCGGCATTGGAGGTCATGCATAACTTATTGCCGCTGGACCTTTATTGTAAGGGTGTGGCGGCAACTAGCGCTGTCAGGCTGAGAGCGGGGGGCTGGTGGACGGAGAGGGGTTTTGGGCACTCCAATATACTCCAGAAGGTAGACTGTAGGGACTGCAGCGTACAAACAGACTATCAAGTACCCATCCTGGCTTTTAGTGGAGGTATCAATGCAACGATACCCACCAGGAGTGACTGGGAGGGGAATGAGGTGGTCGTTACATCCGATATTTCAATATTTACGGATGGCTCCAAGACGAGTGCAGGCACAGGGGCTGGAGTGTACTCTAGAGATCTCCAGTGGCACGAGTCTTATAGACTGCCTGACAAATGCAGTGCTTTTCAGGCAGAGCTCACAGCGATTTATCAGGCGGCAATACTGGTATCCATGTGCCGAGAGCCAGCACGGAATATCTGCATATATACTGATAGCCAGGCAGCCATCAGGGCGCTGGATGCTGGGCTGGTAAAATCAAAATTGGTGCAGTTATGCAAAACCAGGCTTGAGGAATTGACTGTAAGGTACACGGTGACCCTAAGCTGGATACCTGGCCATAAGGATATCTCAGGCAACGAGATGGCTGATGAGTTGGCCAAAAAGGGCTCCGAATTGGATAGGTCCGCAGCTGTAGATTACGTGAGGATCCCAATCGGAGCCTTAAAAGAGGAAATCATCAGGGACGTCTATCTAAAGGCAGGCCTCCGATGGACCAGCAGAGATACCTGTCGTATTGCGAGGCAATTGTGGCCTGCATATGACAGGAAAAGGACAAGGGAACTGCTTAATAGCAGCAGAGCAAATACCAGGAATCTAGTAGGGGTCATGGCGGGTCACTGGGCCATAGGGGACCATGCTAGAAGACTGGGAATAGCGGCGAACGATTTCTGCAGGAGTTGTAGGGACTCGGAGGAAATCGAATCCGTCAAACATGTGCTTTGCGAATGCCCCGTTCTGATGAATAAAAGAGGTAGGCTACTAGGTAGCTACTTCTTTTCAAGTCTGGGGGAGCTTCAAAGCATAAAGTTCAGAGATATCCTGAGTTTTCTGAGTGAGACAGGATGGATCTAGCTTAAAGGTCTTGGATATATCCTGAGTTTCCCATGGAAAGCAGGATAAATCCGTGGCTTGAAGGGTTATCCCATGAGGTCTAGGGGCACAATAGACCCGTTGGAGGTCTAAGTGAGGCTGGCTGGTTGTCTAGCGGCACCCCTCTTACCTAACCTAACCTAACCTAACCTAATGAGCCTTACCAGGTCTCCAACTCCTTGTATGTCAGCTCCCCCAATTCGCCGAAGTAGCTGCCAAGCTCATTCCTCCTACGCTTGGCAAAATTGGGACATTCACACAGCAGGTGCTGAGTGCTCTCAACCTCTTCTTCATCCATACAGCTTCTGCAGAAGCCATTGTTTGGAGTTTCAATGCGCTCTGTATGTTTACCGAAAAGGTAGTGCCCCGTAATAACTGCGTTAAGGTTATGCACGTCATTACGGTTCCTCCTCAGCAGAAATTCAGTCCTCCTAGGACCAACCGCTGGCCATAGCTGTCTTGAAATCGCGCATGATTGTAGTCAATTCACCCCATCTGTGATTTGCTAGCTTATAGGCCTGTACTTGTGGAATCCTCTTCACTGATTCTGGGAGCCGATCAATGAGTTTTCCCGCTAGGAAAATAGTCAAAGCGGAGCGCTCTCTGGTCAGACCATCAGCTGCTTCCTTTCTAGGTATGTCGCTGTGATCAGGCACCCAGCAGAGAATTACCCTGTGGTTAGCACACAGTTTTCCGAGCTTACAGCGGCACCGTTGCACATGGCGTGATCTAATGGTGTTGGATTTCAGGGCCTTAATTGCAGATTGGCTGTCAACACAAATCATGATTACTCGATCACTGAGTGGTGGAGTAGGAGCCTTGCTGCTTTGCTAATAGCCAGAACCTTCGCCTGGAACACACTTAAGTAGTTCAGCAGGCGGTAAGATTCCTGAATTTGGGGGAAAGTTGAGTACACACAGGCTCCTACTCCACCACCATTTTCGAACCGTCTGTGTGCAGACATATCAGAGTCTTTTAGACGAAGATAGATCCGTTTACATTTTTTCATTCTTTTTTTTTTTTACTAAAAGGGCGGCGGGACGAGAAATCCCGAGCATGGAGGCTAGAGGCCATTTGTGCTATCCTGATAGACACCCCATCATCAAAACCGTCCTATCTAATTAGATTAATTAATTAATAAACCGCATAAGGGTTCTTGGTGAGGAAGGTTTTTCAGTTCATATTCAGTTCTACAGATAGGAGGGCAGACCCCAGACTATCCAGCCTGTTCAGGGCCGGACAAGCACACAGAAAGTGTCCGGTTCTTTCAGGCACTCTTTCCAGACAGGACAGACACTCAGAGCTGTCAACAACTCCCATCCTTGTTAGATGAGCGTAAAGCGAGCCGGTGATGATACCAACCATAGTACTTCATTGTATCCTTCCGAGTCCCAAGAGAAAATCAGAGAAATTCCAATTGGGCCCATCAAGAAAAAGTTTTGTGCACCTTCAAGTACTCAGGTTCGCCCATTTCTGCTGATGCTTCCTACTAACATCCACTTTGATAAAAGACCCGATACCCGAACTGGCAACGTTTACGGCAGGTTCCGGTCCGAGGAACGAGCTAGCCCTAGCTAGAAGGTCAGCCTTTTCATTCCCTATGATCCCCATTGGACAACCCACTGAAGGGACATCTTGATATGGATACACAGCTTATCCACAGACGACCTGCAGTCCCCCGCAGTACCTAACTTAAATGTTATTCGAGGGCCACTTAGAGCCAGCAAGGCTGCCTCCGTTTACTTGATAACAAGACATTTAAGCAAATAATAAAAAATGCATCAGTCTCAAAAAAAAATAGATGTAACTCTTCTGCTTGATGGTGATTTTTTTTTTTTTAATTTCAAGGTTTTGATAAGACATAAACAGGCTTATAATTGTGGATACATAGGAAGCATGGCTTACGTCATAATATGGATTGCCTAAAAAATATGCTCGTATAAAGCCAGGTATTGAAATTTGTTTAGCAATGAATAAACACAAAAAAGTTAAGTTTTCTTCAAGGTTCAATTTCAAACATGTTTTAACTCTAACTGTAATTTGAATAGGTTCTTCTATTCATAAAATCGTATTTACTCAATTTCTGAGAGAATGAAAAATTGCTAGTTTTTTACTTCACCAAATTATTCTGTGTTAGGCCAAATCTGGGTGGCAGGGTTGTCTATTACATCATAGACACGATTTTGTATGGATTTAGAAAGGAAGTAATTTGTCTCAATCATTTTGCCTTGTGTTGCGCGAAAACCTTCACACTTTTTATTTACATTATAATTTCGATCACCTTGAGATATTTTGTATTCATTCTTTTCACTTTTATGTATATAAATTAATGTGATAAACTTCTTCTTGTGACTATGTTTGGAGAATTGTTGAAAACAAAAAATTATAATTGAAAGACATCTAATCAATGAATTTCTTTCAGATGAATTTTGACTTTAGTCATCGTAATGAAGGAGGATGGAGGATTGGTTAAGTGACGAAATTAGCACGCTTATTACCATGAATCTCTTATCTCTAGTTCCAGTTATTCTTGCTAAATTTCTGGTTTAATTTAATCTGTACGGATGGATCTAGCGAAATATCAACGGTGTAGGCGAAACCCGCCCTAATATCAGTTGTGGTCTAAGAAAGGTTTAAGCTGGAAACAGATCGAAAGTTCGAAGACATTCGCCATTCAATGACATGTGGACGGCTCACATTCTCTATTTCATGTGGGACTAATATTGTTGGCAGGCATGTGATAATTAATTTAATTAAGGGGTAACACCACTGTAAATTTTTTGAAAATTGTTCAATGTTCAAAAAACGAATTTAAATAATAATAAAATTTGGGAACGCTAGGTTGGAACCTAACGAATTTCGGTCTTTTAATATCCCAGTTTTGAAAATATCCCATTATTTAAAATTCTGTTTTTGCCAATTCCGTTTTATAAAACTCCATTTTTTTTTTACCGTAGATGAAATTATAGGGTATACTAAGTTTGCCATGCTACTAGAGCACAACGGATTGGACACCCACGCATGATATTAAAAGTTATTTTGATTTTTGCCTGTCTGTCTGTCCGTCTGCCCTTCTGTCTGTCCGTCTGTCCGTCACGAGAGCACGTATACATAGAGAGCTGAAGTTTTGTAAATGGGTTTTTTGAAAACAAAGTGAATATAAGTTCGTAAATGGGACCAATCGGGCAACTCTTTCGTAGGGTTGCCATACAAAAATTTCGTTTTTCACTATGTATATATTTTGGTGTAGCCTGAGAACAATCAACGTAGAAGATACAAAACAAAAAACATAGAAGACATTTTTTTCTCCGTTCCATGAACTGGAACCCACCGTAGCCGCTGCCACCTAGAGTCTCGGGTCTCTCATCAAAGTGGATATTCATAGAAAGTGTCAACAAAGATGGGCGAACCTGAGTACTTGAAGATAACTTGCCAGAAATTTAAACAACTTATAATATGTATTATAAAATTGTTGCTATTCCCAGTAGGAATCTACAAAAAAAATTTAATTTGGCAACCGATTTCTGTCTGTACTTTTTCCGATTCAATCACCAACTTTATGTAGGTGTAGATTCGTTTTTTCAGTAGACTGCATTTAGTTGTTCATCTGCTTATTCAATGGTTTTATTTCAACATCGATATCCCTGATGTTTTAGACTTTTTTTATATGTGGTTATGCAAATTAATCCCATATTTTGTAGTGACTATATGATTGTGCAAAAAGATTAAATATTGTTTTTACCCTCTTTTCCCTTGTTTGTTTTATTTAGATTTCAGTTTTAGTACGCGATCTTTTTCGATTATATTATATATATTTTACTCTCCAGAAAGACTGTCACCACCTTATGCAAAAAAAAAAACATCTTCTTCCTTGTCATCCAACTCGTCCTATCTGGAAGCGCTTCCCTGTCAATTAGGTCGCGTTCGGTGCGTACAGCCGCTCCGTCCACACAGACACCAGTCCGCGCTTACATGACGCAGCTAGTCTCAGTGTAGCATATGTACTGCTGCCTGCAACCTGCTACGACCATAACATCCGCTGTATTGGAATGGATTGTAGAAACAAAATCGTACTTAAAAAAAACATTTATTTGATCTCAACTTTGTGGCATATATGGTTATACATAGATACATACTACAAGCAAAAAATGTTTCATGAACAAGATCGCTAGTTAGTACTGGTTGTATAGGTTCTGGATTTCATCAACTCCTGTGACATAGGGCCAATTCAGAACAGGACGAAAAATACAAAAAAGTCTACTAGATATCTACTTCCTGGAACTGATTACTTTAAGTCACTTGCTATGAAACAGCAGATGATCTGGGTGGATGTGGAGCATATAGGAGGATGCCTACGATGTCTCTCCTCCACCGGTTCCCTTGCCATTATATGCTGCAACTTTTAGCTTTTTTGCCACATTTTACTTATAGACTTTCTCTCATTCCTTCTCGACAGAACTTCTCCAGATATTTTCATAGATGTCTACTCCAAGATCTTGATTAAAAACAGTCTCCGGCCAATTAATACTTTGAATGCGCCGTAGTAATACAGATATCATGATAGTTTGCACTGGACCTTAGATGTAAGTTTTATGTTAATTTTCCATGTTGAACAGCCATATATAAAAGATCAGATTGAATTGAAGTTTTGTATCGAAGATTCAGTATAGTTGTATGTAGTTCAAAAAATTTGTATTATTGTTTTGGGTTCTGGGTATTATTCAGTTTCAATAAAAATAGTTTCATTAATAATTAATAGATAGAGAGCGCTTGCTTGAGAAGATCTAGGCTTAGGTTGATAATAGCCGCAAATATAAATCGACCGACTCACACTTTAGTCATCTTTGAATTGCACTTTTCTTTTCTCATTCCAACCACAGTTCCTGTTTAGATCGTGCATTGAATTAAATGAGTATCTTCTATCTGAATTGATTACCAAATTAGAAAACATTCGTATATATGTCATGTAAACTTAGACATGATCTCCACGGTATACAGACTAAAAGATATGCTAATAAGTTATTGACATTTATATCATGACGTCACATCGACTAACTTTACAGATATTTACTAAAATTAAAAAAGAAAAATCAAAACACATTTGTACATAAAGTGAATATTCACATATAAAATTAATTTAGAAGAATAGGCTATTTATGTCCTTATTTCTTGCTTCTGAAGCTTTTTTTCGAAAGTTTTGTGAACAGCGCTGACCAAACAAAAGTCTTAAAAATTTATCTAGGCAATTTCTAGTGAAAATTCCTTAAATTTACTGGTAATTATTTTATTGTCCGACGCTTCGGTCTGAAAGAATTGTAGCACACCTTTTAATTAAATTTTTCTCAATTCCTTTAATTTCAGCAGCAATATGGATTGCAAAAAAATATTTTCTAGCGATATTGCTATAATTGGATATCCCACTGTCCCCTTACTTTAGGTTTATCATCTATTAAACCTAAATTTTCTCTAAATTGAGTTTAAACAATTTTTTTGCTTTCTGCGAATTGTTCTTTCTCTTGCTGCCCAGAACCTGGCATTTCTTTATATTTAACCTATACGAAAAATGCTAGAAAAAATCGAATACACGAGTGAAGTGGTGGCAATCCGCATATAAAACATTTTCTTTAAGAGGTCCCACTTACCACATAAAATATAGTTTTTCTTCGACAATATATTAGTATAAACGTTGGATGAAGATAAAATAGCTGGATGATCCATTGAACACAGATTCAGCTTCTCTTTCGATCAAATTAAGATACACAAAACTGTTTCTTGAGGAGCAGGCACAATGGGCCGCCATGGCCTCCGTACTTGGGATAGGATCTCCTGTCCCCCTGCCTCAAAATACAAAATAAATAAAAAAATAAATAAAATTTGGCAAATAGACTAAATCAGGGAACCGTTTCTTGGTGTTGCCATACAAAACTTTGAGTTTTCACTTTATTTTCATATAGCGTATTATATTATATTGGTCCCAAACCAATTACAACTCCAGTTCCATTTAAAACATGCGGCAGTTATATTATAAAACGGCACATCGTACTCAACCCAAATTTCTGTTTTTTAATATTTCCATTTTCAAAAAAAAAAAAACAAAAACTGTATTCATGTAAAATAACTGCCCTTTACGAAATTTTATAAAACGGGATTTTCGAAAAACGACAGATTTTATCCAACCCGGAAAATATATAAATTATGCGCAGCAACTGATCATGATCATATTCAATGAGAGCAAAAATGCCGTCTTTCCAAATCCCGGGTTTTTACAACATCAAATCTTAAAATTCTATGGAAAAAAAAACTCTTGCAATCGAAAAATCTTTTTAAAAAGAAATTCTTATGCAAAAGCGGGCGTTTTGTAATAGCTGAAACCGTTTTACTCATCAGTATAGCTTGGTTCCTGCCTGCCATATACGCCACAGTGCACAGCCAAGTTGACCTCAGACATATATATGCACTTAAAATAATTTTTAAGTGTGAATTATATACGAGGCGAAATACTAAGTATTTACTTGAATGCTATGTGGGACTTGCATTAGATACAGAGTTTTACCATGAAATAAATTCATAGCGAATTTAGTCAATATTAAAATGGACTGAGTTCGCTACCAAATCCCCAGCTGGATTTAAAATATTTTTCGATTGCAAGAGGTTTTTTTTTCCACTCAATTCTCGAGCTGCGGATTTGGCAGCAAACTCAGTCAATTTCATATTGACTAAATTCGCTATGAATTTATTTCATGACTAAACTCTGTTAAAATTCTATTCTTGGTGGTCCTTGGAGAACGTCAACAGTGGCATTTTGGTGAATTATCCTTTGAAATAGAATATCTTAAATGGTACAAGGACAGATCCAGAATGGAAGACATCGCAGGCATGAACGTATCTTATAGTCCAAACTTGACTGGCTTATTATGCACTCTGCACGGCTCACCTATCATTTCCCAGTCAAAGATTCACAGCATAGAACTCTGCGCATGTGAAATTATCCATTAGAATATGCACGATGCTAAGTTAGGGATATAACTCTAAAATCAGACATAGCCACGCAGAGCTTAAGGCGGTGAACTTAACTATTTTTGAATCTAATAACTTGGTCTATAGGACTATCTTACTGTGTGTAAGCAATAATATTACGCCGATTAGGATACAGAGTGACAGGCATAAAAGACATTGACAACAACAACAATATTTTAAACTTCCATTCAAAGGTAGGAGAAAAATCTAAGATTATCGGTCTTGAAAGGATTGAACCTAGGACTTAAATCCGAATACGTTAGAGTCTCTTCAGAGTCTCTTACCATTAGCAGGAATTTTATGAGTTCGCATAATTTTACGGGTCTGGACAGGGTGAGAACTATGCTTAATATTTTTTGTGGCCGGAACGTAGGTCTAAATATCTGCTCCTTTAATGCCAGAAGCATAAGGAACAAAACTGGGACTGCTGTTCACGCAATTTTAGTCAGTGAAACTTGGCTGAATGATATTATGCCTACATCCCAGGTTTCTATTCCGGGTTATACTTCATTTAGAAATGATCGTAGGGGGCGTTCGGGTGGAGGTGTCGGAATATATGTTAGGTGTGATCTGAAGGCCAAAGTGGCTTTTTCTTCCCAGAGTGATAATTTGAAATTCATATGTGTAGAGGTTTGCTCAGGGATCCAAAAGTGTATACTATCTGCTGTATACTGTCCTCGAGGGAATATTAGATGTGATGGTGTGTCGAGTTTAGGGGATCTACATACTATCTGGGGCCTCGCAACGTTGTGCTGATGTCATAGTTGGAGGTGACTTTAATGTAAATATTCTCCGCTGTGATTCCTTAGCTGACGGTGACTGATAGAAGTAAGGTGTTGTTCGTCGAGCAGATGTTGGCTGGTTAAATCATGATCTTCTGTTTATGTTTTTTTTAATGTACAATAACCCCCCCCCCCCCCCCCCCAACAAACTACTACTACCGAGACTACAATAGCATTGACGTTGAATCTTTGTTTGAAGAATGCAGACAATTGCCATGGGACACAATATTTGATTGTACCTCAATGAATGATCTGATTGATATTTTTTCTCCTTCTTAGTTGGATATCTTTTAGAAACACATGTTCCTCTTAAATCCAGGCGCATATTGAGTGAAGGGTGCCCTTGGTGGTCGCATCGTATTCGTTTATTGATCGCTGAGAGGGAATTTTTGTACCATCGATATCGGCGTTTGAAAACTAATGAGGTGCGTACTCAATATAAAATTGTTCGCAACAAAGTCACGTTAGCTGTAAGAAATGCTAAACGCCAATACTATACAGTAGTAAGTTTAGCACTGACCTGAAACCCAAAACTCTTTGGTGTAATCTTCGACAAGCTGGTCTGTGTGTGGTCCGGAAAGATCATTCTGCTCACTACGTCCTGGTGACCTAAATGCGTATTTTTTTGTCCGCGGAATACCTTCTACATACAACTTTGATACCTCCACGATATTCAAGGTTTGCCTCTGCATTGCTTTACCGATAATTGTTTTTATTTTCGCGGAGTAGACCTGGAGGAGATGATTTTTGCTGTTCTTTCGGTGAAGTGTGATGCGATTGGACCAGACTCCCTCACATCACGCTTAATAAAAATACTGTTATCTGCAATTGATAGGTATATTCTTCATATTTTGAACACCTGCCTAACGTCATCCACTTTTCCCAACATCTGGAAGGCTGCTACTGTTCTGCCGATCCCGAAGAGAGCTAATGCCAAATTGCCTAGTGACTTTCACCCCATAAGCTTCTTATCTTTTCTATCGAAGGTGCTTGAAAAACTCGTATGTAATCAGATCCTTGGTTTGGTGGAGGCGTATTGAAGGTTACCACAGACATCAGAGCTGCCATGAATGATAAAGATTTTGGCATTTTAGTTCTCTTGGATTTCTCTAAGGCCTTCGATGGTGTTGACCACGGCCTTCTCCTGCATAAATTAACAACCTATTTTAAATTTAGTGCAACAGCTATTTCCTTGGTCATGGCGTATATAAGTGGTCGTTCCCAGCATGTTAGAGTTGCTAATGAATTCTTAAATGCCTTGCCCATGCTCTGTGGTGTTCCGCAGGGTTCTGTGATTGGCCCATTATTATTTAATCTCTTTATTAATGACCTTCCTTTGGTAGTGGAGGATGTGAAGGTACCCATGTATGCCGATGATGTACAGATTTATCTAAGCAGGCCTATTGGTCTGCTTGAGGATTGCATTGAGCGTCTTAAATCTGATCTATGTCGAATACACAGGTGATCGATTCTCAATGGACTTCTACTTAATCCTGCAAAATCACAAGGCATGGCCTTTTATAACAGCGCTTTAAACGTAACCAGGGGTATGGTTAACTTGAATGGTTTTGTCTCCAGGTGGCTACTAATTTGGGAATTGTTCTGAACTGTGATATGATGTGCTGCGACAACGTTAGTTCGATTCTCAATAAGGTGTATGCGGGGTTGAGAAAGTTATGGCTCTCGGCGAGTATTCTGAGCATTAAAATGAGGCTAAAATTAATATTAGTATTGTAATTCCGCTATTCTGTAAATTAGTTATGGAACATTCTTTCCCTGTTCAGACTGGCCGGCTTTGGAATAGTCTACCTGTAAGCGCTCATAGAGGGCCCAAACTGTCGATGCATTTAAGACTCTCATTAAAGCTCACATTTAACGTCGATTTTCTTCCAATATTATGGAAAATATTTGATATTTCTTGGATGGTTTCCTGTCGCGCGGTGTGTACAACTTTGTAAATTATTGTTTTCTAGATATTTTTAACTTGTTTTGTTTTTTAGTTTTTGTTTATCTCTTTAGTATTTTTCCTTTATTTCTTAGTTTTTTATATTTATTTATTTATTTATAGTTATTTTTCTGGCTTTGATTTGATTCATGTTTAACTAATTCATGACTTTTTTTGGTTTTTATTATTGTTTTTTTTTTGTTCTTTTGTGCTTAACTTAATTTTGTATTCTTACCTTATTACTACTGTACTATTAAAAGATTGTAATCTTGTGTACATATGCCATAGCTAAATATATTATTATTATTATTATTAATTATTACTATTTGGGGTATTCTATCCACTACCTCCATATAGTGATGGAAAGGATAAAGTGGGTGATACTGCTAAAACTTATGTATAGAACTATTTAACATACCTTCCATATATACCTACCTAACCAACCTTCAAATTATCTGCTTGACTATGTATATACGTAGGAGGAATTACATATTTACAACTCCCACTTATACGCCTGCGCAGATTAATTAAAATGGACGGCTGGCATGTATTAAGGTCAAGCAGCTATAAAGTATATGTAAAAAAAAAAATTAATTATCATTCATTAAATGATCCAGACTAGAGCGAATTTTGGGTGGCTTTTAATCACCTTATACAAAAAATAAAAATTACGCGATAAAAACGTTCATCATAAATATTAAAAGTATAAATTCAACTTTGGTGTTGTCTGTAATATAAATAATCGCCGTGTGTATAACCTGTACTGCATCCCGTTGATATTTTGTTTTGTTATTGTCTGTCGCGTCTAAATATTTAGTCATCACTAAGTGGAGTCAGAAAACTCCAGCCGACTTTGAGTCATATATTTACGTACATACATGTAGTATAAAATAACAAACCTGGAGAAGCACTCCTCCTAGTCTATAAAAACATATTTTACGAGTTCACGTTTAAGAGCCCAATTAAGCTAATCTCAAATTCATAAATTATGTAAAATTTTGAAGGCTCTTCAGTTGACGGATTCTTGTTATCGATGGTTGGTTGGATGGTGCGGGGGGACTGGCGCGACTCACAGGGGATTAATATATGCCAGTTGTTCATAAAAGCTGTCTCCACCAGTGATCGCAGTAATAATTTTAAGTCTGGATGTCTGCATCTGATCGAAACTTATAAATGTGTATCGTGACGTGACAATAAACCAAAGATAAAGAGATTCTAATAGTTGGTAAAAGTTCATCAAAAAGTTCATAATCCTTTTGAATATCGAAGTGCAGCATCAGAGACAATAAACAGAAGAGAAGCGCGCACAATTCGAGAAAATGATGGAAAAATATATAGAAATGAGGCTCAAGCTGAAGTTGAGGCAGAGTCTCCAAAACAAAATGTCTCGGACTTTGATAAAAACCGGCGCCATGGTTATCGAATTTGTTGACATTTTTGGGATTTTTTTTCTCTCTCCTCGCTCTTTTTATCTGGGCATTAATTGTCATTGAAGCTGCCTTCAGGCTGATTTTTTTTTTTTTTTTTGAATTGATCTGATTCATTTGTGGACTCACCTTAATACATTCAGAATTTTCTTCATACATATGCAGGTACATTTGATACATATCCACCTAGGCGAACAATGTACTTCGAAGGTTAAGTTCTATTTTTATGCTCCACGCTGATTAACTGAATTTTAAAGAAATGAAGATTTTAGTATTTAGGATAGATAGCTTGGTGGATAAGTTATAGGTTAGAGATGTTAAAATCTGCTATTTTCAAGTAGCAATAGCAAATGCTACTGCTAAAAAGAAATATCTGCTATTTCTCTTGATATGGTTAAATATCGTCTGCTAATTTTGCTTGGAAATTTTTAATGAATAACAATAACAACATTTTTGAAACGTTTATCAATTTATGGCATGTTTTGTGTTTTCCGTTATAACAATAATTACAAATCTGACAAAACTTCTTAATAAAAATTATTAAATGCGTATTTAATATAATAGGTGAGTTGGTGTTTGGCAGGTCTAATTTTTAAGTCGAAATTAGAATATCACATTTACTAAAATGTAGAGAATTTTCATATTGTTTTTTTAAACGTTTTTCCCTACATTTTAGGGAATATTGCCTAAAATGTAGGGAGCATTCCCTAAAATATAGGAAATTTTAAGTTGTTGTTTTGTTTTTTCCCCCTAAAATTTAGAGAATATTCCCTAAAATGTAGGGAATAGGTGATAGCATCGCACCACTAAGTATTACCTATGGAAGTTATATTGGTGTACTGGGCACGCTTAAACAAATTATTGAAAAGCAATATATGACTTCTTTTCAAAAACAATGTGTGAATTATATAAACGAAAATATTTTTCCATTAAAAATGCAGCATTATACTTAATTTATTGAATGTTCTCTTCCTCATATCCAAAAGAGGTTTTCTCTTGCCAAATACCTAAATTCATTGAATGTTCCATTGATTTGAGGAAATTAAACTGATTTTCCCTTTCTATCAGAGAAAATTACATTTATTTTTAGAAAAAAACGTGTCTTAAATTTAGGGAATAGTCCTAAAATTTTTACAGTGTATGTGGATTGATTCTGTTTATTTTTTTGGACTGTATTACAGTTAGTTATTTTTTAATACTAATTTTATAAATTTGCGTAAAAAAGTCACAAAATTGTAATTTTTGAACAAGAGCTAAGTTTTGTAGCATGTTGTTGCTTGTAATATTTCTTAGTACATAATTTAGACTACTTCCTTTTCTTTAAGATCATATATGTATGTCTTGTATGCGGAAACTTGCGGAACTTTCAACAAACTCTTCTTGAATGTGTGCTTCCGGTAATATTTTGTTCTATCTTCAAAGCAAAAAAAAAAATTAAAAGAGCTTGATTTTAGTTTCAGGATTCAGTTGGTTGATTAAACGCCTTAACTTGTTCCATATTTGGCATCAAATAAAAAGGGGCAACAATTCCTCTAAACCCCAGGAGACGTATGAAGACTTCAAATGCACTTTTAATTTAGAAGACGATCGTGATCATCGTGATAGAGTGAATTGTTTGTGCAAGGCATTTTTATCAAGATGGATGAAATGCGGACGAAGAGAATCGAGTTTCCTCGAAAAATACAGTGACTGGCTTGATGAAATTGAAAACTATGACGCCACACCTGTTATAACACCTCCAGCAGGAGGAAAAAGGATAGGTAGGCCCAAAAAGTCGTTTTCGGCATGTTCATCGCGAACAAAAAGAAGAAGATCGCAAGACTTGGCGAGAATCACTAACGCGTGACCTCTTACGTCTTAAATCCAGACAGCCGCGACCACAGAACCAACTCGTATCCATGTGAATGATGCGGTTTCATTGTTAGTAGAAGCAAAGCTAACTAAAAATCAATACCACTTCATTAAGAATCTTGTAGCCGAAACAACGAATTTGGACATTTTTCCGAGCTATGCAAAAATCATGCAAGCGAAGAAAGAAAGTTATCCAAAGCCGGATACAATATAACTATCACTGAATCATCAGCGGAAGTAACTCTTCAGGATCTTCTGGATCATACTGCTTCTCGGCTTCTGAGATCACAGGAAGAAGTATTTGAGACGATCCAAGAAGGTGGCTTTTCTAATTTAACCCTCATAGGAAAATGGAGACTTGATGGAAGTAGCGGCCAAATCCGAGTATAAGCAAAGGATTTCCGGAGACTTTAACGATAGTAATATGTTTATGACTTCATAACAGTTATTTAGTACTACAGGTCCTCAGTCCGAAAAGAAGGTCGTTTGGCAGAATCCTCGTCCTGGATCAGCTAGGTACTGTAGGCCTGTGCGGTTCCAACTAAAAAAAAGAAACCCCGGAGCTGAGCAAGGTAGAGCAGGATGACATTAATCAGCGAATAACTTTCCTTAGTCCAACCATTTTAACAGCAGGTGACAGTGAAACACGATCTCAAGCTTACTATGGTCGATGGAAAAACCTGCAATTCATTAACAAGCAATTCCTCATCACAAGTATTCTATCTTTGTGGAGATAATCCCACTTGGACTTTGGAATATCGCCACTACATGCATGGATTCGCTTTTTTGAATTACTCCTCCACGTGTCTTATAGGCTGGATTTTAAAAAATGGCGCGCAGGACAAGATGTAAGGGCACTATTCACAGCAAAAAAAGAGCGTATACAGGACGAGCTTAAAGAAAACACTGGCTTAATAGTAGACAAACCGAAACAAGGGGCGGAAATTCCAATGAAGGGAACACTGCCAGAAGAATTTTTGCCAATCCTTCGTTGTCTGCAAAAATAACAGGCGTAAGCGAACGCATCATAGAGAGATGTCGAGTCATTCTTAAAGCATTATCCTTTGGCTTCGAAATAAATGCCCAAGTCTTTGAGCAATACGCGTTGCAAACAGCCAGAGATATTGTTAATGAATACCCATGGTATCCTATGCCAGCCTCTGTTTACAAGGTACGAATACCATGTATTGTTTGTACTCCATGCAATATTGCCTATAGGGCAGCTGACTGAAGAAGCTGCAGAGGCGAAAAAGAAAGATGTATGGTCATTTAGGGAACGGAGCATACGCAAAATGTTCAGGATAGCAACAAACCAAGATTTGTTTATTAGGTTACTTTAAGCTCAGATTCATTATTAACAAATAAGCGACCATTGCCGCAAAAATTAAATTCCCCGTTTGAGTAAAGCAGTTCTAAGTCTTCTTCTGTAGATTTTATGTGAAAATATCGAGAAAATTTTTGGAAAATATTATTTATTTTTATATAATGTATATTTGAAGAATGTGTGTTTTATTTATATATGTACAGGGTGGGCCAAAAGTCACCATGGGGCCAAAAGTCACCACGGGGTTTAAAAATTTAATAACTTTTTCGTTTATATATTTTTTTTATTTTTTTTCAGTTTATATAAATAACATCTGGAGAATAAATAATGGAGAGATTCACAACTGAACAAAGAACCAGAATAATAGACTTTTATTACTTAAATCAGCGATCAATTATTTTAACGCAAAGAGCATTTTTAAACCCCATGGTGACTTTTGGCCCACCCTGTATTATTCTGGTTCTTTGTTCAGTTGTGAATCTCTCCATTATTTATTCTCCAGATGTTATTTATATAATCTAAAAAATAAAAATAAAAAAAATATATAAACGAAAAAGTTATTAAATTTTTAAACCCCATGGTGACTTTTGGCCCCCATGGTGACTTTTGGCCCACCCTGTACATGTTGTAATATAACCGAAAAGTACAACCTCTGATTTTTGACCTTATCTCTCATACGAAAGAAACCACTGTGGCGTGTCGGTCAACCAACAGAAACCCTGCTTTTGAAAAAAAGCCTCGCTCAAAAGGTACAGACGTTGCAAAATTCCCTGACCACCAAGCTCAAGTGAGGATAAAGAAACTGTGATGGTCTTTCCACCATTTCAAAGGATCTTAATGCCGTGAAATTAGAAGGACATGTCTGGTATTTCCGTCTCAGATATAGATTCTCCTGGTGATGGAGGTAGAGTGTGTTTCCAAAAAATTACTCGTTTCCAACGCTTTCTTGGGGTTGTGCTCGACATCGTCATTGCTCTTCCTTCCAAATTTTGGTCGCAATTGCAGTAATAATGTTTTTTTTGCGCTCGTTTAAATGAATCAGGTTTTTTCAATCCTATGTTTTTGAACCTTGGATCAAGCAAACTGGCATTTATTATTGTGCCGTTATTTTCTAAATTATCTCACCGTTCTAACTCCGTTATTACTCCCCCGTTTGTAGTCTAAAAAGCAGGGTTGTAAATGAGCGGACTCATTTATCATATCAACTCATCGCTCAACTCAGGATTTGAGTCCGCTCAATCATTGAGTTCGCTCAACAGTTGAGCGGTGGATCATCGCTCGAAATTTGAGCGGACTCACTGGTTGAGCAGACTCAATCGTGAGCGGACTCAGTCTTGAGCGGACTCATTGCTTGAATGAACTTGAGCGGAGTCAAGTCTTGAGCGAACTCACTGCCTGAGCGGACTCATCATTTGAGTCGAGCGGACTCAAATCATATTTTAAATAACAGAAAGAGAATCTGATTTAATTAAAATTGAAACTGAAATTTCAATCAAATAAGAAAAGCTTATAAAAAAGTCATTCATTATATTATATTTTATTAATTTAGCTTTTGCTAATTTTCTTAGCCAACATTTCTTCTTCCTCCTTCCTTCCTTATTTAAAATATGATTTGAGTCCGCTCAACTCAAATGATGAGCCCGCTCAGGCAGTGAGTCCGCTCAAGACTTGAGTCCGCTCAAGTTCATTCAAGCAATGAGTCCGCTCAAGACTGAGTCCGTTCACGATTGAGTCCGCTCAACCAGTGAGTCCGCTCAAATTTCGAGCGATGAACCACCGCTCAACTGTTGAGCGGACTCAGTGATTGAGCGGACTCACTGCTTGAATTAAGCGATGAGTTGAGTCAAAATGTGAGTCCTTTACACCCCTGCTAAAAAGTATATCTTTTATACTATAGCATGAAAGTTATTTATGGCTAATTTAGCTGTATACAGTGACGTATTTTTTCCCACTACATATTTTTGTCATGTTCTCAAAAGGTTTAAGGACTTTAACTGCATTTTTGATTAATTCCCAGTCTTCAGAAGTTGAAGATGGTAAATCATTCCTCTATAAGGTAAATGTATTTCTTATTGCATCTTCGAATAATGAAAAAATATAAAGTTGAGTTCCTCGGGTTGGCACATCTAATAATAATTTTAGCGGGATATTTTTACTGTTATTCCGTTGGTATTGCATAATTTTTTCATTTCCTGCCGAACTTTTAAAATGAGTAGCTTAGTGAAGTTCACCACAATTCTTGGGCAATTAAGTTCAGAGTATGGACGAAACAACCTATATGTTTCCATTTCAATTTTTGGAGTATAGCCTTCTTTATATTCGCTGCATTGTCGGAAACAGCGCTAATAAAATTTTGTTTTCCAACTTCCATTTCTGCACAACCCTTTTTATAACTTTTGCCAAGCTCATAATAGTATGACTCTCATGCAGTCCAGCACATTCCAGTAAAAGACTTTGAAATTGGAAATTTAGTCTGCCTGATCTTTAGTTTTATTTAATACTGTTTCGTACAATGTGGGTATCATTGTTTTAGATATATACGTACTGCCGTTTTGGAAGCTGGTATGCAGGATTGAGTTCTTTTACGAAAGCTTTGAAGCCACTGTCCGCAACAATGCTAAATGGCTGAAAATCTTTTCATCAATTTTCTTCTTCCTAAAAATATCCATATGTATTTTAGGAAGGTATGTCGATAATTTTTGCTGTAGATACTGTTCCACGTGTATGAACATTAGTACTAGATGACGCCGGCGTACAGGCTTCAGATTGACTTCCGGGTTGTCTTGCTGTTTCCACATTTGTAGTATGTGTAGAATCTGTTGGGATTGGGCTTGGAGTACCTCCATGGAGCTCACGCTCACGATATTCAAAACAATTTAAAGACTATATAGGTACTATGCTATTAAGCTTAGCTTAAAACGTCGTTTCCAGATGTAGGACTCACATTTATTGTGGGTAGCTTTATCATGTAATGCTTCCGCAATTTTGTTGTCGAAGTCTTGAAAGAATTTTTTTTTTTTTTTGTAGATGTTGCACTGAGCAAGGTATTGTCTTTTTTTCTAAAGCAAACTGTATGTGGTGCTAAGTTGAAACCAGTTAGCACTGCAACTCACTAAAACCCGGCCAAGGTTTATCGGATTGAAAAATTTTACATCTTGGAATTTGTCGTTTATTTGCCGTTAATTTTTCGTGAAAGAAAGAAGCTGGATGTGGTGCTAAATTGTCGTAGAAGTTAGAACCGCAACTCACTGGAACTCGACCAAACCTTATCGGATTGGAGAATTTTACATCTTGAAATTTGTCGTTAATTTGTCGTAAAAATCATAAATTTGTTGTGTCCTTTTTTTCTAAATGTAAAGGGATGTATTGCTAACTTGACGTCAGTTCACTTTAGAAAAAAGGACACGATAATTTTAAATAACGACAAATTAACGACAAATTATGAGTTAGTTCCGAACGAAATCAGGCGAAGTTGCGCTGCTAACTTTACGAAGTAAATACTGTTGGAGACCCATCCCGATTTGATAATCCGTGGGTCACTTAAAGCTAGACTATTGAAGTGGATACTTTTATATATATCTTTCTGATACTCATATTAAAAACTATAATTTCACTGTCATTTTAATAGAAATGATCTTAGCCTGGAAATATTATACGTAAGTACCTACCTACCCCCATCTCAATGTCAGTAAAGTAGTAATATGCCTTATCACGGCTACTTTTCCAGCAGTTTGCAATTACTTAAAAGACGAAAAATCTTTCATATAGATATTTAGAGGACGATTAGATTACATTATGCGCGACCTTTCTGCTATTGCTATTATAGGTACACAGAATGTCATGATTATCCGAGCTATATATACAACAACTTGAGAAATATTGTGGCCCTAGTCCTTAGTCCAAGTCCTTCTCATTGAATTCATTAGAAGAGCACATCTAGAAATCTCTTTACAACTACTCTCTCAAAAAAAAACGATGATAAATTTCTCAACTCCTCTATTGAACAAGAGAGCAGTCCCAATTCGGGAACGCGAACATCTATATATGGGGAAGCAGAGAAGCTGCCATTTTAAGCCCTTGGAAACTTTAAACTCATCCGATAATAGGTAGGTACTCGACAGTGCACTGAGGTATAAGTTATAATTCTTCCTGCTAAAGGATTCCATCCGCGATATGTTCTCCTAATAAAATTCAATTCAAACTGAAATTACAGTAAAAAAAACCCCTGTCTAAGCCGAATGAATTAACCTGTTGTCGTCGTCTAGGACTCTATGCCTATATCCGCTGCTTGCTATAACTTTGTAGCAGCTCAGCTCTCATTTTCATTTGCGTGTTTCACTTTTATCTTTAATTCACCCCCAACGTTCTAGTCTCCGACAACTTTCAGGGAAATAATCAAAAAAAGGGTTAAACTGCGATCGAAATAAGGCAGAACGCAACCAACAACAACAAAAAGCCAAGCAGAAAAAAGCGAGCCTCCTAGCCAGGTATAGTTAGATATTTTAGTAGGGTAGGTATGGTACGAGTATGTGTATGTACTGCTTGCCGGGCGGTCGACTAGGGATCGATATCCATTAGGAAAATTAAACTGTGGCCGCTTTTGGTTGGTCCCTATTCAACTCATTGGGGACACGTGTATCTGTGTGAATCTATACATATTTGCCTTTGAAGGCTTCACATCATGGGGATATGTGCGTCTGCGAGGACAACAAAACATCTCATCATATATACGTCTATTTCAACATGGTGTTTCCTGGCTGCATTCAAAGACCTAGCTAGAGATAGAGGAAGGATACAGGTGTAAATCTGGGGCTGGCCACCTTTTGTAGATACACTGTCTAAGGTGTTTTGAAATTTGTCACGGAATGGTGGCGACGGGCAGTACCTACCTATTACAGTTTCATCAAAGAGAACAAGTTTACTTTATCAAAACAAAGGTAGGTAACTGTATAATGTAAATAAAAATATATCACTTAATGGGATTTTAGTTGTAGTCTTCATAACATGTATGGGATGATAGATGGAGGAGGAGGAGGAGGAGGGAGTCAATTATCTAGTTTCAAGGCGACTATTTGGGACAGACATGAAGAGGAAATTTTTCCTCCATTTTTCGTAACGTAAAATAGAGTTGATGTCTCACTGATCAACTGCAGTGCTTCCGGTACACCACAGTACTATATCATAACATCACTCTTAAAATGGAATTTTTTTATTGTGTTTATGTATGAGTATGAAAGTGTATGCAGCTACGAAAAAAGGAATTGGCCATCCTTGGTAAAATAGATAAAAGCAATGCTTGGTGGAATCCGTACAATCACAGCTAATTTTGGATGAGACTTGATCACAGTAGTGGTCGCCAGATGATTTCCCCAAGGTGGAGCTCTGTCCCCGCCACTATGATCACTGATTGTCAACGATCTCCTACAGGATTTAATCAACTCCGGCTATGATAATCAGGAATATGTGGATGCCCTGACATAATAATCAGGGGCGCAACTATGTAGGATCAGGTAATCTCTGATCTAATGCAGAATGCCCTGAACTTACACAGTAAAAAATAATTCCCTAAAGCGAGTGGCAACAATTTGTGCCACACAGGTTAGGCATTTATCGATAAGATTAGGAAAACACCACCTTGGAAAACTAGGATTAGGTTTTTTTTCCCTCAAATGTAGAAATAAAAATAGAGATTACCTCTTTAACATGTCTTCATCCTTGGTGTAATATTGGAGTTTTTGTCTCATATAATTTACACCCAGAATTTATTCTGAGTTTATATGAGAGGAGATCAATTTGATCTGTTTCAAGCGTCGTCTACAGCAGCCAGAAAACCAAGCTGTACCGATGAGTGTAAGGTTTTCTGCTAACACGAAACTCTTTTTCTTCTTCCTTTCTCTTTTTTCAGCCCACTGCGGGCGTGCACAGGTTCGATTCGTTTCGAATGAATTTGGTTTTTTAAATTTTTTTAATAAAAAATTAATTTTTCTATTTTTCTCAATTTTTTGGTTTTTTTCATTTTTCATTTCTTTTCTTTGTTCTATTTTTTCATTTGTTTTTAAAGTCACTCAATTTCGCTATTTGGGACCTGTTGATGAGTCAAAACCAAGACTTGAAACTTGTCAGCAAAAATAAAACGATAGTGTTGGGAACTTGTGGGAAAAATCCCATTTTTAGGGATTTTCTGCCCTCTAAATCATCACTGTGGGAAAAAGGGAAAACATTTTTACAAAAAAATTATACATTTTAATTGTACTACCGTAAAAATGTGCATGAATATATAAGCAGAAGATCTCACACCAGCTATCCGTCCACAAATAGATAAAACTCTTCTAAAAATTTCTAAAAGAAGAGTTTTTTATACTAAAAGGTCTGAGTTGGTCCGTTGGATTTTTAGAAATTCTTAGAAGAGTTCTAGTTTTATCGATTTGTGGAAGGATAGTTTGGTGCGAGATCTTCTGCTTATACATTCATGCACATTTTTACAGTAGAACATTTTGTTGGTTCGGCCAACTCAGACCTTTTAGTACAAAACTCTTCTAGGAAAATTTTGGTGATGAATTTTCCCACAAATTGTTCTACTGTAAAAATGTTTTCCCTTTTTCCCACAGTGATGATTTAGAGTGCAGAAATTCCCACAAAATGGGAGTTTTCCCACAAGTTCCCAACACTGACAGTAGAACAATTTGTTGGAAAATTCATCACCAAAATGTTCCTAGAAGAGTTTTATACTTAAAGGTCTGAGTTGGTCCGTTGGATTTTTAGAAATTCTTAGAAGAGTTTTATCGATTTGTGGACGGATAGTTTGGTGTGAGAGCTTCTCCTGGAATTGTATATTTTGAAAACGTAGAAATTTCCAACTAACCCTACTTTAGGTAAATATATAAATGACCAAAAAAAATTCCGCTTAATTTTTAAGTATGTTGGATGGACAATGTGCTTACGAACGAGATGGTTATCCTTACAGCCATGCGTATCTAGAATACTAGAGAATTGGACAGCACTTCAACCATTTTTTTTTGTTGGCATCTAATGAAACAAGAAAGGCAAGGCCAAGAAATATTGCAGATCAACTACTGTCAAAGAAAATGAAGTCATAGGTACTTTATATTTCTTAAAATACGTGCTGCGGATTTTTTATGAATTTAACGCTCTTTTTCAAGGAAGAAAAGATTTAAATCACATTTTACGTAATGAGTCAGAGAGAATTTTGAAAACTTTAGCACAAAATTTTATATAATCCGACAAAATTGATGATCCTAATATTTTCAAAAATCAGCAGTATCTGAATTACTGCATGCCTACTGAAGATACGTATTTGGGTTCGGAATACTTTGAATTTAATCCACAGAACTTATCCAAAGAGGATATTCTTGAAGTAACTGAAAACTGTAGAAAATTCTACATAAAGGCGATGGATGAAATAGTAAAAAGATTTCCGTTAACAGATCCATTTATTAAACAAAAAATACAGTTCTTAAATCCCATGAGTGCCTAGGATATTTCGAAAAGACTAAATTGTGATGATTTAAAGTTAACATTCATGAAGAAGAAACTGAATGGCGGAGCTTGCCCGTTACCTTATCACCCGTGGAAATGAAAATTTTTAGAAATTTTAGAAGAGAATTTCGAAATTGAAAAAAAATAAATGGCTCCACACAGTTTCCGAATTCATTGGGGGTGGGGTGTTGATTGCACAAGTTTTATTCATACGACTGAGCATCTAAAATTAATGAGTACAGAAACTTTGTACAAGTAGTAATGCCACAGACTACTAATTTCCAAATATATCAATTAATTACTTTTAAGTTCTTATTATGTTAATTCTTTTTTATTACATCTCTACGCATCCAAACTTATTTACCTCCTAGAATTTAAGATTTTTTCAATCTCATGTAAATATGTTTTGTGCAGTAAGTAATAAATATTAATAAAAATGAAACTAAAATATATTAGAAAATATATACAATTAAAATGTCTAATTTTTTATTTAAATTTAAATTAATAAGTATATATGTATATGGTGGGATTTTTGTGGTAATTTCGAACTGTGGGAAATGTGTGAAAATGTTTGGCAATATGTGAGATTTTCGAGATTGAAAAGTTCCCAACACGTGTGATGAAATAACAAATAAAAAATTTCTTTAGCTTTTACTATATACCGGAGATTCCAAAAAAATGCCTTCTTGAATAAATACCTCAAATGTAGAGAAATTTGGTTTTTCCCCCCTAAAATTTAGGGACTATTCCCTAAAATTTATAGAATATTCCCTAAAATATATGGAATAGGTGATAGCAGCACAGCACAACTCTCCATCATAAAGGGGGAAACACAATTTCACCGTTTCGATCCGATTCGTACAAATGTCAAATTTGCTTATATGAGACGTACGTGCAATTGGACACATTACACCGAAATGGATTGAATCGAAACGGAGAAGTTGAGCAAATTTCAACTTTTACGGATGACATAACCTAGAAAAATCATCTGTCAAGATTTGTTTATACTCAAAGATGCATGAAAAGGCTTTTGTTGAGAAAATAAAAAGAGACCTGAATTATATGACAAAAAAAAGAAGGTTTTCATGGATGGATGTAAAGTGGAAAGACAAAATCTGGCAAAATTTGTTTGAAAACGATCGGAACAATTGAGCTCATGTATCCGATGGATCGAAATTGGTTGGATCGAATCGGATCGAAAAGTCGGAATTGTGTTTGGCCTAAGCACAATTACGACGGCAGACGGAAACCGACTACGAAATTCCGCCGTCAACCTTCTAAAAGCACAGCGCCTTATCCGAATGCACCAAATTACGACGAACGACGGTAAGCGGGCGACGATAATGCCAAAACAATTTCATTCGATTAATTTTGTTGGTAACACTGCAGCGATGACGGCAAAATTAGAATTTGCTCAATAATTCTAATTTTGCCGTCATCGCTGCAGTGTTACCAACAAAATTAATCGAATGAAATTGTTTTGGCATTCAGTTTAGTTTTTTTGAGGTGGTAGCACGCCGCATGATTTGCAAGACAAGCAAGACAAGTGGACAAAAAAGACGTGGTTTGGATGGATATTTCAAAGTGTTGAATTTAGTTAATTTCTGCATTTTCAGTTTTTTTTTCCACACTTCGGTCCATTGCATTTCTTTCAATATACTTAATATAAAATATTCTTATTAAAAATCTCCTTTTAACACGCTCGAAACATTTAATAAGTGAAATTTCAGTATCATCTTTCACAATCGTCGTTCACCGCCTATCGTTGCAATTTGTGTTTCCAATCTTTCGATGGCCTCTTTTGACAACCGAATTTCCCTTCCACTACTTAAATGTGTTCTTTTATTGTGCATTTTTTCCGTATAATTTGGAGATATCAAAGGTATGGGAAAACAATATATTCGGAAAACGAAAAGGCAATCCTGAAACGAGGATAATATGAAGAAGGCTTTAAAGGCCGTCTGTTCTGGCCATAGTATCGATATTTCAAGGCATCAAAGGTCTTTAACGTGCCTAAGTCTAGAAAGGAGGTGTAAGGGGACAAATAAAGTGGCAAAACAATTGCTAAAACTTCTAGGAAGCAAATATAATACTTTTTCTCCAGAGCTTGAAGCTAGGCTTGTCGAATATCTTTAGAATATGGAAAATATGATGTTCGGCCTAACTTCCACATCATTGAGAAGCTTGGCATATCAACTGGCCGAAAGATACAATAATTCTCATCACTTCAATAAACAGAAAAAGACAGCGGGATGGGACTGGTTGAGAGGTTTTCTGCTGCGAAACAATTTGTCTATAAGAGCACCTGAACCAACTAGTGCAGCTAGAGCAAGAGAATAATTCAATAGGCAGTCAGTAGATGATTTTTTTGCGCTTCTTGAATCCATTCAAGAAACAAATGCATTTACACCCGATCGTATTTTTAATGTAGGGAATGAGACAGGAATAACCGCTAAACAATCATCTCGTCCATCAAAAATTATTGCTGCACGAGGTAAAAGCAAGTCGGAACATTGACTTCAGCAGAAAAGGGAGAGCTATGCACTGTAGCAATTTGTATGAATGTGGCAGGATCATTCATACCTCCTCTGATTATTTTCCCTCGCGTTCGAATAAAGCCTGAATTTTCTGAACGATCATCGCCTGGGACGATAACTGTCTGCCATTCCTCTGAATGAATGCAGACAGAGATTTTCGAGCAGCGGTTTGACCATTTTCTCAAAATGCTTCCCCAGAAAATCGAGCTCTTCTAATATTTAATGGACATAAAACGCATACAGCAAATCTGGGCGTCATAGAAAAGGCTCAGCAAAATGGTGTAAGTTGGTTATGCTTACCACCTCACTGCAGCCACAGGATGCAACCTCTGGATGTTTCCTTCATGGGTCCACTTTCTGCATTCTATATAGCCAACAGCTTGAAACATGGAGGCGTTAAAACCCTGGTGAGGTGTGCGTCTTCGAAATATTCCCCGTTTGTTTGAAGGAGCATACTTAAGGGCATCAACTCCATTGAATGCCATTAACAGACTTAAAAAAAACAGGTATTTTTCCTTTAAACCGTCATGTATTTACAGACGCAATGTTTATTGCTGCACAGCCTACAAATTTTCTTGACCCAAGTCTGGACTTGAAGAAAATAATGAAGAAGAAATTTTTGATTCCATGCGCGTACAGACTTGTGCTACGAAAACCATAAACCAAGAGACTAGGACTTATCTATCAACTACATCTACACAATCTGCATTGGATATACCATCTAAATCTGCTGTTATATTACCAGAAGAAATAAGTCCTTATCCAAAACCAACACGACAACCTTTAACAAGGAGAAAAGTAAAACGGGGGAAAGACGCGATTTTAACTAGCAGTTCTTATAGTGAAGCACAGCTGGAATTCTCAATAAAAGAACGAAAACAAAAATTGAATTTAAAAATTAAAAGAACAGAACCTCCAAGAACACAAAACATAGTGAAAATTGAGAAAAAGATGGATAAACCGAAAAATAACAGAAATCTGGAGCAAAAGTGGATCAATCTCAGAACGATCAGATGGACTACTTGTGCCTTTACTGCCACGACAGGTTTTCCAACTCTAAACCCAACAAAAAGTGGATTCAATGCGATATGTGTGAGAAATGGGCACACGAGGCTTGTGCTTGTGCAGAAGAAAGACAGAAGGCTTTTATTTGCGATATTTGCAACTAAAACTAACTACTTACTACAGCTGCTATTATTAAATGAAAATATTTGCTTTATTTTTATTTTTATAGGTACTAACTAACTTTGAAATAATAATTAAATTCCTTATTTGCAAAACTGACCTTGTTGTCATTTTAATCTTAAAGGCAAAATCTTATCCCATTTTTCACCAATGTGTTTTCCCATTTTACCCTAGTAAAGGGTTTTCCAATAAGAGGTGTTATTTTAATTAGCCCGCTATTTCGGTAGATGTCACTTTTGGAGCTGTCATTTTTTGACATTTGACAAGTAGAAACTACGCCATTAATAAAAATGGAACGATACACGATTCAACAACGCATTGAAATTATTAAAATTCACTATAAAAATGGTGAAAATGTGGCAGAGACGGTTCGTAAAACTCGAACATTTTTGGGTCGTCGTGAAGCACCTTGTCGGACCGCAATACAGAAATTGGTAGAAAAATTCGAGCTGTCGGGACAAGTTAGTGATGTGAAGAATAAAACCCGTGCACGTCGCTCAAGAACAGCCGAGAATATTGCTGCTGTAGCCGAAAGTGTTGAAGAAAACCCAGGTTTGTCCATTCCTCGTCGTTCTTTGGAATTAGGCATTCCACAAACGTCATTACACCGTATTTTGCATAAAGATTTGGGTCTTAAGGCTTATAAAGTTCAGTTAACACAAGAACTCAAGTCGGCCGATCATCAACAACATCGATCCGGAATTCCATCGAAAACTCATCTTGAGTGATGAGGCCCATTTCCACCTCGATGGCTTCGTCAACAAGCAAAATTGTCGCATCTGGGGGGCTCGGAAAACCCAAGAGTTATTGTTGAAAAGCCTCTCTATCCTCAACGTGTGACTGTTTGGTGCGGTTTATGGTCCCGAGGGGTCATTGGACCTTACTTTTTCGAAAATGAGGCTGGAGCAACAGTTACGGTGAATGGATTGCGCTATCGACAGATGATTAATGATTTTTTATGGCCGGAATTGGATGGTATTAATCTGGACAACGTTTACTTTCAACAAGACGGCGCTACGTGCCATACGAGCAACGAAACCATTGATCTTTTACGGGAAAAGTTTCCGGACCGTGTTATCTCTCGAAGAGGTGATCACAATTGGCCACCGAGATCTTGTGACTTAACACATTGCGACTTCTTCCTTTGGGGCCACGTGAAAGAGAAGGTCTACGCCAACAGCCCAGCGTCGATTCAAGACCTCAAAGATGGAATTCGTGAGGCTATCGAGGACACTTTGCGATTTGGTTATGGAAAATTTCATGAAAAGGATATGGTCCTGTAGGTGTGGTGGTGGTGGTCATTTGGCTGATGTTATTTTCCATTATTAACGGCATACCTTTTTCTTTATAATGAAATAAAGATCCGATCATTTGTCTCAAAAAATGGCATTTTGCTTTGAATATCAAAATAACACCTCTTATTGGAAAATCATGTATAAGAGTAAAATGGGAATTAAGTAGAGTTGTAAAAAAAGTTGTTTTTTACTTAGTAACAGCTATTAATATTTTTTTTTCAAGATTCGTTATGAAGACAACTGTCTTGGGAATATTTGTGTTAAAAAATTTACCATCACAAAGGTGCTATCTCATAATTAAACGAAATCAAAGTTATGCTATCCCATTTTACCCCACATTCCCCTATTTGTTTATGTTTAAATTTTTTTTTTTCATTATCCTACCTACACATAACTATATAAGATTTGTAGATTAGTCTTACTTGTGTAGCGTTGAAATAAACTTTTATTTGAATTTGAATAGTCCATTCCAGAATGCACTACCCATTTCACAATCTCTGTATACCTACTCTACTCTAATATGCCATGCGACATCTAGTTCTTGTTCCATCTATGGTAGTATCTAGCTACCTACTAGTAGATATACTTAGGCACATTGAATTGTAACATTAACACTGCCCTACCCCATCATTATTATTATTATTTATGGAAAGGATAAAACTGAATGCAACTTCGATCCAGACGAGCTGAATGCATCGTTTACTCTTGTAAACATTCGTCAAGTTAACCCGCTCCGCAGTCCTGAGATTACTCCGAGTAGCTCGATTCATAGTTTTTCGTTTCGTAGAGTAGACATTACTGAGCTTCTATTGTCTTGTAATTCAATTCGATCCAAGGCAACTGGACCGGAAAACTTATCATCTCGATTTATCAAACTAATACTACTACCTATTATTAGTCCGTATATCCTTCATATAATCAATTCATGCCTCACAATTTCTTCATTTCCCTCCAACTGGAAGGTAGCTAACATTCCAATAGCAAAAAAGAAGACGCCAGATTCTCCGACTGAATTTCGTCCAATCAGTATACTTTGTTTTTTATCGAAAGTGCTAGAAAAATTATTGTACCAGCAAATACCTGAGCATGTGGACAAAAATAATCTTTTAACTTGATGGCAATCAGGCTTTCGAGCATTTCATAGCTGTGAAACAGCCTTATTAAAGATAACGTCCAATATTAGAAGCGCGATGGATAGTGAAAAATTCACTAATCTAGTCCTCTTAGATTTCTCAAAGGCTTTTGATAGTGTGTAGATCATGCCGCTCTCTTATACAGAAGCTCTGTTCGTTTTTTAAATTTGGCAGTTCAGCAGCGCACATGCTGGATAGCTTTCTGAGTGAGCGTCGCCAGCGGGTTAGGGTCGGCAATGTCTATTCTGCATTCTTCCCTCTACAGTATGGAGTTCCTCAAGGATCGATATTGGGTCCGCTGTTATTCAGCTTATTCATTAATGACTTGCCCAAAGTTGTTCGTGATGTAGAATTACACCTCTATGCGGATGATGTTCAGGTTGATCTAAGTCGGCCCATAGGTTTCCTCGAGGATTGCTTATCATGCATTAATAGTGATCTGGATCGAATATATGCCTGGTCTATGTATAATGGTCTGCAACTTTATCCCGTAAAATCACTTTCTATAAGTTTTTCCAATAATACTTTCGATGTGTCTGACGTCCCACCAGTGATCCTGAACCATTCTCCACTACCCATGCTGAATAAGGTTACCAATCTTGGGATAGAATTAAACAGCAGTATGAAGTGCTGTGATTATATTAAGGCGAGATTGAGTAAAATTTATGCCGGGCTGCGTAGACTTTGGCTCTCGGCCGATATATTGCCTCGTATAACACTCGTCTGGTCCTAGTAAAGACGTTGATTCTGCCTCATTTTTCGTTTGGTAGCGTTGTGTTTCCCAAACTTGATAGTATATGTGCACGGGAGGTTGCATTCAATAACTGTATCCGATTTATTTTTAGATTGCGACGATTTGATCATGTCTCCCCATATAGGCTTCAATTGCTTGGGTGTTCTCTGGAATCCTTTTTAAAACATCGGGTGCTCTTACTACTGTTCAGCATACTACGGTCCAATAAACCGGAATATCTCGGGGAACTTTTCCAGATTACTTCATCTCAGCGGAACAGAAACCAGATAATGCCACGATTCTATAGATCAGTTATGGAGAGTTCTTATCTCGTCCAGTCTATCAGACTATAGCATAATTTAGGCGTTACTATACAAACCGCAAACACCGTCAATGCGTTTAGAATGCAAGTTCGAACTCACTTAAAATAACCCCTTTATAGGATAATAGTTCCTATTCTCTTCTAGGCTAAGAGGCAGTATTTAAACTATTTAGAATATTCTTATATTATATTTAAACTAAATTTGAACTAAATAATAAAATGCAGTTGATACTTAATTTATATGCTTTTTTGCTTTGAAACGACTTTTTTATGTATTTTTTTTTTCTGAACTATCAACTCAATGCAAATTAATTTTATTTATTGCTCAGTTCTTATTTTTAACACTAATTTATCTAGCACCGACTTACTATTTCGTACTATAAAAGATTGTAAATCTTGTGTACATTTACTAGCAATAAATTATTATTATAAAACTTTTGAGCTCCTCTACACTGAAGAAGAAGCAACACATTTAATAATTTATTTTAAAAATCCAAAATAATTTCATCTCAACTTTTATAAACGATTAAATTAATTCCCGCACCAAAATGCGTTGCCCGAAAAAACAAAAAAAAACTTCCTTCCTATCTTCAAAATTTAACAGAATTTGAAAAACGGAACGTGTGAATTCGCCAAGTGCGGTTCAACCTGATTCAATGGTTAATCCAAAATCCGAAAGTTATCCAAAGTTGTAAAACTTTAATCCTTGCGCGGCCTATACACAATACCAACACCCCCCCCCCCCCCTACACCTCACCACACCTCGTAACCGTAGTGACAACCTAAAATTTTTAAATCTCTCAGCCCGCAAAATTTAATAAAATCCAACAAAAATAATCCATAATAAAACACGTTTCACACCAGCATTGGTTTGTAGTAGCCTAGGTAGGTAGGTAATAGAGCTGCTGACTATGTTTGAAATTGGAACCAGTATTGCCACTGTCTGTAGTATATGCCTTCATTGCCACTGCACTGTGCAATATAGTACGAAGCGAAACAACAAAGCGAAATGAAATAATTTAATCCACGCAACAACAACAACAATAACAAGAATATTTATGCTAGCGCCACGCAAAAGTAACCCTTTTTAGGGCTCGCTCGCAGTTATCATCGACCACCACCATTTTCAAAACAAGCTGCTATGCAAGGAGAGCCCTAAAGTTATGTGTCAAGCTCAGGCGCCCTGCCTGCCGTGCCGTGCCTTGCCATGCCAGCCATCCAAACCACAAACAGTTACAGCACAAAATAGGTATATACCTACGAACAACGGAGAACGGAGGTAGTGCGCCTGTGTATATAGAATCCATCCAAGAAATATTTCAACAAAACAACTACATGAAAACGAGATGCGTTTGGGGGTTTGGTTCCCCTTTTTGCGGCGAAAATTACAGCGAACTAAAGGTAGTGCCATCGCAATGCTACCATTTTGTAACATTCGCTAGCTTTGTTATCCGCATACACACCATACCGCACGCAATGCAATCGAAAGCCTACAAATGCAACAAACCTTATGTGCGTGTGTGTGTGTGCGTAATCGGGTACTCAATAATCTTTCCATTCCCAGCAGGACTCCAAAATCCAGTTTCATTTCAACCTTACAATTTGTATGTAGAAGGCAGTTCTCTGTATATAAAACTAGTTGCAGAATGGGTGGTGGGAGAACGCCTCTTGTTATACACACCCACTCCACATTTTAGCAGAGTGTGTTGCCCAACAGCTGGCTCACAGCGGGGTACGTTTACAGAGTTCCTCTGTGCAATGAAACAAATCAAACACCAATCAACCAATGAGAAAATTTAAACCATATGACACCACCTGCGCATGCGCATTGCCCGCCATGATTGGTTTATGCGTACGCCATAGCTAGAGTTGCTGTCTGTAGGGTGTTTTAGATGCTACACAACTTTTCAGATTTTTGCGTGTGTTTGTTCGTGTATATCAAATGCAATCGGGTCGGGTACTATACTGTTACTGTATAGATTTTAGGAGGGGGATCGATAAGGTGATAAGAAACAAAACAACGGCCACATCCCCGGCATCAGTCTGGCTGCTGCGCTGCCACCTTTAGACTATAAAGAGGGGAGGAAAAATTCATACTGTCATCAACATGATGCCCACCATGCCGCCGGGTCGGGAGGTATTGATGGGCGTGAGTGAGATTGTATGCGCGACGATATGCTGCTGCTGCTGCTTGCTGCTGCATATGAGGTAGGTAAGAAAGCAATTTCCAGGCCAACTCCAGTTAGTCGTTCGTCGCAGGTTGGCGGGGTTTGATAAAGATATTTTGCAGCGCGTTCGTAGCAAACATTTTAAAGACGATTTCAATTAAATTGCAGGCATTTAGGCAGGCGTTGTGCAACGCTAGTTGGTGGTTTGTGTGTTCTTATTTTTTTTTTTTATAGTGTTTTTCTTTTTTCAATTAATTCGCTTCATATCAACTGACGACGACTTCATAGTGTGAACGAAGAACCGTGATCAGTATTAAAAAAGTTTGCAGGCAACATAAATCGATTTTTGTTTATGTTAAGCCACAGCCGACCGACCGACCGACCGACGGCTTGTTTTTTTTCTTTATTATTTCTCGTTTTTATTTTTCGCCTTAATAAGAAGATTGGAAACTCGCGCGTCTTTTGTGATGTGAATTTTAAAGAGCGCTGCTGAGATGCAGGGATATTTTATTATTAAAAATTAAAAAAGCGACATTAATTCATTCAACAACCGCCGTCGCCGCCGCTAGAAGTAACAACAATAACAACAACAGCTGTTAAAGTGCCTTAAACGCGCGCGTCGATAAAGCTTGTGGGAGGCTTGTGATTCGGTCAGGGAGGCGTTTTGGATATAAAAAAAAAAAAATTGTGTGACGAATTAGCGCGATGTGTTTATATTAGTAATTAATTTGTGATGGATGTCAGTATTGTTAGTGAAAGTGGAGTATTTTCTCAATGTTTTCATGAATTTTACTACTACTACTATTTAGTTACCTTACTAAAGAAAGAATTTGCAAGTTTTTCTGGGTTTTTTCTTTTATTTTAATTGTTTTTTTTTGTACCTACCTACCTACGTAGTACGGTGTTTCGTGCCGTATAACTTGACCGTCCTGAATGTACAGTTTTTGAGAAAAGAAGAGAAGAGAGTTTCCCGGTGTATCGAGGAGTTTTTATTTTTCCAATAGTAAATTGCATTTATGGTAATGGCAGAGATCGGTGGCCATTTGGCTCACCAATTACCGTTGCACAATCATCAAGGTGGATTAGTACAGCCGTCTTTGGTTATGAACCATCATCTTGATTTAGACTGTCATGGCCACGAAGTTCATCCGAGTAAGTTTGATTTTTTATTGTTGTAATTTTAAGTGAGTTTAGTTTTATTATTTTAGATTTAATCGATTTTCTTTTTTAAATATCACCGCTATGTGGCGCTGTATATGCATAAGTTTCTTATTATATTCCCCTTTACAATTATTTTATACAAATTATCTCAAAAATTAGCAGCAGTCCGTTACTTACCTACCTATATTGAGTGTAATTGTAGTAGGTACATGCCTAACTATGAAGTTTGTAATTAGAAGCGACGGGATATGAAAGAAAAGTTAAATAATATCGAAAGTGATACGAGTTGCAAAATAGTGTTGTCATCTGACGCAAATTGCATTGATGTCGACTCAAATCAGGGGCGGATTAACCATAAGGCGGGATTGGGCGAAACCAAAAATAAAAAGTAAAAAATAATTAAAAAAAAATAAAATAAAATAATTAATCAGATCACCTGATAATACCGCCAATAGTAACATATCGCAATAATTAACTGCTCTGGCAGCCTTGCGTTCCATTGAATGTTTTAGGGCGAAAACAAGTTCAGGATTTTGATCATGCTTTTGAGCTATTGCAAATGCCGAGCTGTGGCGAATTAAATTAAGATACTTTTTTCATAAAAAAAAAAAACACACAATAAAGCTACTCTTCAGCATATTGAAAAAGCGTTTACAATCCATGCGCGAAATCTGGGTTTATATTAAAGATGCTGAAGTTCGCTGCATTTCGGACCGATTTCAATCCAGATTGAAAACATAGATTTCAAATTTAAAGTTCAAATTTTTAAGGAAAGCTGGGCAAGTAGATGTTGATAACAGTCAATCCTCAGCTTCCTACTTTCCTACACCTTCTTTCTCAAAAACAAATGAAGCAGAGCAAATAAACACAACTAACATTGAAACATTTGTATATCAAATTGAAGCCGACTATCGCTGTTCTAAATTTTGACCAATTTGATCGTGCGCCGTGTAACGTTAGGGCCATTTTTATTGCTAAGATTATAAAACCATATTCAATTTAATATTTAGATTACCTTGACTTCAAAAATTCATAGGGAGTTTATGAACATGAATCCAGATATGCAACAAAAAAAAAATGTTTTATATTCAACTCGTCAATGGCGAAACTGTTCGCCGTGATTGGCTCTTGTATTCTTTATCTACTAACAAGGTATACCTACTGCTTACCGCTCAAGTTATTTAGCAGTCGGAATACTCAGAATATGAATACATTTGTTTATGGCTTCAATGATTAGAGAGAATGTAGTTGATCACGAGCTAACGCTTGACCACAAAAATAATAACACTACATACATTCTAAGCCAAGACACTTGGCCGAATGGACACACTACTCTTGAAAGACAAAGCTTGATTGAAGAAGATTAATTACTGGAAGAATAGTATTTTAAAGATAATTCTAGCAGCAGTGAAATTTTTATCCTCAACAAGGACTAGCATTCAGAGGAGGGATAGAACAATTGGCTTGAGGAACGATCAGGAAATTATTTATCCATGCTGGAGTTAAATGCCCAGTTTGATCCTTTTTTGAAAAATCATCTGGTGTTAAAGGCCAACCAAGGAAGAGGAAATGTATCTTATATTTCCAAAATTATATGTAACGAATTTATTGCATGTATCGGAAAAATTGTCAGGGAAAAGATACAATTTGAAATAAAAATATGTAAATATTATGCAATAAGAGTTAATTCAATTCCTGTTATATCCCGAACAGACCAGTTGACTTTCATAATTATAGATACACCGGATCAGAATGGTAAAGTGGCTGAAAGCTTCGGGATTCTAAACCTTTTAAGAAAACTAGAAATATTTTTTGATTTGTAGTGGTCACTTTGGGAGAACTTCTACAAATTTTAAAATCTGAAAAACTGAGATCACGACGTTTCCTAATAACGACGTATTAGGTACTGGAAATTTATATCTGTCTTCCATCTACCAACGCTCCTAGAGAGAAGTCTTTTTCCACATTAAGCAGGATTAAAGATTATCTCAGAAACACACTTTCAGATGAGAAGTCAAGTGACCTGGCACTAATTCTCATGAAACTTTGAATTCTATTTCTGAGGATGATATTATAAAAAGATTTGTATCATTAAAATAAAGAAAAAATTGTAAAATTGCATATTTATCAAATCTATATTCTTTGTACACATAAATATTAGTCACAAATAGTCATGAATTTCATTCTTTCCTCATGTATCTTCACAGGAAAAATTAAAAGAAGGAAGGGCCCGGGAAAGGGCGAATTGATTTCGATCACCCAGGGGCGAAAAAAGTCTTAATCCGCCCCTGACTCAAATTATAAGTAACAAGTTTCTTGGTCGTAAATGAACCCACATGGAATCTATCTTTGTTTTCATTTTTCATTAATTCATTTCTTTATTTCTCCTTTGCTACATCAATCTCTGAGCCTATATCTCGAATTAAATGGAAAATGATTTAGGAAGTATTTTTATGAATTAATATTAGATGAGGAAAAATTACAAAACCTGAAAAATTAAGACAAATAATAGACTAAAAGATACTTAAAAAACTGACCTATTTCCATTCCATTACTAGCCTTGGCTTAACCCTTTCGTGGAGCGGGTGGGACATATATGTCCCATCCGTCTTTTATGGTGGGTCATATATGTCCCATCAGTATATTGAAATAAAATTTAACTAAAAAATAAAACGAAATATCATGGCTGGAGGGGGGAGGGGACATATACAGCTGTGGTCAAAAAAATAGCACTGAGTCTCCTGGAAATGTTCGTAATTGAAAAAATGTAATTCATAATATATAATAAATCACATGACCACTTCAGATTTTTAAAGTTAAAGTACTCTCCTACGAAAATATGCAAATCAAAATTTTTTTAATTCAATCCTTTAAATAGCACCATAAACACAAATCAATATTAAAACTTTAAAAATTTCACAACCTCTTTGGAATTACTGTGTTAAATGATAGATATTATAATTATAGAACTAAATTTAATTAAAATTAATATTTGGTTGCATGTCCTTTGTTAGCAATAACTGCTGCACAGCGCCTTGGCATGGAATGAACTAGTCGCTGGCACCTCTCAACAGATATTGCATTCCAGGAATCTTCAATTGAACTCCAAAGATCATTTTTATTTGTTGGTTTACGAATTAAAATGTTTTTCTTAATATCCGCCCAAAGATTTTCAATTGGGTTGAGGTCAGGCGCGTATCCAGACCGGTAGTCTAGGGGAGGTCACAACTAAAATGTTCAAGGGGAAGGAAAAAGTCGGAAGAAGTCGCTCCTAAATTTTTTTTTAATCATATTTACGATATATCATAAAATCCAATTTTCGGTTTGATTTGGAAAACCTATCGATAATATTATGCACATCAATGTCGATCTCAGGGTGGACATTAAGGACTCATCACCGATACGCCTTTTCATGGAGAGATAGATAGTAGAAATAGTTGCTGTCGCAAGCGATTCTGTCATGGGTGAAGTAATTGACTGAGAGCGAGCTTGCACCTTGATTCACATCCAAAGTGAAGTTAAATTAAACAACACTACTTGAATTAATACGAAAGTACAAGCCAAGTAACGCCAACTATCACAGAGGAAAGCGAATGGATTTCATTTTTATAGTTTTTCCGTAAAAATTCTGACGTAAAATTGTAGAATCAATTTTGGCGCACTCGAATCAATCCAACTGATGGTTTTCAGCCGTGTACAAAAATTCGAAAAAAAAAAATTTTCAAGTAAACTTCTAAGACCAAATGTATGATTGCCAACGCTCATAAATATCTAAGGCCAGCCAATGCACCTGAATCAATATACCTAACTCTTTGGAACCATGGTCGGCCACCGGTAGTGCATGAAAAATCTAATGAAAAAATTTCAAATATTTCTAAGAAAACTGAATGCTTGTGCCCTCGTCGTCCGAAGGAGTGAACCACCAGAAGCAATCCACCAATTCGTTTGGACCGTCGTCGGTGAATAGTTATTCATTAAATTTCTTAAGAACAATTTGCAAGTATTTTTCTAAGAAAATTTTAATGCTTCCCTACGAACGTAAAATGTTTGAGCGAGTCACGCTTCAATCAGTGTCGCTAGAAAAATCAACGTTTGGTTATATTTTGATGATTTCATGGAACTAGGATTCTACTGGAAGAACCCTAAATCAAGATTCATTAAGTCAGTTTGTATGCTTCTGTTACGAGTTCCACACCAAGTTAACCTGTCATCGATTTTATGTCGGAAAATCAGATAGATAAAAAAAATGTATGTTCGCTGATCAATTTCTTAGAAACAATAACACTTTCAAATCTCGAAATTGTGTGATTTTTATAGGAGTAATTCCTAAATTATTTACCATTCTGAGATATGTGTGATAGATGACTTTTCGACACTATATAAAACACAAGAAAATTCTAAAAAAAACCGTACACGTTTCAAAGACAAAGAGCTATGAGCGAATTACTCTTATTATCCACCCACTATTACTACTCAAAAGAAGACAAACAAGCCCAACCCAGCGCTAGCGGTCGCCGCAAATTGCAAGTGTGTTACAGCACCAGGATTAATCGCCGACGTCTGCTACACATTGTGTCCATATCATACGAAAATCGTCCTGTTAAACTTTTACAACTCACTACAGTTCAGCGTCCCATTGTGCTTTGGGAGGGGTCATGACCCCCGTGACCCTTCCCCTGTATACGCGCTTGGTTGAGGTCAGGTGATTGTGCAGGCCCACTCCAATAAACCTATGCAGTTGTCCTCAAACCATTTTTTCGCTTTTCTGTTGGTATGCTTCGGATCATTGTCCTGTTGGAAGACCCATCTGAGCGGCATTTCTTCCGAAGAATACGGCAGCATGACATTCTGGAGTATAATCATCATAAACGGTTTGATCCAATGTATTGAGCTAACACCGTAATAAGAGAAGGATTCCCATACCATGGTGCTAGTACCTCCATGTTTTATGGTTTTTATAGTGAACTTTGGGTGGTATTCTGCATAAGGGGGTCTTCTAACATAACTACGAGACCCTTTACCACCGTATAGCACAATTTTACTTCCGTCAGACCAAAGTATATTTCTCCACTTCTCCACTTCCCAGTCCAAATGCGTTTTGGCAAAACGTATGCACCGTGCAACGTTCTTTAGCAGTTAAGAGAGGAACTTTTCTTGGACTACGGGCTTTAAGATTATTTTGTCTTAATCGTCGACGAACTGTTTCTACACTAGCTGTCACATTGGGCTCATTTTTAAGCTGCGTGGCTACCATGAATGATGGTTCCTTTTTGCTTAACCGTATAAGTCGGTGGACCAACAAAGGCGACATTGCCTACTTTCGACCACGCGTTTCGGTTTTTTGCTCAAATAATTTTGCATTTCTAATCATTTTATTTGAACAATTCAGGGTTTTTCTGATCTCGCTGTACGTTTTGCCTTCTGATATCATCTGTTTAATAATTTTTCGTTTTTCCGGTGTGCAAAGCTTTCAACGTCCCATATTCACTTCACTTACACTAAAATTGTTATAAATTTAATATAATTACGAGATGTAAATATATCAATTTAAGCTTCCACAACAATATTTTGACATCCGTTTGAATAATCATTTGTTTTTTCAATGATAACTATCAACGGTGCTATTTTTATGACTGCACTAAATTCCACTTATTTATAAAAGAGCAACAAAATCAAAAGTAATCGTGGTCGATTTGAATAAATTGATGTTTGCTCTGAGAGAATATTACTTGTCTATATCGGTATTTTAAAGTTACGGACACTATAAGTGTCCATGCAAAAACAAAATCGTCAAAAGCAATCAGAGGACTTTTACAGTGCTATTTTTTTGACCGCAACTGTATGTCCCATCCGTCTTTTAGGGGGGGTCATATATGTCCCTTCAGTATATTGAAATAAAATTTAACTAAAAAATAAAACGAAATATCAGGGCTGGAGAGTTCATTCAAAATTTTATTGATTACCCAAGTAACATTGGAAGTTGAATTTCCTATCATCGAGGGCCAATTGACATATTTTTGGTTAAAATTACGTAAATTAGTCTTAGGAAGTTAACCTGATAACCCACTCACTCTCCTGTGAGGTAAATTAATATAGAAATTCTACTTAATAATTCCTTAAATTAGGCCTTCAAATTCAAAGTAATCTTAACTTTGTAATTAATTATTAGGAAAAAATAATGTAATAATTCCTTTTTAATTTACCTCATAAGAATGAAGAAAAACAGGGAAATAAATAAGGAAAATTTCCTAAATCTGATACAAATTTTCTTACTTTTTAACTAAATTTTACTTAACATAAGTTAAGTAAAATTTAGTTAAAAGTGAAATTTAAGGAAATATATGGGCTTTGGATTGGATTGAGTTGGATATATTCTCAAATTCAAGGCAACATAACGTAAATTTCCCTGAATAATTCCCTATTCGGCTGTGTTTGCCGTTCAAAGTCCTATTTCCCAAGAAACTTAACCTCAAACCAAATTCAATTAATTGGGCAAGCTTAGCGAATTGCCTCATACTTGAAATTATGTATTTCTGCCTTCAAAGGCAACGGAAACAAGAAGTTTACATATTTCTCATTAGTGAATGTGTTAAAAACATTTTGAACGTGTCCTAATATGCAGCCTTTTTGTGAAATACTTAAATAACGCATTTATGTATGTATGTTTGTAATGTTACTCAAAAAACTAAGCCTTATCGACATACTTCTGATTATTTTCGAGAAGTTTAGGCACTTAAAAACATGACAAATCAATCTTTAGTTTAGATAAATCATAAGTTGATTTAATTATATTCAAGTGCAACAGAAGTGCCATCAGCTTTGGTGGAATCGCTTTTAAATAAATATGGATTACAAAAACAAATTAAAAATTAAGATCATTGCTCTACAATTCAATTCTGTCAATTGTGAAATCTCTTTTGCCTATTTAGGGCGAAAATCCATTATTTAGGATGAAATTCCACAATCTAAGGCTAAATGTCCAATTTTAATCCGAAATATTTTTATAGGAAAAAATTATCATTATGCCTTTAAGCACAAAATTACCTAAACATGGATTTTTGCTCTCAAAGAAGATGGAAAATTTTAGTTATTTCGTCATGACGTCCAGGAAAGTTGGCGTCAAAGTAAAAAAAAGTCAACCCAACTTTTAGGTCGTCGATAAATGTAATATGCGCGATATTTATTTAACAAAAGATGGATGCCATATATTACGAAAATTAATAGGAACAAGTAAAAAAGCTAGAATTGGTCTAAGATTAATTCTTATGATACCCCAGATGAATGCCCGTATAAAATATTTCGTATGGTCACCGATCTACATATGCCAGTTTGATTTTTGAAGTGGTTTTTCGTAAATATTTCTAGAACGGTTTGGTGGACAGAAAAAATGATTATAACCAATTTTAATAGGATTTCGTATTCTAAAGAAGTTTTTAGTACAATAAAAATATCTTGGACTGATCGTTTTCACAGTATACGTAAAAAATCTAAATTTTTATATGGCAACACCAAGAAGGAGTTGCCCAATTTAGTCCATTTTTGAAATTTTTTTGCTAGTACAATGAGAAGAGCACGTACCAAATTTCAGCTCTCTATGTAGACACGTTCTCAGGCAGTGTTCAAATATATAACGGAAAACGAAATTTTTGTATGGCAACCCCACGAAGGAGTCGTCTGATTTGTCTCATTTTCGAACTTAATTTTGTTATTCTTCGAAAAATTATATCCATATTTTGCAATAAAATTTTTATCGTTTCAAAATTGACCACTTAGAAGCTGAGTGAATTAATCTTGAATAAATTCATAATTTTTATATATTTTATTAAAGCAAACTTTTCATTATCATTTTCAAAGTAGAGTTGTGTCTTGCAGTAGCGCACCCAGATTTTGGCTTAGTATGATGGGGGGGGGGGGTCCATAATTGTTCCCAGTCCAAAGAGGGGTCGCAAAATATGGCTCTAAAATCATGCTCTGTGCCCATCTGACACTAGCGCACCCAGATTTTGGCTTTGTGTGAGGGGGGGGGGGGCACCATAGGTGTTCCCAGTCTCCAAAGAGGGGTCGGAAAATATGGCTCTAAAATCATGCCCTGTGCCCATCTGAGCACACTTAATAACGACTTCTTTTGAAGGTCTTGAATTTCAAGTTTTATCTGCTACAATTTCGACATGGACGATAAAGGCACTGGTTCCTTCATATTCAATAAATTATAATCATAATTTCATAAACAATTAAACCCTTTATTTATTTAAAACCCGGGCAATTTGTGCCGCTCTTACAAAAATTTTATAAAGAAATCTAAGACCATATACAAATTTATAATATTGATGGCGATTATAAATGTCGACGTATGCTGTACATCTGAAACTGACAGAAAATTTCCAAAATAACCTTCCTACAGGTGGGGTATACCCCACCCCATATATTCTTTTCCTACTTGAAAATTCTAATGCAGTTTCAATGAAATTATTTACCTCAATAAATAGTTTTTATATTTAAAACGTTTTTGATGTGGGAAAGAATATCTTTCGAGTCCATAATTTTCACTTTTACTTATATTTTATTAACGATTTTTAAATTAAGTTTTGAAAAAACTTATTTTCTGGTGGGTTTGCCCCCCTCCCCCTCCCCCACCCGCGTCAGTGCGCACCTGGTACCTTGTTCATAATATTTACATTACCTCACTGGGGAAAATATACACACAGAAATGTTATAAAATGAAATTCCTTTTACGTTAGCACACACCCCTAAACGTTAGTTAAATTAGGTAGAAAATAGGTCGAATTTAAGTAGAATTTACGTTAACTCGACATGAAATTTACGTTCAATTTACTAAATCAAGGAAATGTGCGTCCTCTGCCCTATTGGTAAATATTCGACAATTTCCTTAATATTTACGTCGCGATACAACGTCTTCTCATTCTTCACTTATCTAAGTAGGTACGATGTAAATATTAGGTAATTTCAACTTAACCAGAATTAGGTGCTGTCCTAATTTTACGACGAATATACCTAAATTCGAACTGACTAAGAGAGGAATTTAAGTTCGACCTGACTAAGAGGGAATTGTTGCTTGGATGTCCGATTTAATATAAAGACAAAATTAACTTTTCTTTATCCGCTCCTACCCCCTACACATCTACATCCTCGTCATCTTGAAGATTACCTTTTATAAAAATCATGATAAATTGTAGACACAGTTGTCATGATTTTTCTTTGGATTTAAAAATGGTATAAAAAGGTTACCAAAAATTGCTCTTGTTGCCATTTTTTTTTCTCCTAAACATATCTATATACAATTTAGAAAGGTCGATCTTCACAATGAGATTTTCTTTTCTAAATCAATCCAACACGTCTGAAATTAAAATTTTGTTTGTTTTTTCTAAGGTAGGTACACAGCATCTTGAAACAAAATTTCAGTGCTAAAAAAATTCCGTTTAGATTTCTATTTACCTTAACCAAAAACCTTCGGGAGATATTAACGTGATATAGAAATTCGAAAATCAAATTTTATCGTCAAAACCTATCAACAATAGGAAAAATAATTGTGTTCTCTTACAAATAAAAATAGCATAAAAATTTTTACACCTATGTACCTTTACTTAAGAAAATTATTACAAAATTTAAGTTTTAAAAAAAATCTTTACTTATATATTTTGCAAAAGTTTACTTTCATCCATTCATACAAAAAAAAAAAAACAAAAAAATAAATTGGTTACACGTTAATTTTTTTATGATATTTTTTAGACAGGGTAAATAAATTTTTATCCTATCGGATAAAAAACAAAATTTACTTAAGAATTGATTTCTCCATATAATTGATAAGTTTTGTCCGCATGTTGGACATGTTGACGACAAAATTTATTGATTTTGATAGAAAAAAAAAACTACAGACAGCCTGATGGATCTGATGAAATCGGCGGACAACTTTGCTTTGTTTGTTATATAAATGTACGGAGCTACATCTACATAAAGAAAAATGAAATATAATTGTCTTTTTTTGTTAACCCTTGGTGCTCACTGTGGGTCAAATTGACCCATGCTATTTTTTATGGGAAATGTTTGTTTTTTTGACATTTTAAACAACCACGATTTTTTTTCCAACGTTTTATCATTTTATTAAGTGCATTTGTTCCATATTCTTCAATTCTTCACTATGCTTCATAATTTTTTTGACCGAATCAATTTTACACAGTGTGACGAACTATATGAATATATGACCAGGAAGGTGGGTCTAATGAGTGCCAAGTCTTGATCACAGCCTGAAAACACAACTGTGTCCGGTGAAACAAAAAACTTTTTATCAATTATGGATTTTGAAATGCAAAGCACTTTATTAAAAGTGGGGGAAATGCAAGGATATTTTAGTTTTCCTATTCTCTCCTCTAAGCTCGAGTATTCACATCTATACCTACTGTAAATATATGAAAAGCCCAAACAATAAATCCTTAAAGATCAATAGCTAGTATAGCATAAATTAGGATTCAAAAGTTTCCTTCTTACCAGTTCCTTGACTATTAATATGGGAAATTATTCCAAATCCTGGTAAAATTAGAATGTCCAAAAAATCAGGATGATGAATAATATTTATTCTGGCTGCCATAGCTAAAATTGTTTATTGAGTGCATATAGGCCTAGAAGTTTTTTTTTTTAGGAAATGTTTTTAATTTTTTTAATAATTTGTAATACATTCTAATTGCCAATCAGAGTCGAAGGGTGTCTCGATTAATTCGGGTGCCTGGAGGGTTATGAGTATGTCTCAACAAAGGTATCGAAGGATATAGGGAAATTCGTATCCTCATATTTTCAACCAAAATGGGGGCATTACACCAATTCACGTATGGAATCAATTTTTGTCATTTGCCTGTTTTTTTTTTGTCTCCGAATTTATTAATCAATTTTTCCGAAAACTTTCCGATTAGCTAGAGCTCTGAAAATGTCAACATTTATGTATATTTCAGCTGGCAATGCTATATTAATTGTTTCCAACATGATTTGCTTAACATTTTGAGAGATATAATTAATTTTAATATAGAGAAGAAGCAATATGTCCTAATTTTTGTTTTTTGATCTCTAATTATACTTGTTTTAGCTAACATTCACAAATATGCAGGACTTTTTATAATTGCTTCCACCGAATTATACCTAGTAGCGCAAAAACATCAGAGCAAGTGTACGCCGCGCCAATGATTTTTTAAGATATTACTTGATAATTTTTCTTTAGAATATTTTTTATTCTTGGGAATTTATTAGAAATTATTTTTCTTTAGTATTTGTATGCACTACTATAAAACATTAAAATAAAAATAAAAATATCTTTGTCCGGTAAAATGAACAAAAAAACTTTCCAATTAAAATCAAATAGTCACACATGGAATCGCAATGAATTACTAAATTTCAAATTTACATATACTTAGGACTACGTTTACGTACATTGTAAAAAGCGTATAAAAGTATTACTATTTAAAGTATTAAGACAGAATGTAATTTTACTTCGAATTCGATGTAAATTGTACCACTACGGTATAACAGATATCAATTACGGTGCAGCAGAGCAACACGACCAAATTAGATTCCTTCAATGTAAAACAGATTGTCACAAGTTAAATGAAATGAAAAGAAATTTTAAATAAAAATAATTCGGTCAAGAGTGAGTCTGGGCTCACGAAATTATAGGGTTCCGTACCAGAACTTCATCAATGAACAATCCAAATTTGCTTATGAAATTATTACTAACGGATGCGGAGTTGTCTTATAAGATAACACAAAAAACATTTTTTCCATGACCTATGAGACTGACAAAAAAAAAACGGCAATTTTCCTTTTATCTATGACTCAATGCCTACTAAGCATGATAGTATAAAAATTTTACCTTCAGAAACCTAGAAGCCCACATTTTGGGTTATAACCAATTCAGCAAAAGTTTTGAATTTCTTTTTTGCAATCCTTGAAAGTAGCCCTTTCAAATGATACGATTAAAAAACAATTTTTTTTGAGAGACCACAACCCACCTCTATTTAAAATTTAAAAATAAAACGAAAATATATTTAATAATCTTTAACTGCTGAAATATGTGCGCGTCACAAAGACCAAACATTGTGCCAAATTTCAGATTCCTAGGTGCGTTACGTCGTTTTCGAGAAAAACGTATGTATCAGACGCGAACGTACAAGCGATCTTATAAGGGTACCGTTTTTTCCTTTTGTTGTACGGAACCCTAAAAAATTTCTTAGGTTGCTCATCGCATCACAAAATTCGTATAGTGTATTTTAGGAGCACTGGGCTATACAGAAAATTTCGAAATAAATTTTGCGTGTACATACACAACAATACAAATACAATAATACGTACTATTCCACTTACTTATTTTTTCATTCATTCGTGTGTTTACAATTCCTCTATGTAGTATAACATTATTCTTTTGCACCTATATCGTAATTATCCAGAATTTTACACATTTTTTAAGTATTTTTACAATATTTATCCAAAATTCCTCTATTTGGTGTGTAAAATTACTCATTTTTTATCTTAATTTTTGCTTATTTAGGTCTCAATTTTAAGTCTGTGGTTGCGTAAATATTTTAAACTACAAAGCGTGTAAATTTATAATAATTATACTACGAAACCATTTCCTCGCATTATGTACTTTATTATTTTATTATTTTTTATATATTTTTTATTTTTTATTATTTTTATACTATATCAAATCTAATTAAAATAAAATTAATCAAAGAATCTCTGTTTATGCCGTTGATTAACACTGTTCTAAAAATTGAACTAGAAAAGACTCAGTACCCCCCCCCCCGCCAACATGACCCCGGGAAATGTAAGAAAATTATGTGCTAATTATCTGCCAAACTGAAAAATTTCATGGTCGACAATTTAATAATTTTTTGATGTGGGGTGTAGAATAACGCCAAGCAACACCCCGGCCTAATATTTCGTCTGCCAATAAGGTTTTGATTCACTCAGGATTTATGTGCAAATTCTTCGTCAAATTTAAATCATTAGAATCAAAAATTTAATGGGTTTTTTAAAAATCAAAATGGGGGTACAAGATAACTTCCCCGCCGTAATGAAAATGCTATCAAAATAGTTTTGAATCACTCCACTCAAGATTTATATGTTAATTTTGTGCTAATTTTTTGTCTAATTGAAAAACGTTATATTCGAATATTTATTGGGGCTTTTAATCAACCAAAATGGGGATGTATGACGACTTCGTCGTCCTGCCACGTTGTGTGCTACCAAAAAAAAAATTGATTCACTCAGGATTTATGTGCTAATTTTGTACTAATTCTTTGCGAAATCTAGAAATTTTGTAATCAATAATTTAACGGGGTTTTTAATCAACCAAAATGGGGATGTATGACGACTTCGTCCGCCTGCCACATTGTCCTAGTAAAAATGCTATACAAAAAAAATTTTGATTCACTCAGGATTTATGTGCTATTTTTGTGCTAATTCTTTGCGAAATCTAGAAATTTTGTAATCGATAATTTAACGGGGTTTTTAATCAATTAAAATCCGGGGTGTAGGATGACGCCATCTTCTTCCATGCCGCTTTAGTAAGAATCCTGCCAAAAATAGTTTTGATTTACTCAGGATTTCTGGGGCTAAATATGTACTAATTGTTTATAAAATATAAAAATTTTATATTCGAATATTTTATGTTTTTTTTTTAACCAAAAAGAACGGGTCAGAAAATGCAGATTAAATTGAGATGCAAGCATAAAAAAAACAAGTAACAACTAGTATCAAGGGTGATGAAAAAGAGGCAGTTTGGCAGGGTATATATAGATATGTCGACAAATTTGCACACTCATATTAAAATAACTTGACTTCTCCTTCATAAATTCTGCTATAGTAGTTTACACCTGCAATCTGCTCTCACACTATAGAAAACTTGAGTTCAACACAAATATTAGTCCAGCTTTACTTAATTTAGTTTATATGAGCATTCCCCTTCAAAGATGGTATACCCACAAAATTTTCAAGGTTAGTCCATCCAAAAGTAATCAGCGTCATTTTCTTTCTTCGACGCATTACTTGGTTGGAAATTTTTTACAAGCGCATTGCATTGCTACCAAATACGGACCTGCACAACATTTTGGCTTGACGTAGGTACAATCAGACATAAAACCAAATTTGTACCTAAATATTTGTCAGGAAATGAGCAGGTACGGTACATTCTTGAATACCTGTTAAACATAGGTCAATTCACAAATGTATAGCAACAATCTGAAGAAAGCGGACTAGAAAAGAGAGCTACGATCATTAGTCGCATTACAGTTTTGCCTTCTTTTGTTTGTATCGCAGTCAATTGGGTACTAATGTGCTTTTCGGCAATTTACCTTATAATCCTTAGAAAAATACCTACTTATGCGCAAAAATTTAATCTTCTCTTTTAGGTCGACTTACAGTTTAGAGAACAAAAATGACTTGTAGGAAATTTTATGACTTTATTCCAGGGAAATTGCAGTTGAAGGAAAATTCAATTGATTCATTCAAAGTTGAAGCACAAAGAAATCGATGTAAGTAAATTTCGTACACCAAAGAACATTCAATTTGAGATGGAATGTAGTAGACCTGATTCCACCTCAGGTCTCAATCATCTTCTAACCACCCAAAACGTGTTGATAAACTATGCTTGAAGCAGCCCAATACCCCATTGACTGTGTCCATAATGACATAATTTAAAATTCAGTCATTTCAAGGAAATGAAGAGGTAACAGACTATGGACGAAAATGACTTCATTTGGAATGTCATTGATTACTTCATTTGGAATGTCATTGACAGTTCCTCAATGTTAGTAAAGATCATGGCAGAGTTCAAAAATTTAATTAAATGTAATCAAGAAAATTTACGAGTATTAACTGTAGTTGCAAAGCATTTAGTAGAAGACAATTTTTGTTGTTGAAAGAGTCCAAAAAGATAAGAAAGCGGTAAAGAAATTTCTTCCATGATCAGCTGTTGTCCGTCACTGCTAACTTTATTGGAAAAACTTTCCACTTTCCAATAAATTTAGCTTGTTTTAATGACGGTAGGTGGCACTTTTACTGCAATTTAACTAAATAGAGTAAAATTTGGTCCTTTTAAGAATGCTGCAAATGGGTTCTTCATGGACTCCATTTGACTCCATTTAATTAAAATTTAAGTTATTATGGAGACAGTCTATCTAGGGGGTATAATCGAAGTATTCTTAAAGGTTTTCAGACTTCAGAAATTGTGCCATGAATGAAGTAAAAATGAATGGAGCTCTTTCGTAATGAAGATTGTTTTCCTGGTGTCTCTACTATATAAATCTACTAAGATGTACTCGTGCAGTCACATGATAGATGTCGCTTTAGGTTTTGCAACTTTGGTCGTTTTCTCAATTTTTTTTGCTCTTGTCATCTCTTGCCCGTCTCTATCGAAATTATTGCGATCTATAGATCCTGCTTGGTGTTTTTGGATCATTGGCAATGTGATGTCAGTAATTCAATGACATCTAGCGCTTCCCAATGAGCTCACGTATTCTGTACGACAGACAGTGAAGCAGTTTTGTATTATGATCTATTTTTGGTCGATAAAATCATCTTCATTGCTGGAAGATGTATTGACCTTCTTGCATAATTCAACGAATGTTCAATGTGTTCACACAATAAAATTATGACAGTTTAGGTATTGTATTCTGTAAGTACCCTATACTGTCGTAATATAAGCTAAACCTAAACTGTTTCAAGATGGTGGCATCAGCCATCAAACTCACATCAGGTAGGCACTTGATCCAAGTTTTCAAAATAGCCAATATGCTCAATGTAATCCCTACTTAGTTCTGCTGTCTGATGAAACTGAGATACGACGAAATTCTACAAACAACTTAGCAATTGCGTTCTTTGTGTTGAGTCCAAAACATCTTATTACGCATGCTCCAGATCGAAATTGTTTGAGACAATCTCAGTGTATAGATTTCTGCTAAATATTTATAAATTTCATCAAAAGTTTCACCAAAGAGCTGGTAGAAAAGACATCTTTAGTCTGATTTAGTGGTGCCTCTAAACACTAGAACTAGGGAAAACATGCAACCTGTTGATGACGAAAAACCAACTGCCGCTATGCAAAGTAAGTGACCAATTTTTTTTTTATGACTAGACGTTGACGATAGAAACAACTTAAGCGTAAGACTAAGATTTTGATATTAAACAGGATCAGTTCTCGCATCATCTCTCCACTCTCCCCACAGAGCACTTAAGATTGACGGTCCAAGCGTAGTCCTTTGTTGGAGGTATCCAAGGGCAGAGGCGGCGTTAGGCGTGGGCGATGTAGGCCACCGCTTACGGCTTCGCGGTCCGAGTGCCCTCGCGCCTCCAATATGCATAACTCGGAAGCAATGTAAAAATTTATGCGTTTGTTTTTTTTTTATAGGCTAGCAACATTTGTTGGCGTTGCGTTGCTGTCGCGAGAAACGAACGGGGAAGCCCCTGTGATAAATTTTGTTTTTATTTAGTCTAGCAATGTTTGTTGGCAATTCGTTGCTATCACGAGAAACCCCTTGCGGCCAGACTTGGGGATTTCCCTTTCTGTTTGGAGTTTGTCTATGTAAGGTACTTTCAAACTAAAGTCCCTCCTCAAGGGCTAGAAACAGTGTTGCCGTTTTAGCGACTTTTTCCCTAGATCTAGCGGATTTTTGAGGTTTTTAGCGACTTATTTTTAAGATTTAGACCCTAAACAATGTTTTAGCTACTTTTACGGACGTTTTCATGACCATACTTTTCATGACCAATCCTGTAAATATTCTGAATAAAAGAAAAGAACATTGAAGAATGTGTCCATTATTGTGTCCACTTATTATAGGCAATACACAACGCAACACTAACTTGACTGGGGAATGCCCCAATGATGAATTACTCAATTTTTCTCGGAAAACATTTATATTGGAATTACAATCTACGACATGTCAGGCAAGCGAGATAGAGATATCGGGAGGAAATCGGCATCAGGATCAGCAAAAAGAAAAGCTGAAAGAGCCGTATCAAACCAAGCTTTAAGTTCAGATTTGATGAAGTTTTTTAACCAAATTGAGTCCGGTCGTATAAAATCATCTCAATCGGTTGCTTCGACGACTTCTAAGATGCTGCGAAGTACTTCACTGAATGCTGATATCGATAAAGAACGACAGCCGGAAAAAGAGCAGGGATCAAACTCTACAATCGGAATCAAACGCTGATATTCCTGATCATGAAGAACAAATTTGAGTTAGGTTCTCGCTCAGTTAGCAACGACGTCAGTGATGAAGTTAAGCAAGCATTGGTAGTTTCGGATCCGGGAATGTGGGCGTTTCCCATAACGGACTCTCAGCGGCATGACATAATGCAAATCGGCCCGTCACTGCAGCTCAATAACAGCGATGAAGATTATCCGAAAGATGCCGTTTAAAGGCAATTTTCCAATTTTCATTTTGCAAGAAAATAAATAATGGCGAGACTCAACATCTTCGCTGGCTACTATACTCCAAAAGTAAAAATAAAGTTTTCTGTTTGCCATGCCAACTATTTCACCATATAGAAAATAACTTGAAAGAAATTTACCCAAATATTTACATTGTGTATAGCATTTTGCTAACGACACCGGTAAGTACAGCCTCCGCTGAGAGTAGCTTTTCAAAATTAAAACTTATAAAAAATTATTTGAGAAGTACAATGGGTCAGGAAAGTCTTTCAGCTTTGGCAGTTTTATTTATTGAAACAGACATAGCATCTAAGCTTAATTGCGGTACAATCATTGAGGATTTTAGTAAGGCTAAAAAGCAGGAAATTTCTGTTTCTTTAAAGTTATTCTAAGAAAATAGTTTGGATTGCACTGTCTTTATTATAATAAAAAAGTAAAAAGCTATTTTTCAACTGTCTTCTAATTTATAAAATTGCTTCTTGCGCCACCAGATGGCCTCTCTAAATGTACCTCGCCCACATCAAATTTTGGTCTTGCCCCGCCACTGGCCAAGGGTAATTTTGACATTTTGCGTAGGTATAAATCATTGCCGAAAGCAAGTTAGAGGCTTGTCTAACTACCAATCCTAAGCGGAATGCTATTTTTAAGGATACCAGGCACCGCCGCTGCCACATTTGTACATCTGCACTTGGTTTCGGTTATCCAAGAGCATATTAAATTATAGAATATCTTCCATTTTTGTTTTTGTACATTTCATAAATTCTCATGACGTCATGAAGGCAGTAATCAAAATTATTAAAAATCTGCATATCCTGCATGGACAAACACAAGCAGTTTTTTTTCTTTTTTTCTTTTTCAAAACTAATTTTAGTCAGTCTCATAACGATTAGTTTTGTTCCCATGGCGCCACATCATAAATGCTCGACTTAATCGAGTACGGACTCATTTAAACCCCAAAGAGCTTCATATACAGCATTTGATTTACGATGAGAGAGTTTTCAAGATTTAATCAGCAGCTTTGGCTCACCGTAAATAATCGAAGACTGCATTTGTTTATTCCCACAGCTGTTTACGAAAAAAAAAACACCACAAGAAAAAGTGAGTTTTATAAACAGAAAATCAATTGTCGGCGAAGTTAATCATGCTCAAGTTGAGATAAACAATCTTCTTTCCACACTTGCGGCAGTTAGAGGTGTTGATTTATTGATTCTTCCGGAGAAATGGGCATTAAATTGTGATGCATGCGGGAAGAACAGAGATGCATTTATGTAAATTTTCTAAAAAGAAAGTAGAAAATGAGACAGAATTGCTACGCAGGTTCAGAGCCACTTTTGTCTTACCTACATTAGAAGCAAAAAAAATAGTCACTCTTACCCAGGATGACACTATAGAGTTAGCCAAAAAATATGAAATTTACAATATTTTGTCGTTCTAGAAAACAGAAATAAATAAATTCTAGAGTTGCCACCACCCCCGCCCAGAACTGCAGCTATATAGAAATTTGCCACTCACTTTTGGAGGCAACGTCCTCATAGTGCAATAGAGCGTCTCGGTACGTAGGATAGGTGCAAAAACACCGTGTGCAGCAAAACAAATCGCCAATTATCCTCGTTTTCAGCCAACCGTTTTGTTGGCAAATTGCCTGAATTAAAAATAGCTCATCAAGCCGCGGGCATCAGGCAACAACATAAACAAAAAACCAATAAAAAATTGGCTAGCATCAAGATCGCGACAAGACAGAGTGTGATATCTGCGCCATTCCAGGTAATTTCGGAGGAAAAAATGCAAATCGTAAAACGGATGTCATTACTCATATAAAAAGTACAAAGAAGTTTGTTTGCAAACTTCTATAGCGAGCTATTCACAGTTTTTTTGGAGCTTTTTGTATGTCAGGTTTTATTACCTTGGCGCGAAGGAGCGCCGCCCGCCGTACCGGTGACGACGGGCTATCTGTGCTTACTGCACAACCAACTGACCGGACCGGAGTGCCTAATGAGGTTCGATTGCACTTTGCCTTTTTTTTTTTTTTAGATGTGAATAGATGCATCATAACTCATACATTTTGCAGACTACAGAGCTTTTTTACAGGTGGCGGGTGGTGGCAGCAGTAGCGACAACCGTGCCGCTAATTAAATTTGACGAGAGGTCAGCCTGTGGCTGGCAAAGTAGTCAAAGTGCAAAGCCCAGGCAGTCGAGCGTGTCGTGTATATAATTTTTTGGCGACTATAACCTTGATGCAGATCGTTGACGTGACATTGCAATATTGTTGGGATTGAGCTTTTTTTTTTTAATGTTCCAGTAACCTATTTACTTTTGGCTAGTCTACCTACTTTTGTAGGTTCAGTGGTTGATTTCATTCCTGTCATGGCGTATACGGTTTGGCAGAGGAGGAAAGTTTACATTTCAAATGTTTTCTCCAAATGTTAAAAACCATTACTTTAGTAAGGAGCATAATACAAAGATAACAAGGTATGGCCGATTCGAGAGGAATTTTTTGTGTTGCTACGTCATGAGGTGACTAAAGTCATTTCCAGCGAAGTTGTTTTGAGTTTTCCGTATTTTATTGACTGAAATACGTTTTGAATATATTAAAATATTTCAGAAAACATTAGTTTCTTCGTTTATATCACTTCGGGAAAAGTAATTATGTGCAAAGAAATTTCCAAATAGATTTTTTTTTTCACTTTGATAAGGACGATTGAAATTGAGACGAACAAAGTTGTGGCAATAGTTGCCAAATCAGGCAAGCAACCAATCGACAGATAATTTGGCCATACTTGTTAATATTTGTATCATCATTAAGTAAAAAAAGACTTAAGTAGTACTTAAAGTAGATTTTCGTTACTTAAGACTTATTACTCAATACTTTTGAAATGCCCCTACTTAGTACTTGAACATAAGTACTTGCTTCTATTTACTTGTACTTAAGACTTAGTTTTGTACTTAAGTACCAACATTTTTACTTAAGTATTTCTGAGTCTATTAAGTACCTACAAATATCTAAGTCTTCGTAGAAAAGCAAACATAATCTCTAGCGCAGCTCCTTTTTTGTTGAGTGATAAAGCACGCAAAGAACTGTCAAAGCAAATGTGGCCCTCACGCGTCCAGACAGAACCTTTGGCAAACTAATAACATACCAACAAGACTGGGCAAGTAGAACACAAGCCAGTAACGTCTCGCTCGAATAGAAAATCGACGATGCCTCGGACTGATGTAGGGAAGGTCTCAATTTCGTCTTAGAAATTTACTGAAAATATTTTCCTTAGAGGCGACAATGGGTGCTTGGATGGACCTCTAATAGCTTTTATGAAAGTACGAATGAGAGGTGAAAGTTCTACTCTACGAGCAGCGCAAAAAATTATAAAAAACTATAAATGGTAGCCACTGGTAACTATGTATATATATAATATTTTTCAAAAGGTATTTATTTATTTATATCTATTAACTGAACTCGATAAACTTCATTATATTACTGCTAACGTACAAAGATTCTAAAAAAGTACTCATTACTTTTTATAAATTTAATACTTAGTTACAAGTACTTTTCATAGATGCGGTACTTGTACTTACGCTGAAGTACTCAGGCCTTCCATACTTGTACTTGTACTTAAGTACTTTTTCTTTGGTACTTGCCCAGCTCTGATCATGAGTGAGGAGCACCTCCGTAAATTTGACATACTATTTATTTATTTATTTTGGAAGTTTCAAAGATAGTAAGCCTTGAGATATATGTTTACACTTAGGTACTACCTAGTATCGGGATTTGTATTGATACTTGTAAGGAATGATTCAGAGAAAAACCAACCAGCTATCCCCTTCCATTACTCAACACCATTTAAACAAAATTAGAGAACGCTGGTAAGCTAGCATCTATATCAAACATGTGCCCTTATAAGTGCAAAGCTCTTATGAACTGAAAATGTAAGTCAGTCAAGAATATCGTGGCAAATATATTCTTTCCACACATGTTGAAAATCCAAATATGTCTTAAAAAAGCTTAGCCAAAACGTTGAAAACCCCCAAGATGACCATTCAAAGTGTTCTCATTAAATTTCGGGAATCTTGTACTGTCCAGGAAAATTTCGAGTCAGGAAAGAAATCAGGTTCAGTAAACCAAGGTTAGGTTAGGTTAGAGTGGCGGCCATCATGATACAGTGTGCGATCAGCCACATTTACACCACTTATGGTCCATTGTGATGATACTATATTAGAACCCTGCCTTGAAAAAATATTTAAGGGCTAGTGAGTGTGATGCAATTAGCCACAAGAGTTAATGAACCTTACCAGGTCCCGCAACTCTTTGTCAGCTAATTGCACCAGTTCGCAGAAAAAGAAGCTACTAAGCGTATTCCTCCTGCACTTAGCAAGATTAGGACATTCGCATAGCAGGTACTGAACTCTCTCAACCGCTTCCTCATCGATACAACTTCTACAGAAGTCATTGTACGGGACTTGCATGTTTGCTAAAGAGGCAGTGTGCCGTAATAACTGCCCATCATTCCGGTTTTTCTCCAGGAGAGATTCAGTCTTCACAGGACAAATCCTGGACCAAAACTGTCTTGAAATCGTGCATGAATTCAGTTCTTCCCATCTGCGATTTGCCAGCCTACAGGCCTGTACATCTAGAATCCCCTAGGAATTTTAGGGGTCGACCTACAGGCTCCGCTGCTAGACATATATTCATAGCACAAGCCTTTCTGGCCATAGTATCCGCTGCTTCGTTTCCAGGTATGTCATTGTGACCAGGCACCCAGAATAACTCTGTGATTAGCACCCAGTTTCCCCAACTCCACAGCGACACCGTTACACTAGGCGGAATCTAATAGTGCACCACGAGTCCAAATCTTTGATTGGAGCTTGGCTGTCAATACAAATCCTGATGACTCGATCGCTAAATACCTACATCATAATTTGTACGTAAAAGCCTTGCTGCTTTGCAAATGGCCAGAACCCCCGCCTGGAACACACTACAACAGTGCGTTTCCTGTATTTGAGGAAGTGCTGATTATACCCGGGCTCCCACTCCCACATCCATTTTCGAGCCATCCGTAAAGAGACATACATATATCAGAGTCGATTGCTACGCCACCATTACCATCCTCCTCTGTATTAGGAACATGACCTTTAAACAGTTTAAATCATTCCGAAAAATTGCATTTATTTACTTCGGGAATAAACAGGTCTATATTCCAATTATTAATTTCTTCATGGAAAGTGAAAAAAAATAAAATAAAAAATAAAATAAATTAATTAAACCTGTGAAAATGAGTAAAGACTCTTTGAAACGCACGAAATGTCACTTCATTCACATTTAAAGATAAACTGAGTTTAAACGCTCAATTTTGGTGATTTAAACTAAGTTTAAACGAGGTTTAACTTACCACTGTGAAACTGTGTTGAAGAGATAAACTGAGTTTAAATAAACCACATCTTAAGTTTAAACTTGAACTGTGAAACCGGCCCTAAGTAGAATTAATACAACCAGGTCTTCGCCCAATTCTCACAGCTTTAGGTTTGGTGAAGACCTGGTTGCATCAGCTCGGAAAAGTTACAACTTATATTCGGGATGCTCTTAAGGCATATAATATAACCGTAACCGCATATACAGACCATGCTAGATTTTTTCCAGCGTGGAGTACAATCTCCTGCAAAAATTACAATCAGCAAAATTTATTTCCTCATCATCTAACATTAGTCCTACTAACTACTAACTTTTTTCCAAATACTTTTCACATAAACCTTATTCATTAGTAAGTAATAAAAATAATAATAAAATATGTTAACATTTAATCACCTTAGCTTCTTATAACAAAATTAAATGCCCCTCTACATACATATGTTACCAGTTTGAAAATAATTCATTCCAATAATTAGTAGGTCTAGATTCACACTATAGAAAACCCGTTTCTCAACTTATAAAATTGCGCCTGCGCAAGCTACTTAAATTAAGAGACACGCACTCTACGTGAATTTTAATGACAGAAAAGAGTTCAAAATCACGTCAGAAGATGCGATGATATTATCTACTTAAATAAGAGTTGAAGAAACTTTCTCAATATGCACATGCGATGTAAAAGCAGGAGGAAAGTGTTGTTTTGTAATTTTGAATGCAAAATTATAGTGTGAACTTTTTCCAACCTCAATTTTATAATTTAATTAATATAATTTTCTGGATCATCGTTTGGAATTAAAAAAACTAACAATAATAATTATAATTATATTTGCGCTCACTCAATTACCTACCTACTACCTACCTAGAGTAGGTACATATAAAAACAATAAATTCTCAAATTTCGATTCACAGAAAATCACTCACTTAGTACCGCTAATAGCGTTAATCTGAATTTGAGTCATTAAAAAAAAACAAGTAATGCCATATACCTACTATCACAATACCGCACAGACATTTTCACGTCTAATTAGGGGGATATTCCCGCCTTATCCACAAAAGAATTTCAGAGTCGTGCCTGAATCCTTTCATTTAACGTTCATGTCTTATCTGGTTTTAGCGTTGATTCTTCTTCCTTTTTCTGTTCTTTCCGATTTTATTTGACCTGTCTACCTTTCGGACGACAGCAGCACTTACACACTACTTGTGACCCTCATAAAATCTGACGGACATTGAGCTCTCTTTTCGTGTCTACCTACCTTCGTATGTATGTACCTACGTCGATAAAGCAGTATTCACAAAAATCGTAACTTTGGTACTGCTTCTTGCATCGTACTCGTACTCTACCACCTGAAGCCCTATATTGCTTGCATCACAAGCAGCAAAAAGGTATCCAACAGCTCAAGTGCTCATAAACACAATAATAAAATCCCGAAACTTGAAAAAGTCAAAAACAGACATGTGATCAATGAGCGGTAAGGAAGGATACTCAAGGAAGAGGTAAAACCAAAAAAAAAATAAAAAAAAAATATGTCGCATCCAGATAAGAGCTCATTCTGGAGGCGCCATCAAAATAGACCTCTGCAGACAGATAGTTCAGACGACACGCACTGCACTTCTTGTGTGATGCCTGATGATAGCTAGCTAGCTAGCATAGAACATAGAGTTTGGCTAGATTGCCTACTCCTGCAGTGGACACTATATTGGGAGAGTCTCTCTATCTTAAAGCTGTTTGCACTGTGGTTGGTGATGCAAAAAGGAGAAAATAAAAAAAATAAACTCTTTAAAAATTGAAAATATTAGCAAACGAGGGGAATGGGGGGATATGTTGCGTGTGTTTCCTTATCGCAAAAGATGTAGTCCATCTTCTACATTGTGGTCACCACATCAACCATAGGTCTTATATATTAACAACGCTTTCATTGTCCCGTCGTCGTCGCGTCGTGTTGATGTCCATGGACAGACGATTCGTAATTTTTCATCACACCTTGACGACACAAAAGGTGCGAGATCGCTACGGGTGACCACTGATCAGCAGGGGTCATTTCACCTTCCGTTATGTTATGAACCATAAGCGGCTCAGGCGTGGCTAATGAGTGTGTGTGTTGATTTTAAAGAAAAATTAAAATGTCAAAAGTGGTCGCGAAATTGCCGTTAAATAAATCGTTAGGGAGTTGCTGCGGCCTGCGAAGATATGGTCATTAAGTTGATGCACAATTAGCACACACGTCACACCAGAATCGAGGCTACTGGTTTTGTCGTGTGAAATTTAATGCTGCTAATGGTTAGGATGGGTGGTATAGAGGTAGTATGTATATTCGGGATGGGTGGGGAGGAGGAGGAGGGGTATCTTGATATCGGCAAATTTTATGCCATCATTACAGAAAAAGATATTAATTGCGAATTAACTTGAGACTAATTACCAAGACATTTGATGGCTTCGTGTTAATTATATGCTGAAAATAGCTTAGAATTCAATTTTTAGGTATAGGTACTCATCAGTACGGCTTGTTTACGGTCTTTTCACAATTTTCTATTTTTGCTTTAATCTATAAAACTAGACCTTAAAGGCTTAAACACAATTGCGACGAATAAAGCGGCTAACAGGCACTGCAGATTCCTGTGCTGCAATATACACATGTAGGTACGCTCCATAAAACGTTCCTAGATATAATTGTGCGTATTATTGCAATAGTCGGCGGCCGTCGCAACTGTGTTTAAGCCTTAACTTTAAAACCGTTATCGTTATATATGTATCAGGAGAAAGTGTCAAGATATGAGGCATGGTTGTTGGACTGAATTTAATCAGTTCTATCCTTACTTATAAGTGTCTCCTGAGAGACAAAACAAGCGTCGCCGGTAATAAGGACACTTATTTAAGAAAACTTAAGAGTTTCCTCATTACGGTTGATTTATTGATTGAAGGCTGAGCCTCCTTACAGGGGCTCTGGAACGTTGGCCATTTAAAGGCCCCATTGTTCACCCTCCAGTCTTATGAGAAATTGCTCATACATAGGTCCCAACCGGATGCACTTAGGAATTTATGTATGGAATCCCACGTCTCTTTGCTGGCTTCATGCATCTCGTCCAGGCAACCTGTAACACTTTCCCGAGAGAGCTGACGTCATTTGCTCGGTCGGTCGGGATTGCTCGGGCGCCAATAGTTCGGTCGGTAGCAAAACGTTAGAACTTGACTCTGGGTAGCTTCAGTGGAGTGAGGGGTCCAAATGACAAAAATTGAGTTGAGTTCAAATTAAGTATTTATTCTTCTTGCGTCCCTATTATAAATGTAAAATAATTTATATTAGTGAGATTCTTGTCAATACTTCCAAATCTAATTTGAGTGTGGGCCAGGGGAGATTTCCGTTGTACACGTACTAACTAGTGGTTTCCGTTGCTCACGTACCTCCACCTAGCCCTCCGTTGTTCAAGTACTGGTGACAGGATAGCTTTCCGTTGTACACGTACTGATTATTGGTTTCCGCCCGTTACACGTACTACCGATAACCCTCCGTTTTTCACGAACTCGCTTTATAGGCAGGGGTGGAGGTGGAGTAGGTTTTTCTAGGTCTCCCGGACAGGCCAGTTCAACTAGCTAGAAGTTCTTGTAGGAAATTCGGGTAGGCGGATGAAGGGGTCTAGTGAATCTATACTGCCCTATTTATAAAATCAATTCAAAAAGCTATTGTGAATTACATGAAGGAAAATTTTCTATATAAAACTTCATTCATACATTTCTAAATATCTATATCTATGTACAGGTTCGTTACAAAGTGAGTCACTGTCTATATAGTCAGCAACAAGCTTCATCCTATATAGGTGACCCCTGAGTTGAGAGTCGGTACTCAGTGAGAATTGACATCAGGGTGATCAGGATTGGCTTGTTTAGCGCCAGTAGCTTTTTCCGTTTTTTTTTTTTTGGGTTAGGTCTACCCACAGCTCTCTTGTAGTTCTACATGAAGGATCATCTAACCAAAAGCGACTATGATGGCAGTCGCCCCAAGTCGAGATGTTATAAACCAAAAAGTGTTTTGGTGCGATCCCAATTGTGGAGGAAGATATCCTCGTTACGGTCGGTTATATTGCTCTTTGGTACTTTTTCCTGTGGAGTTATTGGACCAAAGTCGACTGTGATGGCAGTCGGCGCAAGCTACAGTGCTGCAAGTAAAATATTTTGGGGCAACGACACTTATGGAGGAATGATTGTCAATTTCTTGATTAAACCGTATGTCACCTCCATTGATCATGGAGTGTAAAATTATTTTGAACGCGGTCTCACTATACCGCGTTCAAAATGATTTAACTTTCCATTACCAATGGTTTAATCAAGGCATTGACAACTATTTGACTATCCGAGCCGATGGGTATCTACTACAATTCAGGGAATACCTTTCCGCTTCCAGATAGCTTTCACTTCGACTTACAAGATCATGTTATTGTCTACAAGACGTATATGTTGATTTGCACATCAAAATTGTTACAGAAGACAATCGCTCTGCAAATATTCTCCGATTTGGAGCCGTTTGTATGTAAGGTGATATATTTTAATGGCTAAAAGATCGTCCCTGTTCATGTTGATATCAGACGCGATCGATTGCATAAATTCAAAGGTGTACTCATATAATTGTTCTCCAGGAAAAATCCTGCTTCGATTGAGGTTTAAGTTGTGACGATCTTCCACTTTATGTTAACTTGTAGTGGGTGTATTTTAAAGGTAACCTCAAACGCCCGAATACCTGATGATCTGAATGCGTCATAAGCAGACAAATTCATTGCACAATGTACAATATCTTGTGATACTTCCCAAAATCTATAACAATCCATAACTTCCACGCTATAGCTCCACAGGTTAAAATGGATCGAATGACACTTGTGTATATTCTCATAAGCATCCTATTTTTATACTGTACTTCTTCTCTATTGCTTTCCTCCAAAACTTGGCGAATACTTTACAAGTTTTATTCACCCTATCTTCCAGAGGTGATTTTCAGCACAGTTTTCTTGTTTATGAAAATTCCTAAATATTTCATGCTGTCCAAATGTGTGATGCAAAATGGAGGGTAACAGGTTCATTGCTGCTATTTCTTTTTCTTTGAGAAAAGACAGTCTTCATTAGCAGAAAGATGCCATCGAAAAAGGAATCTAACTAGAACTCAGAAATGATTTACATTTCAATCGGCTTTATCCGCATGCGTTTCGCAAAGTTGGAAATGCGTCCAAAATCAAATCGAAAAAAATACTCTCGATACACAGAAACCTGGAGTGGGATTTTTTCCACGCTTTCAGGACGATTTTTTTGCAAGAGAGTCATTAAGGAGTTTTTAATAGGAACTTTTCCGGAATGGACCGAAAGGATCAATTTAAGCTTTTTCCTCAAAATAAAGAGATAATTTCATGCACGTATAGCAAAGATTGTGTTCTTGTACCTTCGATTTTGTAGTACCTACCTACAACAGTTTATAGGACTTTTGAGAAATGTAAATTCTTTAAAAAAAACAAAATGGAGTGGAAATGGTCCCATTCTAATTTTCTGTTAAATTGTTAAAAGAGTAAATTCGGTATATAAACCAAAATTGAAAAATCTAGATAGACTGCACTGCAAGTTTTAACTAAAAATAACAAAAGAAAAGGTACTAAAATCACCTTGAAAATCATAACAATCACTCTTCCCAAAACGACAACAAGGAACAGGTTCCAATAGATGACAATAACACTAACACAAAACTAACTAAATTCACTCATTAAGCAATAAATCAACTTAACTTCCGTTCGTCTCTAAACCACTAATGAAGATTAAAACGTCTTGGACAAAGGCCCAATTAATCATCCGTGCGCCCGTCTAGTTCAAGGCTGCGTGTAAATAGATTGCACCTAGATATAATATTATATATGTGCGTAGGTATGTATGCATGTATGTAACTGTAGCTGAACTTGCCTACTTTCCTTTCTTTTTTGTTACAATGTTTATGACATCTTTGTCCCAAGTGCATTTATGACGACGACACAGGTCATTAGGGACCAGTAGGCGAAATGTTTACAAATTTCTATGTAGCCTGAGACTATATGAAGGTCTCTGGACGCCGAAATTTAATTACTATCGGCCAACTGATAACCTTGTCTTAAATATTTGTGGCGACAGCACACTAGCCCTAATATAATTCTAGGCTAGACATGGATAGGAGGCATACGCACAAATTGATTTTACGAGAAGATATCCCATAGATTTTATGAATGAAAACATCCTGGGAGATATTTTTTTTTTGTTGCATTTGGCATTGCGATGTGGAAAATTCTTGAACTGTTAAGAGTCCTTTTTTTTCATGTCCTTTAGTTTTATATGTAAGAGTTGATGAGTAATAGCAGGTAAATATGTTTTTTTTTACTAGTTGTTGGTGAAAATTAAATTTGATAATTTGGTTTGTGTTACACAGGATTTTATCATTTAAAAGTTTACTTAAAATTAAAGTTTAACGAGCATAGGTATGTGAAAAATGTGATGAACTAATTAAGAATTATACAATGAATGTCTAAGTGGAATACAAAATAGGAACACTTTAGCTCGAATAAATATTTCTATGGCATTCAAAGTAGATCGACCCGAATTGAATATAAACTTGGTCAGGGGACTATCACGTAATATTGGAGACAAAGGCAAACCAGACAGGAGTTATCTAGAAAATCAAAATTGTTGCCTGGAAAATTAGTCCAAAGGAAGAACTTCCAAGCTTCTAAAGTTTAATATGCATCAAGCACGGCGATTAGGCTTCTGCACAGAATTGTATTTTCCAGAGATAATATGTACTACTGCTGATTGTATGAAGAAGAAGAAGAGTCTGTAAAGCCCAGAAGACTCACACTTCTTGGACAGAAAGTTGTCAGGGTTTTACGTGAGCACCTGCCAAGTATGGCTTAATCTCACGACATTCTTCATGCTCGGATTGCAATGGACAATCAAGTTCCTCATGTCGAAACAATGAGTACCAGTATGCCAAAAGTGCATGACATGACATCAACTTACTGGTAGAAGCGAGACCTATCGCATCTCTGCCGATCTCAGGTCACGGCACCCTACACCAAAGCCACCCCAAGTTGAGGTGGATCAAACCTTGTTATCCAGTGCTCCTCTAACCCCGTAGTACCAAGTTAGCCAATGCCGGGCCGCCCATTTGGTATGGCTTTCGTAAAGCATGATTAATGGACCATGAATACTCCCAGTTTCATATCTTCATGCAAGATATTCTTTTTTAAACGGTACTGGTAACTCCGTTCGGGCCTAATCTTATTATCAGTGTCTAAAATAATTGTACTTGGCCTATACAGGTAATACAATCTTATGGGCGCTGTCAGAGGGGACCACGTGAAGGTTCACATATGCCCAATTCAGTCTGGATAGGCTTCGAGATGCACCATTTGGATCTTATAGCTGACCATGCATACTAACCATATAAGCACTACTAACATACATACCTGATTTCCGTCATTTATCAACTTATTTATCAACTAAGGCATCCTTTCGCCCCCTGCCCAAGAGGCTATATCTGTCTTTCTCCTCTTACCACTATGTCGGAGATTTTATTATTCTGACTAATATGAGTATACATACTTTCTTGCACCATGACACTCGGCTAGCAACACCTACCGTACTACAGTACCCACTTAGCCAAAAATCTCAATTTTAATTTCACCAAGGTAACGTTACCTCGCCGTAAGAAGTACCAATTCGTGCCCATAGAACTCAGCTAACTATACCACACTACTGTACGTACTCTCCTGGGAGATGCCAAAGCGATCTGCCAAAACACCAAAAACGCCCCTAATATCAAACAAATTTCACCCATCAAGTATGCATGCTTTCCTCTTATACAGCTCAGCATTGCACTTCAAAAAACTACTATCCCCCCCACACTTCTTGGATAGAAAGCTGTCATGGTTTTACGTGAGCACCTGCCATTATGGTTTAATCTCACGGCACAATCAACGCCCTTGAGAGGCAGAATATAATTTATATTCTGTCTCAACAAGTACCAGTTTATGTCAGTGCATGCCTGACATTGGACTTACTGGTCGAAGCTTGACCTACCTAAAATCTCTTCCGATCTGTGGGTCACGGCACCCGGTTTATTTAGCGCAACTCCACGCCGAGAGCCAATCCTCTAAGCATACATTAATAGGCGACCATACCTCAAATTCACGGACGCAGTATGCAATTTTGTCAAAAGAACAAACTCCTCTGTTTAGAGAAGAATGTTCGCCCAAGTCATCCAGACTCAGATAATCTCACTCTGCCCGCGATATTGGCCACCACAACCACTACAATGCTCCCACAAGGGGGCCTTCCCATGTTGAGGTGAATATTGCTCAAAGAGCTCTATTCGGGGCTCCTCAACCCCGTAGTACCAAGTCAGCAATGTCGGCTACCCAATTGGTATGGCTTCGTATCACATGATCATACGATCATGAGTACTCCCAGTGAATCTTACATGCAGACTCTTAAACGTTACTGGTACCTCCGTTCGGGCTTAATCATATTAGCACTTATAAAGTGACAGCAGTGGACCACGAGAAGGTTATGATCCGCCCATTGGGCTAGGAGAGGCTTGAGACTAACGCCAGTAGTCTTATAGCATACCAAGGTACAAATACCAAGCTGCATACTAGGTCATACGCGCTAGGCTTCACTAGGTACACGCGATTAGAATTATTGTCTCTAGTACGTTGACCTGCATATCGCTGAATTAGTGGGCTGTAGTCAGGGGCAGATTTCCCTATACGCCGAGTAGGCCCGGGCCTAGGGCTGCAAAACTTGATGAGATTTTTATTTTTACTAGTCGCGCCATCTGTCAACCCACACGTCACCATTTTGAAAATTGGATTGTGTGTCATTGGGTTGCGATGATTTGATAAACAAATTCGCTGCTCAGAAGGCCAAGCAAAAAACAATTTGTGAATAACAATTCATTGTTGCTCCACAAATAAAAATGGTAAGCGTCAGTATCTATAAAGACACACTGATTGGGATAATTTTATCACTTACAGACTTTCGTTGTTTTATACTTTAATTTAATTCTGATAGATATACATAGATCGTTCAAGTTTTCATATTTTACAAGGAGTAGGGGGGGGGGCGGCAATCTTTCATATGTCTAAGGCAGCCAAGTTATCAAATCCGTCCCTGGCTGTAATAGGAAGATGCCGTCTGCGAAGGTTAAGTCTACTGTTATACATAGTTGGCTTGTCACTGTTCACTTTATTCTTCTAGAGTAATTATTTTATTTTATTTTTATTAAGTCTGGGATAAAGATCGTGGCCTTTTCCCGATAGATGGCGTGAATTGTAAATAATTCACGAACCTCGATTGCAGCGACACCACTAAACGCTTATTTGAAAGGTGATACTTCGAGCGTTACTTTGAGTGTATAAACGTCGAAATTATTACAACGATTGGAAAGGTTTTTTTTTGTACAGAACTATCCTCCTTTCAACCACTCTGACTATTCTCTTTTTCTTATAGGAACTAATTGGGCGTTTTCGCAGACAGCCAAGGGCTGGTGTTAGTCAGTTGTTTGCATTTGAAACTGAGAAAAATAATGAAAAATTGCGCTATAATTCGCAATCTTATTATGGCAAAGACTTGTGAAAAAATGTCTGTTGTGTACAGTGAAGGTACTTTATCAAAATCTTTTGTGCAGAAATGGTACGCTCGCTTTCGTTCTGTTAATTTTGATGTGAAAGATAAGTCACGCTCTGGTCGTCCAATCACTTAAAAGCTGATGAAATTTTTGAAAAATTCCAGAAAGATAAGCATATCAGCAGTATCGATATTGGTATGGAACTAGGCATTGACCACAAAACTATTTTGAACTATTTACAAAAAGCTGGATATAAAAAGAAGCTCGATGTATGGGTTTCTTATGAGTTGAGCGTAAAAAACATGATAGACCAAATTAACATGTGCGATGAGCAGCCGAAACACAATGAAATCGACCAATTTCTGAAATGTTTGATAACCAGCAATGGTCGGACGATTAATTCTCTAAACACTACTGTGAACACGCCGCCAGGTAATTGAAAGAAAATGGCCCGAATTGAATAATAGGAAAGGTGTTGTCCTCCATTAAAACAACGCTTGGGCACACACTTCTTTGATAACCCGTCAAAAGTTGAGAGAGCTTGGTTGGGAAGTTTTGATTCATGTACCGTATAGTCGAGATATAACACCCTCTGACTATCACTTGTACCGACCTCTGCAGAAGACTCTCAATGGCTTCAAAAAAGCCTGTAAAAATCACTTGATTCAGTTTTTCAACTAGAAATCACAGAAGTTCTTCACCGAAGGCATCTTACCGACTCTACTCGAAAATGGCGAAACATTGCCGATAAGAATGGAGCATATTTGGTTCATTTTCATAAATTGAATATTTCTTAAAAACGCCACGAAACTTTTATTGGGTCGCTGCGGCTCCCATTGTTTTGTATTGTTGCTTCGACATCGGTGTACAATTCTTTCGGTGTACAATTCTTGTTCCACTACATTTTTCGTAGTCACCGAATACCACTTACAAGTTGTCGGTTTTGAATGAAAGTTCTTCAGGAATCCCGTCGGCGCCTCCAGCTTTTTTGTTTTGAAGTTTGCTTATTATTTGTTTCAGGGATGAGAGTTCTGGTTGACATGATTGTTGCGTCTTGTGGTGTCATAATATTCGTCTTGTGCCTAATGCTCTTCTCTTGTTGCTGTTTCTTGTTATTTTTGATTTCATTCCAGTATTTTCTCCATCTATGGATCTGCTCTTGTCTCGATATTCCTAATTGCAACTATAATTCTCTTTATCTTTGAGTGGCTAATTATGATTTCTTCTTTGTCAAAATTTGTCTTTCTCTCTACTTGAGCACTACACGATCGCGAGACTTTTCCCGATATTCTTATTATATTCCATAGACCCAATCGTGTCCTAGTCCGTGCCATGAAAGCCATGTTAGATATGTGTTTCCGTCCTTAACCGAGACTGCTTCACTTTCATAAGTTCTTAATCACCCTGTATCTAGAGAGTTTTGCTATGAAAATTCATAGCGAAATAAGTCAATCGAAATTAACTCAGTTTGCTGCTAAGTCTGCAGCTCGAGAATTCAGTGGAAAAAAACTCTTTATCTATGAAATGCTATTCCCGCATAGGGCTAAATCTTGCTAGGCATTAAAGTAAATACGTGGTATTTCGCCTCATATAATTCACACTTAAAATTTATTTTAGGTCTATTCATGAGGTCAGCTTGGCTGTTTGCTTTGACCTATACGGCAGGCAGGATCCAAGACTGACGATTATACGGTTCCTGATTATATGAAATGCCCTCTTTTTGCAAAGAAATTTCTTTTTCCAAAAAATAAATGTTCGTTTGCATAAAGAGTTTTTTTCCATTCACCCTGTATCTCCCAAAGGGTTGATGTGGACCCACTCCCTACCATATTTTTTTTTGTTTCTCAAGGTTAGTACCTCCTGCTCTATGGACCACCTCGACGGAAACACGCTGTATATTAAATTTGCTTTTTTTTATAATTATGTTATTAAGCTGGGAGAATTCATACCATTTTTCAGAAACTATCGTAAACTTTAAACAAATTTCTCAGAAAAATGACTATGGGTGATTAAAGAACTTCAGTTGAGTACTAAAAAGCAAAATTCGCATTATTGATTACTTTTTTGTTTTTTTTTTTTAAGGCAGGGGGACAAGAAGATCTCAAGCATGGAGGCCAAGGCGGCCCGCTAACCTTCTAAAAATCCTCTCACCAAAGCACTCCTGTCCTTTTCAAGAAGTGCATCAGATCTATAGGTGAGGTAAATATTTCAGCTCATACACATATGCAGGGCAGACCCAAGCGTATCCAGCCTGCTCCGGGCAAAGGCCGGACAAGCACTTCAGTTGTCTAAGATTCTCCTTCCAGGTAGGACAGACATTCAGGGCTGTCAATAATTGCCATCCTTGTTACACGAGCGTGAAGCGATATGTAACCGGTGATGATGACAACCACAGCTCTGCATTCATTTTTTCCGAGCTCCAAGAGAAAATCAGAGAAATTCCTATTAATCCCATCAAGAAAAAGTTTTGTACACCTGCCCATCGCTGCTTATGCTTCATACGAGCATCCACTTTGATGAGAGACCGCAACGCCTACAGCGAGTTCCAATCCAAGGAAGGCAGCTCCACAGCCAGACTAGGCTAGAAGGTCAGCTATTTCATTTCCCATGACCCACAGGAACTCACTGGTTGTGCATACACCGCTTATTCCTAGGCGTCCTGCAGTCCTCCAGTAACACAGATTTTATCCGAGAGCCAATCAGAGCCATCAAGGCTGCCTTACTAATCAAGGGGATAGCAATGTCCTTACCCTTGACTTCCATATCAAGGGCTATGTTCGCTGCCATTGCATGGCGAAGACTTTTGTTTGGAAGACAGTGGCGGCTTTCCAAGTGAATACTCCAACCCAATGTCAGTATCAAGATATAAACACCAGCACCGGCTCTCTCATTAATAGGGAGCCGTCGGTGAACAGTTTTAGAACGGACCGGGAAAGGCTCGTTAAGGCAATTCCCTCAGCCACGATTCCTTTTCAGGAAAACCGACAGAGAAGCGGCGCCCAAAACGAAGCTCTGGAGCCACATCAAGTGGAATGTAGGCCAGAGGGTTTTCCCGTTCCAGCCCAAACGCCAATGAGCAATGGGAAGAACCTGTTCAGTCGTCCTCCCAGCAATGCCATGAACTGCCTGAATAACATGATCCATGGGGTGGAATATTAAGTAAGACCTTAGAGGCAGTTGTCCGGAGCCTGTAATTTCCAGGCAAGTAAGCCTTTGCAGGCCCGCCAGCTTCTGGATCACAGTCCCCATTTGCGTTCTCGGCCACCATATACAAGGGGCATGTGATCATGGGGCTTACAATCGAGTTGTATTTGCATTTTGCTTTAAACAATTTAATTGAAAATTCCTTTAACTGCTCCATGAAAAGTGTATGTGTGTGAAGTGGTTGAGGGGGAGGGGGGGGAGGCAGTTTCAACTTCACAACCAGAAATTTTATTCTACGCATCTCAGAATTATGAATACACACTAAAAACTATTTTGAGATTTACATATTTAGTATCTATATGTCATCCCTAAGATGCGCTATATTGGACGCGTGTAATTCTACCTCTACCTCCTATCTAGGTACACAGTCATCTTGGTAATCACTTATTTCTTAAATCACTGCAATAACTTTGTTCACTTGCAAAATGCACAAACAAAATTATTGCACCTAGTTTACTGCCGACCCCCCGCCTCTATAGCTAGCAACAGTATTCAACTTCATCATCAGGACAAAACTAGAAAATGCAATTGAATCCGTCCCAGACCAGACTCCCAGCACGGAATCAGGGCGTATATTGAATTGAAGTGACCATAAGAATTCGTTTCCGAACGCGAACTTGCATTCGTGTGTTCATTAAGTATTCGTGTTAGTAGTGGACGACGATCGATTTTGGCTTGTAGATTTTGTTGCAATTGCATAGCCCTGTTCCGACGAGGAGACTTAAAGAAGATGACGAAATTGGAATTGCATAGTGTTGCGAGGCTTGCGCAGCATCATCTCTCTCTCCCTATAAACACACCGGGCGAATTTCTGTTTGTTTGTTTGTTTTTTTTCTACCATTTTTACCGCGAGATGCTAATTTGTTGGCTCTCGAATAAAATTTTCAGTGATGCTCTAAAGAAGAAAAATCGACGACGAACGAGATGATGTTCTTCGATGTTCCTTTTCTGGACTATTTTTACCGCGCCGTGCCGCTCTGCTCTGAACCGCTTTAATTTATTATTTTTGAATATTTGCAGCAGGGAAATTTCGAAATCGACACCTTTTTATTTTCTCGATCGGCTTTTCTCTTTTATTAATGTGGCTGCGAGATTTTTCGAATTTTATAAGCACACTATTTTGAAGGACCGCGTACTAAATGTTAAAAGGTTCTTGTCAATAAACTAATAAATTCCTTAAATTCTTTTGCTTTATTGCATTAAATTCCAAGGCGAGTATAGAAATGAATTCTATTTTTATACATGCATTGTATAGGCGGCCGTATTAGAATTTGAATTGGTATCTACAACAACATAAACAGGTCCTGGCCTGGGTTCAAATTTCAATGGGATGAATGATTTAGACTTTAGACAACTTTCTTTATAAAACTTTGAGTTCAATTCATTGTTTTTCGTCATGCCCTTTTCAATGTAGAAAATTGGGAAAGTTTCACCTACACGAAGCCGTTTGATATTCCCCAAAAGAAGACAAAAGGTTTATGTTGAAGAAATTTCGTATAGAAAATAGTGTCAAGGTCCAGAAAGATTTTAGAATACTGCGTTACCCAACTTCAACAACGAATTTCGTAGTTTTGCCAACGGAATTCACACTCATGTCCATATAATAATTATAATAAGGAAATTGAATTGTTAGATTGTGACAAGAGATGTCGCTACCAACACTATTATCAATTTCTTTGTCACCTTGAGCGGTTTTTTATATATTCTCTAAGGAAATTTCTGTAAACTTTTTCCAGGTACTTATAAAAGACATGTGGGCGCATAAACAGTAGTATGAAAAAAAACGCAGCACTGGCAGGTATCCTTGGAAAATCATGATTTCTCCTAATTAGTAGGTAGTCTCGCGAAGTTCCCTGGCAAATATGACACAATAGACTATATAAGATGCAAAAGATGCGAGTTTGATTTCTTTTTCAATTTAGTGTGCAGATAGTGAAAGCATTTGTGTTTCGAAAGAAAATTTTATTAAATTTGGTTCAACTAAGTAGTTAACAAAAAGAAATTGGTCGTAGGTTAGGATGTTCCGATTCCACTATTGTGCGGCTAATTAAAAAATTCGAAGATCGTCGTGAAGGATCATCGGGAAGACCGCGAAAGACTCTCATTCGTCAAGATCGGTTTTTATTTCGTAGATCTCTGGCGGATCGTATCAAAACATATCCGGATTTAAGACAAGAGCTAATGAGTGCGCATAACGTCGATATTTCCTCCTCAGTCATCCGACGAAGACTCATTCAAGAAGGAATAAACGGTCGTCGATCGTTGAAAAAGCCCCTTTTAACAGCTCTCCAGTAGGCGCGCGAGCACACTTCATGGACAGAGGTTATGTGGAATAGAGTAATTTATTCAGACGAATCCAAATTCAACCTCCACTCTTCTGATGGAAGGCTGTACGTGCGGAGAAGGAAAGGAGAGCGACTTCTGCCTAGATGTGTACAAGACGTACCAGCTCGGGATTGCGGAGTTATGGTTTGGGCATGTTTTTGTTCACGCGGACGTGGACATCTTACGTTTGTTAGCCGAAGAATAAATGCCAATGCCTACATTGATGTTCTGGAGAATCACTTGAAGCCCTCCGCCTTAGAGCTGTTTGCAGAAAATAAGGAATGGTAGAAATGTCTTCCTTATTATTAAATTTTGCAAAATTTAATAATATTGTCGTGAATCTAATTTTTTCGCTTGTATTGAGACTTTGTGGTGGCCCCCAAATAGTCCCGGTCTCAACCCAATCGAGAATTTGTGGTCTATTCTAAAACTACATGTTAGGAGACAACGTCCAAAAACACAAAGGGAATACGAGAGTACAATTTCAGAAGGCTCGGATGGAATTTCTGAAGATGTTATTAAAAATCTTGCAGGAAGTAAGAAAGATCGCTGTATAGAGGTGATCAAGGCCCGTGGTGGGCCAATAGGTTATTAAATAATAAAACTAAATTAGATGCAATAAAAATGTTTACCATAATAATTAGTTTCGAAGTAACTTAGGAGAATTACGTCAAGAAATGTGCTCTTTGAATAAATACTGTAGCTTAAATACATATTTTTGTTTTTGTACAATATTAACAATAAAAAAAATAATTACTGTAAAGTTGTCACAAAATGTTATTTCCATAATAAGTAACCAAATTAAGAACAATTGCGATGAAACTTGAAATGTAAATATCTAGTAAATCAAATATATATTTAAAATTCGAGTGCTGGGATTTTTTTGGACACCAGTGTATATTATCTCAATGGTATTATTGCATTAGCTGAGCATGAAATATATTCGTTTCAAGTAATTCAAAATAATTCTCAAAAATAACAATAATAAAAATGTACATAAATATAATAAAGAACAAAATAAATATAACAGGCAAAAATCACAAAAACTATCCTAGTTGACTCTTGATTTGGGCTTTAGTCAAATTAAAATCAATGCATTCTGAATGTGATATTCAAAAGGCTAGATGAACTTGGAAAAAGCCCTTAAAGAAGCGAGAAGGAGTTGAAATGCTAACAGTCGCAAGAAGCTGAGGGGAGTTAATAACGCCCTGTAAAATATTCATAGCGAAAGCGACTCTGGTACAGTTACTTCTTTTCTCTAAGGTGCCTAAAGAAAGCAAATTAAGCCTTTGCGAGTACGGAGGCCAGAATAATGGGATCACTCCAATAAAGGTTACGAAGAGCAAAGGAATCTTTATTGGTCGGGCTCAATCAGGACAAGCGTACTCCGAAATAGGTCTGACAAAGGCACAGTAGAGAATTTTGGCGACATAAGTATCCTCGAATTCCTTAGACCATCGCCTCACAAAATTTAAAATAACGTTTGTCTTGCACAATGGACTCAATATGATCCTCGAAAGCGAACCAAGAGTTAAAAACGATCCCGAAATCTTTAGTTTTGTCAAGTTCAATCAATAAATTTCTATCTACAGAATAATCAAAATACAGGGGACATTTTTTATTCTAGAAAAATGTATGGTAGGTAGTACACTTACTAATATTCAAAAGTAGAAGATAGTGGAACACTAATCGTGAAAAATGTTTAAATCGGAATTTAGAAGAGCAGTCATTTTCATCCAAAAATTATACGGAATTTAACCCACATCATTAATATAAATAGTAAATAGAAGTGGACTGAAATGGCTACCTTGCGGAACGCCAGAAGTGCTTGTAAATGCAGTAAAAGAAGCTCCTCGAAGGCAATACAAGATAAATTTCCATAAACTAGGAAAGACACCGCTACGATTAGATAAGTTAAATCAATAACACATGAATAGAGACTATATAGAGACAGACGTCATTTTTTCAAACACAAATGCAAACTGCACCACTAGAAAAGCACTCAGACAAGCCCGAAAAGCACTGCAGAACTATTTCCTCGTCAAGTACAAAAACTAAGACTAAGAAAAGTAAGAAAAGTAATTGGAAATTTCGTCAAATGGTTAAAATTACTAAAGCCAATATCACATGCAGTTTTAGAAAAATTGGCAATCGTAGAGGGATCATTTCTTTCCACATCTCAAGACGCATCTCATTCTTGGAATTCACAAAATTCCAAAATCGCTTTGGTTTAGAACACAGAGAAAGTTTCAATTTGGTAACGTAATCAACGTCAGCTCACTCAGAACTCGAAACAAACTCATAACGAAGATTGGAATATATTAAGTAGTCCTCATCACTCCGCTAAGCATAAAATCTCTTCCAAGATTTATTTTTTCTATTCTTTAATTGCTTCGGATAGTCATTAAATCAAGGCTACCAAAAATACATAGCTCTAGATTTTGAAATTGGAGCAGAGCTAGCAAAGCACTCATATAAGGTATCATAGAAAAGCCCTGTCAATATTGCGTTCATTCAGAACGCTTGACCAATCATAGTCCAAGAAACACTCATTCAGAATGAAAAGATTGGCTTTTCAAAAGTTAAAACACAAACATCGTTAGTATCACAGGAACAAGCTGGAAATTCTCAAATTCAGAAACCACATGCAGCGCAGGGTGATGACTTCGTCTCGGCAGGGGCGCACCGAGAGGGGGGATGAACGGGATCGGCCCCCCTCCAGAATGTCAGTTTTCTGAACATAATTTACAAATTACGTATAAAATGTGGTCTGTATATTATTACAAAGTCCGATAAAATAAAATAAAACCTTTTAAACCACCCCCCCCCCAAATCCTGTGTGCGTGTCTGTCACGGAGTTCAAAGGACCCAGACATTTCCTAACATCAGTGCAGCTAGAGAATATTAAGTCCAAGAGTCGATTAGATTCGTTCTTCAAGCCGTTTTGCCTGCGTAGGTCTAAAAGATGAGATGCTATCCAAGATTATGCACAGAAGAGAAAGAAGGTATAGAAAGCCGTCAATATCACCCCAGTTACTCCCAGTCCCAGCCAACAGAAGGGAGGTTAAAATCTCCGAGAATCAAAAGGTCGTTGGAAAGTAGCCTGCAAAACGTCTGCGTACTTGTCAATTGATGAAATAAATCTCTCGTAGATGATGAGTTGAAGAGTTCTGCGTCGAAAATTTTTCAACAAAACCAAGTTTCTGGCAAACTGACAACATCAAAACAAGCGTCTGCAGAGGAAACGAAGAGATTTGTTGTCTTGATGCGGAGACCAGTTACGTTTACGTATAGTATGTACACAATCACAAAATCTTAATTCACAAGTTGACTGTTTTTGGTTTTTCTACTATCTTTTTGTCAATTGACTTCGTTCTTATTTATCTGATCGCACGCAGCGAGCTATATTTCGCGCAGCTCTTTCTGATGAAATAGATAATACTTCTGGCGTTCCTCAAGGTAGCCATTTTGGACCACTTCTTTTTATAATTTTTCTCTAATTTTGGCCAATTCAAGAATACTTTGCTATGCTGACGATGCCAAAATCTTCCGCATTGTTTCTAATGAAAACGAGCGTGGAATTTTAAATGTGGACTTAGACACCTTTCATAAATGGTGTGCTATTAACTGTCTTCCTCTCAATATCAGCAAATGCAGCGTTATGTCCTTTTCTCGTAAAAGGAGGCGTCTGGACTTTGGTTATACTTTAGATGGATGCTTATTAACTAGACTTGACAAAACCAAAGATTTGGGTGTCTTCCTTAATACTCGTCTTTCTTTCGAGGATCATATCATATACTTTTATACTTTTGTAAACTCAGTAATCAGATCATTGATGAAATTCTTAATAAATAAATAAAAAAATAAAAAAATACATAGAGATCCTACTGACGAGTTTTTTTTTTTTTAATTAAGCAATGATAGGTCTCTTCTTAGGAGTGAACTCTCTAACAATAGAGTTAGTAGGCCAAGTATTAGGAAAAGTTACTGAAGGAAACCAGTCAATGGGGTACAAGAACCTTGAAAAATGCAGTGCATGAGCAATGAGTTCATCTTACGGCAAGCAATATTGTTATGAGGAAGTGGTGTGAAATAGGTACATACAACCTCTCGTTAGCACCAGAAAAGTGTATCACGTGGTTCCTAATTTTAGGTGCCGAATTTATGTCGTAGCTCTTTGCATGAATAGAACATAATGTAGGTATAGAATAGTCACAGCTTTACTACCTTCACGACAAAAATATTTACTTTGTAACGCCTTAGTACCTATACCTGATGAACAGACTATAGTAGTTGTTGTCGTTTTGATTGGAAGGATCTCCATCTCCGATTTAACTAAAATAACCGATTAGAAGTTTGCAACTGAAAAAACCTGAGTAGCCATATAAAAGAACACGGATAGAGAGAATCATTCCAACTATATAGTTTCAATGTGTACCTACAGCATGGAACCCTTGGAAGGACGAATACCAAAATATTGAAATACTTCTTTCTGGTTCTACTTTTTTTATACTGTTCAAAAAACACGCCTTACAACAACAAAATCCTCATGCTTTCCTCATCAGTAGTAGTTATAAAAGTTTAATATAATTAATATATTCTTGTTGATGCATATTTAATTAGTCATGACACAAGTTTGACATATCTGCCATTATTTACATATAGCTAATAAGTCAAATCGATGTTTTTTTTTTTTTTATTATTAACAAATTTACAATTCCTTGAACAAATTTATTTATGCAAAATATTCACCCGCATTATATAAAATCACCGGTGCTAGCTCATGTTTGAAACTTTTGCATAAATCTACCATAAATCAATGATTTCCATTCCTGTCCTATCAAAATAGTGTTTCGAAGCAAATTTTTTTTTTTTTTTAATAAAATTTGAATTAAAGCGCTTCCACGACACAAATAGGTAAAAATTTGATGGATTATAGCCTCTGAGACCAATAAAGCTCGTAAACTATTCATTTATTTAAACTTATTCAAAATCGGAAATGTGGGAACTGGTTTAGACGAGGTTCTCCCCTATACTAAATACACACATATCTTTTGTAGGTACATTGTAGAAGGCGCGGTAGAAAAAGACTAAACCTGAGTTGTTGTTTTTTTTTTCTTTCTGGGTATGTAAATTAGCTGAAATTTGAGCATGGTGCGGTACGGTGTATATAGAAATCGACACAATCTCGGCCAGTGTACAGAAGAATTATTCAGAGAATCGTCTCAAGATAAAACACCGGCAAAAATCAAAAAAGTTCCCGCCTATATGATTCAAGTTGTTCTGTTCTGGGCGACTTAATTGGCAAATGAGAAGTAGAAAAAAAAAATCGCCGGCAAAATGTGGCCTTGCAAAAGTTTAAATAATTCAGAGAATGACACAAAAATTTGCATTCATTTATTGCTGGGTTTCAAGTTTTACTTTTCATTTTACAACAAATTGATTTTGAGGGAGGTTTTTTTTTTGTTTTTCTTAATGATCAACTGCAAATATTTTGAAGATAAATTGTCATGAAACCATGAAAAATGTATATAGAGACCACAAAAACCTTGAACTTTTGGAATATTGCGAATTACTTATTCCAATTATATTAATTATAACTGTAAAGTTTCATCGATTAGCAAAAACCAATTATTTATTAACTGAAAATTATAGACTGCAGTATTGATATCAAAAGGCAAGCCCCCGGTCCTATAGATCAACAGGAAATCTGCCGTATCGCGAGGCAATATACCAAGTATTTAGTAGGACCGGCTCATTACTGGTGATTAGGCCATAAGAAACCATGCTAGAAGACTAGGTATAGCAGTAAACGATTTCTGCAGGAGCTGTAAGGATTCGGAGAAAATTGACTATATCTAGGGCTGCCATTCGTCCGGGTTTCCTCGGATTTGTCCTAGTTTGGAGGGCGTCCCAGCCAGTCTTAGCTCAGTAACGAAGCTAGTAGTACGACAATTGCTTGTGTAACCTGCCTTGTGTACCTGTGTTTGTTTTATGTACACTGTTAGAAAGAAAGTGAAAAAGCTTTAAAAAAATTTATGCAAAAATTTTACGGGATAAAGGACAACACAAAGTGTAATTTTTTTTTTTTTTTTTTCAAAAATAACCAGCCCCCTATTGACGAAAAAAATTCTCTTCTTTAAAGCCATTCCTATCCCAACTTAAGACTTCCGTCTGTTCACCTGTCCGGCCGTCCGCGAGTCCGTCCGAAAGATACATTGGGAACGCGTATATTTAAAGAGTTGAAAATTTGCACACGGGCTTTAAAAAAAAAGTAAATTTAAGTTCGAAAACGGGACAAATCGGGTAACACTTTCCTAGGGTTGCCATACACAAATATCGTTTTTTACTGTATATTTGCACACGTCTCAGGCGCGTCAACGTAGAGAACTGAAATTTTGTACACAGTGTTTTCATGAAAATAGTAAATATAATTTCAAAAATGGACTAAATTGAGCAACGCATTCTTGGTGTTGCCATATAAAAATATAAGATTTGTACGTATACTGTGAAAACGATCAGTCCTAGACGTTTTAATTGCACTGAAAAGTTCTTCAGAATATGAAATTGGGTATCACCATTTATACTTTCCGTTTTAGAAATGTGCGAAAAACCACTTCAAAAATCAAACTTGTGTAGTTAGGTGACCATACGAAATTACGTACGGGTATTCATCTACAGCATCATAAGAATTGGTCTTATACAAATTCTAGCTTTTTTACTTGTTTTTCTTATAAAAGGCATTCTTTATATAACTTTCTGTGAAATAATTTAAAGACCGTGCCTCTGTGATAGGTATTTGGATTCAAAGTTATCATTTCTTTAATATAACTTTCAGATATGTGTAGCAACTACACATACCAAAAATTGGAAAATTTTAAGGGTTTCAAAGTTAGTTTAAATTTAGTATAAGTCAGGCAGTATTCATCGCACGACAAAAAAACTTAACTTTCAGCAAAAGAAGAACGTTGGGAAAGTGTAAATTTTGTTCGATTTTCGATGGAACTACCCTCTGATAAATTAAATAAAAATTAACAAAAAACCTTGCCAAACTCAGTCCACAGTTAATTTAACAGCAGAACACACAATAGTCTCCGAAAATCTAGAGACGAAAAATGAGCAAACTTCGAAGACTATGGACCGAGCATGGAAACCCGATAAATTTGAAACACACGACGGGAGACCGGAGCTGGATAACAAAAAAAATTTCTAGTAATTTGGTATCTTTAGAAATTTTTTTGCATCTCCAAAGTGTATGCAAGCCCTCTGGGTGTCCAGATATCGAGAAAGTGGTCTCTTGAAGTTAAAGTCTCTCGCAATGTAGCTTCACCTTTCCCGACAAATGAAGCTATTTTGAAAGCTTATGGCACACTAAATGTAAATGTAAAATTGTATTTCTAATTTTTAGAAGATTTATTTATGTTCCTAAATGTAAGAGAGATTTAATTTAGTTCATTGGCATCGTTTTATTTTATTGTTTTTTTGTAAACTGACTAATTTTATAATAAATAAATAAAAAAAGACACTATGCATAACAATTTCAACCTATTTCATTAGTAAGTAAAACAGAAAATTATTTGGCAACAATGTCCGGGTTTCAAGCTAAAATATCCGGGGCTTTCGAACTTGTTGTCCTAGTTTAATGATTTTACAGATGGCAGCCCTAACTATGTCCAACACGTATTTTGTGAGTGTCCCGGTCTTATGAAAAACAGAGGTAGGATATTAGGTGGCTACTTCTTCTATACTTCCACCTGATCCGACTTTAATTCCAACAAACCAAACAATGCCCCATTAGTCTTAGATGTGATCTTAAGTAATAGACCCGAACTAGACTCACAAACCTATTGCAATTAACGAGCTTTCGTCGAATCACCTAACAATTATATTAAATATGTCAGCTCGCGGATCAAGAAATAACACAAGCATGTATGATCTTAGCAGGGTCAACTGGCAAATATTTAGAACCTTCACTCACACTCTTACTTACGCCAAGTAATTAAAACCCTAGCATTAAATAACGTAAATACCACTGTGCAGATTGATGAAATGGTCACCTTTTTAATTGACCTGTTCAATACTGTTAGAGCATTACCCCAACATTTAACCCAAGAAATACCGAACGAAATTATGAATATGATTCGCCATCATCCAGACTAACATACTATAAGTGAGAAATTATAAGTTGGAACAAACGAATTAAGAATTAGATTACAAAGCTTAAGAATATTGAGTGGAATAGATTTCTTAGCAGTCTAGACAAATCCTCAAAGTCATTCTGGAATATTACAAAAGTGATCAAAAAAAAAAAACCCGTACCATACCTGTTCTGAAGTATGCAAATAGGAAATACATTACCAAAAAGGAAAAAGGCGGACTTGTTTAATTGTAAATTCTTTGAAAATAGTTTAAACACATGGAATCTTGGTAATGTTGATACTTCAAACGAAGTAATGCACGTAGTTAACAATTTTTTTGAGAATAACACTGCCAATGTCGATATTATTCATATAAGACCCACAGAAATTAGGACGATTATTGGGAATACACGAGATACATATCAAATCACTGTATCAAAAATCTTCCGAGAAATGATGTGATCTATATCACTCATGTTATCAATGCCTGCCTAAAATTACAGTACTTTCATACAAAATGGAAAATGGCTAGTACTGTACCCATTCCAAAACCTGCGAGAACTGCTGAAAATCCTTCAAATTACCGACCTATTAGCACAGTATATTCATACAGTAGCCCAGCTCTCTCAAAACTGTCAAGCGAGTAGGATGCTTCTATAAAGCGACTATACTTTCTCTTTCAATAGTTTTAACTAACACACTAGTCAATTTCTAATACAAAGAAAGGTTCCTATGTAAATCTAAAGTGGAAGAAACAGAACTTACAGCATGCACAAACTTGTACCAGAGGAAGAGGGACAAAATAACAATCAAAACTATTCCTGCAAGAAAAAAAAAGCTAAAAAAAATTTGTTCAACTTCCCATGCCTTTCGGCTTGGTAGAACTATCAAACTGTCACAAACATTATTACAGCCATTTTGCTTGTTACACTGTCCATGGAACGAACACCACTTTGCAATCAAACAGCTGTTTAGTAATGGAACAATACATTTGCAAACTGGTGCTGAGATGTGTACTTACATAAAACTAATACTTCTCCCAACCATTGTGCAACTAGCTACTGTTCGTTCATTTACATCCGTATCCCTCTTATAGGAGAAATTTGGAGGTTTTTTTTTGTAATTAAAATTCTAAAATTCACTTTTCAGTAGTTTGCTCTAAGCTGGTCTACTGTATAAATATACTGTGCTATTAGTCTACTAAGTTCATTAAGGTGGTATTTTAGTCTAGAGGCCCGAATTTTAGGTGATTTTTGAAGTGCCGTAAAAAAAAGGCAATCAATATTTTTCTATCCATTTTTTTATGAGTTATTTATTAACATTGCAAGAATACAGAAAAAAATTAAAAATTTAAAAAAGTTAAAAATTCACAAAATTAGCAGCTGATAAAGTGGGGGCCTCAAAAAATTGACGCGTGATCATGCCCACGATTCCAACCCGCCTAGCAATCCGAAAAAAAAAATAAGAAAGATTATTAGTCTAGAGTAATGTCGCTATGTCCGGAACTAGGAAAAAGTTGAAAAAAACAATTTTCACAAAATGGCCGCTGCCTAAAAAAAAGCAATTTTTGTACCACTTTTTTGACTTTTTCGAATTTTTTAAAAATAGTAAAAATTGAAATTTTGGGATGCGGCTAGTTCCGGATATAGACAAGTCTATAAAGAAGACTCTCAAAAAAATTTCAAGTAAATCAGTCCAGTAGAACTTGAGAAATCGTGGGCATCGTCTTGAAAAAGGCAGTTTCGAGAAAAACGCGTTTAAGGTGTAACACCACTGTAAATTGGTTGAAAAATCGTTTTTTTTTTATTGGCTTAAAAAATAGTTTAAACCCTCTAGAATAAGAAAAAAAAGGTTCCGTGCGAGAAAAAAAAAATTTTTTCCTTTGAAAATGGAGGTCGGCACCAAGCGCGTCAAACTTGCTCCGAAACATGTCCCGGGAAGATGGCTGTGGAGCCGCCATTTTGTTTTTTTTTCAGTCCGGCTTCCGAAAGTTCCATAGTTGTGTGACTGCTCTTATTGACGTCATGGCACCTATTCGGAAATCCCTCGATATGAATCACGTATGTATTCTAACGCTACTTGAATTTTCAAAAGCGTTCGACTCAGTTAATCATTCTAATTTTCTCTTAAAGCTGGGATCACAATTTAACTTCCTATCTCCTTCTATCGCACTTATTGGAAGTTTATTATCAGGCCGTCACCAATATGTCAAAATAGGTAATACCAAATCTGGTGTTCTGCAACTTGACTGTGGTGTGCCCCAGGGCTCAATCCTTGACCCACTGCTATTCAGCTTGTACATCAATGATTTGCCCAATATTGTTGAAAATTGTAATGTACACCTATATGCTGATGATGTACAGCTCTCTCTTAGTCGACCTATTGGCCTGTCTGAAGACTGCATCGATCGTATGAATTCAGACTTAGAAAGGGTCTCATTATGAGCTAATTTGAACTGTGAGTTTGAATCCTGACAAATCTCAGTGTATTCGTTTTTATTGAAACGCTCTTACTGGCCTGGATCTTCCCCCCATTACACTTCTTGGTGTCTCAATTTCCCGTTGCAAGCGTGTGAAAAACTTAGGTGTATATATGAATAGTTACTAAGATAAAGTGCTGTGATCAAATAGGATAAAATTCAAGTAATTGTAATTGAAAATTTTAAAATTGCAATTACATACTTGTATTTTAAAATACAAATTATTCTTAATTGAATTATTTAATAATTGAAAAAACGAATTGAATTAAGATTGTAATGTTTTTAAAAGCAGAAATGGATAATTGTTGTTGGTAATTATTAACGGGGAATGTTTCTTTTTTCCAAAATCAAGTCAGAGATTCAAAAGAAAATAATGCTCAGAATTTATGTGGCTATTTAAAAAAAAGAAAAATGAGTATGAGTAAAATATAAGTATAATTGATTATAGAAGGATATGACCTAGTAAATTTCTTTCTTTTAATAATCCAGGAAATGTTATAAATGATATTAATGATTAACAGGGCGGGGGGGTGCGGGAAGTATATAAAAAAAAACTATGAGTATCAGCGATCAAATACTCCATTGACATCCAGTTGAAAAATTTGCTTTTGCGCAGATATTACATCTTACATTATATCAAATATGAAATAAAAATGCTCAAAAATACTAACTAAATAGAAACGTTAATACTATTGAAAGTCAATAATAAATTTTTATTACTTACTTACTTACTAATATTACCTAGATTGATTTTTTTTTTTATTATAATTACCTTCAACAAATTAATCACTCATTATTCTACAATTACCTTTAGTTACATTAATTTTTTTAATTACAGAGTAATCTGGTATAACTGGCTTTTCAGTTTCAAACGCAAGTAATTATAATTATACAAATTTCATTTACAATTACTTATAATTGAGGTTTTTTTTTACACCTAATTACAATTATAATTGGATATTAATTAAAAGAATAAAAGAGCTAAGAGATACACAAAATTAAAATCTGATTCTGTTAATCGAGAGCTGGATGATAACCAAGCTCACATTTTTTATTGCTTTGATTCAGTGAATAAAGAACGTGTGTTTATTCAAAATTGGTGGACATGACTCCTGTTCAATTTTGGTACATAAGTATGGAAGTCATTTACTTGGAGTGGCTTTCGGCAAGAAAAACTTTAATTGCTTGCACAAGGCTAAATTTTTTTCCAATGTAATTTTTCTTGGGTTTTCACCTAATCCAATAGCCGTTTTTTACAACCAAAATCTGGATATAGGTACTACAAAAACGTACCAGTTTCATCAATTCCACTTCAGATATTTTCAAAGGTAGTTGGATCTATAAATACTTTGATAAGGAATATATGCCTAACTATAACTAGTATCAGCTTAACTAATTTCACTAATTTTAGTAAACAATACTAAAAAAAAAATAAAAACACTGAAAAAAAAAACCAATTCTTCGGTCAGTTATTTATTAAATAATCCGAAATGGATGTGCTTATAATAACGCTATCAATGTTGTGATGGATATCTAGTAATTTTTCAATTAAATTTATTGCCTTGCAGATATAGGCATCGAACACCCATGAAGATTTCTGACATCAACGCGAACGTCTCAATATAGTAATTTCAGTTTGAATTCGAGCTGATACCGCATCCATAATGAGGCAGCAATTTAAAAAAAAACCCACCAAAAGGTCCGCCAAGCAATAAACCGTCCTCGTCAAAGATCTGCCTTTATAGCTCTCATTAATATAAATTTGTCCTAAGAGAGCTAAAACGACGAGTGGTGGGAAAAATTAATTAATTAAGAAAAACGAAATTCGAGCTCGCGGGAATACAATTAAGAAGGTGACTCTGTTCGTTCAGACAGCATCGCATGCGCACAAGCAAAATAAAATAGAGATCAACAACAAAAGGTTTACGTACTACTACTACTATTAGAGTAAAGAAGAGAGAATTGGAACGATCGCGAAGTGCGAACCATATTTGATTTGTTTTTTTTTCGCATAATAGCTATAAGGTAAAAGCTTAACACACCTGGAAAGTGCCTAAGGTTCTGCCGACCACGTCCTATGAAGGGGTTTTCAACATGCTCCTGATCTGCTCATTTTGTCTCGAGAATCCAACATGAACCATAAACAAACGGCCGATCTCGTCTCGAAGCCGTTTAGTCTCGAATTCTGAAACATTGCACCGCACCGCACCACCAACAGCAGAGGCAGAGATCTTGTTAATTGCACAGGGGAAAACCGATGAAAATTCCTTAGGGTACGCATCGCGGTCTCATTTGTTTATATATCTCTTTCTTGGTGCGATTACATTACATTTGGAGTGGTTTTTTTAATTGCTCTGGGATATACATACATACAATGAGGGAAGAAGAACAGAGGTCCGATTTAGCTGCTTTATAGTTGTTGTTTTTAATTGCAAATTGCGCCAAGGCAAACGGACGAAACGGAGGTGACAATTTCTTGAAATTGCGTATATACTAAGGCGAATGATCGCATTATTCTTATCGAACGATATTTTTGGCGCATTCGCAAAACAAAATGCGAACGATAAAATTCTAACTCCGAGTATTTCTTACACCTCAGTAAATTAGAAATTTCTTACCCAATAGATGTCAAACTGTTTACAAATTTTGCGTACATTGTTATCAATATCAGCGCTTAATATACGAGCTTCAGTCAATGCAATTTGCTCATTCAAATGACAAAATTATTTGTCAGATCCTGTCAACTTCACACCAGACTTAAGCGTAAAGATCGCTGGTATAGATAAGTTGGCGGCAACCAACGGCGGCGGCTTAATATGTGTAGTAAATCCATAGTCAAGTCAGCTATACCTACACACGTATCCATATACATATATATATGTACAGAGTACATTTATGTATACAACCGCCGCGAATCTATAACATAACCTGAGTAAATCGGCTATTTATGTGCGCGCGCAGTTAAATTGTAATTTACAGCAAAAGCTGCAAACTCGGCATGCCGAAGAGAAGAAAATCGAAGAATAAAATATTCAAAAGATCGCACCTTGTCTGCTGTCATATCATTTATAAATGAGGAGACCGTAAAATGTGTGTATGGCATGGCGGTCATTCTCTTTGGCAGTTTCGTCCAGACTTCAAGATGACCGGCTCTTCAAGTATTTATTGAAAGAAATTTCAGAAAATTATTCTGACTATCCATTTAGTTCTCCGCTTGCTACTAAACGGGGTTTTAAAGAGATTTTTATAGATGGTAGGTACCCCATGTATCAGGAGCATTGCACTAGGTGTGAGTTTTATAAGAACGTGATATAATTTTCGCTATTAGTATGTATGGAGAGATGTATACATACAAGTGACATTACGTCTCATTCTCAAGCCAGCACTTTCAGGATAATTCTGAAATGTTGATCATCATCAAATCAGCACAGTTAGTCATTACCCATAAGTTGAATTTTGCATTGAAAATAGTTTCATTTGCGGGAAGCTTGGACAAAGAAATGAATGTTTGCTGTACCGGGGGAATAATAATAACCGGCCAAGAGCGAGTTGGACTCGCGCACGAAGGGTTCCGTTCGTACCATCGTACAAAATTTAACACTGTACTTTTTATTTATTTTTTCAAATGAGAGTAGGCGTCATTTGAAAAAAAAAATGCCTACTTATGATAATAATAATGAATGAGAATAAAACGAGGAAAAAAACGCCGAAAAAATTACGTTTCTTGTATGTATGGGGGCCCCCTTTAATTTTTAATTTTATTTTATTTTTATTAATTGTTGTTATATCGCCAATAGAAACACACAGTCTGTGAAAATTTCAACTGTCTACCTACTACGGTTCATGAGATGCAACCTGATGACGGACGGACGGACAGTGAAGTTTTAGTAATAGGGTTCCCGTTGTTATCCTTTGGGTACGGAACCCCAAAAAGGACTAAATCTATTGCTTTTTGTAGGCAAAAAAGCAAAAACGCAAAGCTACAAACCATCTCACGAAAACATTCCTGTCCTCTTAATGAAGCGTATCAAGTCTTAGTGAGATATGTTCTTCAGCTCATCCATAGATAGGAGAGCAGACCCAAGCGTATCAAGCTTGCTCCGAGCAAAAGCCGGACAACCAGAAAAAAGTGTTCGGTTGTCTCAGGCTCACTTTCCAGGCAGGATAGACACTCAGGGCTGTCAGCAACTCCCATCCTTGTTAAATGATCGTGAAGAGAGCTGTGGCCTGTGCTGATGCCAACCACAGTTCTGCCTTTTTTCTTCCGAGCCCCCAGAGAAAATCAGAGAAATTCTTATTAGGTTCATCAAGAAAAAGTTTAGTACACCTACAACTACTCAGGCTCGCCTATCTATTTCATGCGAACATCCGCTTTGATGACAGATCTGATCACCGAGGCGGCAACGCCTACAGCTCGTTTCAGTCCAAGGAAGGGACAACCAGAGCCTGACATGATTAGAAGGTCAGCCCTTTAATTCTCAGTATGTCAGTATGTCTTTTCCCCATGTACTATAGATACTATTTATATATAAGCGCATTTCCTGGAGCTGCTCAACTTTTACAACTTTTTTTAACATTAAAAGCAAACAACAACAAGCCCTTTTAGAGATAATGTAAACATAAAAATATTAATAACTTTTGAACGGTAGCAGATACTGTTTTTTACAGGGACCGAATCAGTTATGACTTTTTACGAAAAAAGCCAAGCTGGAAATGCTTTTTATCTTATCTGGCAAAAATAAAAAGCCAGATTGGCTTTTTTTTCGAGCTGGAAGTAACAGGTTTTGAAGCTGGTTATTTTTTTGAGGAAGTATAAAAAGCCAAGCTGGTTTCTTACATTTTCTAGCCGAGTATCAAACAAAAAATCATAACTGGTCCGGACCCTGAAAATAAGAAACCAGCTTGGCTTTTTATACTTCCGGCTTCGAAACTCGGCATTTCCAGCCAAAAAAAATAAAAAGCCAAGCTGGTTTTATATTTTTGCCAGATAAAATAAAAAGCCTTTCCAGCTTGGTTTTTTTTTAGCTTTTTTTAATAAAAAGTTAAGTTTTCAAAAGCTTTGCAGGAATCGAAACGGGTTTCACGAGACATCTTTTGGTATATTCCACAAAATTCCACGATCATGATTTATCCCAGCTTTTTTTGTTTAAAGTTTTCAAAATACCAGTTACTTTCGGTTCCTGGTTTTTTATGATCATCCTGACAGAAGCGGCAAGATGAAGTCTCAGCCAAGTCCATCTTGTTTTGGTGATACCGCAACGAGCAGTGGCCTGAGAAGAGCTCAATGCTCATTTTAAGCTCTGTTCTCCCAAGGAGTAGGAGTTCTTTTATTTTTTTGCCAGAGGTGTCGACAAATAGATATTTATTTGTTCTCTCAGCTATTTAGGGTAGCTTTGAGGTAACAGTTTGAAGTAGGTACCACAAAATGGCTCTAGCTCGATAAAGGAGTCTCCGCTCCTCTTTTGCCTAGGCCGTCATTGCCTTTATGGCCCTCATGTCCCAGAGTACCCACATGAGAATAACTTTCTTTCTCCTCGATACATTTTTAATGGTTTGCAGTCACTCTCAAACTATCCTTGATTTAATAGTATTGGAATTTAAGATCTTGAGAGCGGCTTGACTATCCAAGAGGATATTGACACTTAAATCACTTATGGTTCTTTTAATAGAGGTATTGTGCCCATTCGTCTATGGCTAATAACTCAGCTTGTATACGGTAGGGGTAGAGCACAGGTCCTTTAAAATATGTCATCTGGAGCCAAATATGTCCAATTCGACTCCACTGTTCGTTTTCGAATCGTCTGTATACAACACCATCGATCCTTGTTGGAAGGAGGCAGTTTAGTGGAACGCCATCGTTATCGGTCTCCCAAAACAACATCGAATAGTGTTACAAAACCATCCTTAGGTATGATTATATCAGATATTGGCGTCATTTGCTCGAAGCATATCTATTTTAAGATACTTAAATGACCAACTAGATCACCTGGCTGGAGCTTCTCCTATTGCAGTATGATAGCACTGTATATCGATTCCCATTTCACCTGCAAATCATAGTTGGACTGTTGAAGGCAAGCCGCTGGATTTTTTGAAGCTGATCCTCATTTTTCTTTTGATTAGTTTTTGAGTATGTAATGTTTTAAAGGACTGTTGTTGACACATTTTAGAAGTAAAAAAATTATATTTTTGGTGTAAGAATTTTGCGGGATAAAGGATAACACAACAGATTTGTATGATCCCATTACTATCCCAACTTGAAAATTTAACCATTTACTAACAACTTTCCGAGCATTAGCATTACAAAAAAAAATTATAATTAAAAGACTGCATTTTAAGGATATTTTTATCATTCTTATTTTTTTGTTATAAAAGGCATTTTTTACATAATTTTCCCCACTGTAATTTTTCTATTTTTAAAATAAGGTACACACTATATGTCTCTGTGATAATTAGAACCAAAGTTACGATTTTTTTAATACAGCAAATCAAAAATCGGAAAAATTTAAGGATTTAAAATTTCTTTAATTCAGGTAGAATTCATCACAAGGGGGGGGGGGGTGGAATTTTTATGTCAAAATTACTTAACTTTCAGCAAGACAAGAACGAAATTGGTTATGATCGCGTAGAAATCAATCGATTTCCTATGAAGCTGATTTGTCTGAAGGTGCGCTTTGAGGTACCTCCAAATGAACTTAATGAACATAAGTCAATTGCCCTTGCTGCCTTACAGGTGGTGGAACAAAATTTCTGACGATCCAACAACTTACTTGAAGTGGAATGCTCACGTGACTTACAATAACCAATAAAAACACTAGCTGCCACAAGAGCTGCCTATGCTGCCTTCGAATTTTAAGTTGAACTTCATTCCTGCCTTTAGCCGCCAAACTTCTATCTACAAGTTTTGTGCGCCATGCTGCCTCTGCCGCATTATACTTGTAGGTGGCCCATCTTTTAATTTTTAGGCTCTATGGAATGACCACAATAATAAATAGATTGGATGTCCAACCATCATCTACTGCTCAATAACTACTCCAACTACTCAATTTCACTTAAAATTGAGTTTTGATATTGGTAACGAAATTGAGGAAAACAAAATCCCTAAATTTCGCCCATAGTGTTTCAGGGATTATAAGTATTGGAAGAAGTTTTTCAGTAATTTTTTTTGCAAGTTTCAAGATTGGAGGGGGGGGGGGGCTAGATGGTCAAAGTCCAAAAGGAGTGTCAAAACTAGGGCCCAAGGTCGCGTCTGGGGCCCATACTTATGAACTGCTTCTTTTGAAGATCATGAAATTCATGTACCTACTATGTGCTAAAATATCGGCGTAGACCATAAAGCCACTGGTTTTTTTTTTAATTTTAAAAGGAAACAACCTAAGACCATACAAATTTATCATTGGCCGCGATTGTATATAAGACTGATAAAAAATTTACAAAATAAGCTTCCTACCGGTATATCGTACATTTTCCCTGCATGCAAATTTTAATGCAGTTTCAATTAAATTTTTACCTCCATAAATACTTTTTCTTATCTTTAAATTTCTGATTTTAAAAACGAGGTGGGAAACAGTATCTTTCGTGTCAACTTGTTATTAAAATATGCGCTTATTTTTCTTAAATACAAACTCCAAAAATAAGCAAAATCTACTGAGGCTTCATTTCCCTTGATGTGTGATTTGTACCCCATTAAATTTCACTTAATTTCACTTAATTTTATACCTTATCCCACTATTAAAAGGAGTAAATTGGCTGCCTGTCACATAATATGAGAGATAGTCATCGTGGTGAATAAAAAGTTAAGAAATATACAATTAGTTCGGGGAAATTATTTATGCCAGTAGAACTTTTATATCTGACTCTCGTTCAAGGGCGGGTCCAGACATTTGCTCGAGGGGGGGGGGCGATCGCCCCCATCGTCCCCTATAACCGCAATTGCCATCATATGTGGACCGCTCTGTATAGCTTTCTTTTTTCGTTTCAACATGAAATTTTTATTAGCATTCAGATATCGCCGGAGATCTTTTATCTATATATAATATAAGTTTTTATCCGTAAGCATAGTAAAATTTAATCCCACATAAAATAGACTTCATACACTTCTTGCTTGTCTTACTGCTGGTATTTTTTATATAAAGTTCGCTTGCATTTCATTGTTATTCACTGTAGTGTTAAAACTCAAACTGCCCAGGGGCTAGATTCCGCAGCTAGTGCACACGATTTAAAAAAACTCACCGTGAGAGAAAGTGTACACTTAACTGCTGAATGAGAAGTTTTCTGTGTTGAATGTTGTTTGAGTAAGAAAATAGTCTTTTTAAAGAAGTTAAGTTCAGTTGAAAGAAATGAGTTAGTTACATGCATTCACTAGTATTAAGGCGACTTCGGCTTAGAAAAAGGTAAAATAAATAATATAACAAGAAATTTTAGAAAATAACGCTTGACAAAACTCACAGGTATCTATTCAAAATTCACAACCAAAATGGCGCGGAGAAAATATCGTTAAAGTGTACAAAATTTTGACAGAAAACTGATTTCCATTTTTGTGGAATCGGAACAAGGTGGTGTAGGTACACAAAATTTTGTGTGCACGCGTAAACTCATAGTTGCGGGGTCCGGCCCCAGATCTTGCTGTTTTTGCATATTTTCAAAATTTTAAAATTTATACACAAATGTAATATAATTTTAATATTTAATTAAACGCAAAATGAAGGGAAACTCTTAGAGAACTTTTGTGATGTATTCAGTGAAGGGAGAATTTATTTTCCTTTTTTTTTAATGCGGATTTAAAAGATTTAAAAAGATTTTTCTTTTTGTATTCTCTATTTCATTTAATTAGAGTAGAAATTTTGAATTATTAGAGCTTGCGATTGTTCTGGGTAACAAAAATCGGAACGTAACTTTTTGAACGAAAAAATAATGTTGTTGAGAACTTTGATTTAAATATAAAAATTTAAATTGAATTTAAATATAAAATTTCGCCGATTTCCTTCCGTATCCATTCGCAATAAATAGTTGACCCTATGGGAAAAATTATAAGTTTTTTTTTTTTAAATTAACTTAGCAGTATTTTTATATTAGGCTGTTCTACTCTATAAATATGAAATTATCGGATTTTGTAATAATATACACTATATACAGATTACATTTTATTCATGATTTGTAAATTACGTTAAAGAACGGTGGAGAGGTATTCCTGTTTGCCCCCCGCCCCCTTCGTCGGTGCGCCACTGCTATACCAACATGTTCAAAGAAACTCAGATTGAATATACTTATATCATTATATCTTCCAAGACGATTGTTTCTGAAAATAAAATCTCAACAATGATGTATTGAGAAATTGTAGCATATCTTTTTGCTTTCTAACCTAGATCAAATTTGTCGTTTTGATTATATATATGTAGGTATGTACCTATCTAATAAACAGGACAAAAACAGTCCTTTTCAAAGCAACACATATTTGCATTGCCATCCATCATTTATAGTGAGACAGAATGTTATTTTGAGCGAGCTGGGAGACTATTCTTGAATAACGAAGGTAAATTCCGTATTCGTTATACTGTCAAACCCATTTGAAATAGGCAGATGTACCTAGTATTCTTGAAATCCGAATGTGTAATATACCGAACGCAAATCATTCGTTATTTAACGAATGGGTTTAACACTTCGTTATACTTAGTGTTGGGAACTTATGGGAAAAAACCCATTTTGTGGGAATTTCTGCCCTCTAAATCATCACTGTGGGAAAAAAGGAAAACATTTTTACAGTAAAACAATTTGTGGGAAAATTCATCACCAAAATTTTCCTAGAAGAGTTTTATACTAAAAAGTCTGAGTTGGTCCGTTGGATTTTTAGAAATTCTTAGAAGAGTTTTATCGATTTGTGGACGGATAGTCTGGTGTGAGATCTTCTGCTTATAACATTCGTGCACATTTTTTATTTAAATTTAAATTAATAAGTATATAGGTATATGGTGGGATGTTTGTGGTAATTTCAGCTTTCGAACTGTGAGAAATGTGGGAAAAATTTGGGCAATATGTGAGATTTTCGAGATTGGAAAGTTCCCAGAACAGAGCAATATTCTCTCAGTCTCAAGTCTTTACTTCTTCCCATCTACTACCTCCCGACCGCATCGGCAAATAACCATAAAACTTGTGCATTTTTAGAGGCCAGATGAAGCTTCTTGTTAAGTTATATGTTCTTTGGGTATACGCTACTATGGAATTAGCAGTATTGTATATGAATTTGAATGTTAGCAATAATTGTTGGCTGCTTTTATATTGGCAGCACAGAAAAGATAAAATATACGATAATAAAAGAAATAAAAACTTGGCTGAAAGCCTAGTACTAAGGTCCGCGCTAAACTAAATTTTAGTGAGTCTCCAATATCAGGCCATTCTTTAGCAGCTAAAATATGACAGCAAAGACTCAGAGAAAATATATAGTAAAAAGAAGAAGAAGAAGAAGGAGCATTTTGTAATTTCTTTTTCAAAAATACAACGCGCGTTCATAATACTGTTACATGCAACAAAAAGAAACAAGTGATGACATCTACTGGAAATAGAGAGTAAACAACTTCGGAAAGATTCAGGAATAGAATAGTCAAGAAGATTCTGGAAGACTCTGGAGAGTTTCTAGGATATAAATATAACAGTTGTCACCGCCAGAAAAGAGTCTTGTCTTAGACATTGAAGTGTTAACAAGTAAAAGAAATAAACAGGCGGAAGTGTTCTAATTGGATTGCGATAATTGAAAGTACAGTAATAGCGATAATTAAAGTTGACTTTACAAAGATGAGCTTAAAAAATACATACGGGGGTGGGGTATTCGATTCGTTATAACCATTCGTTATTTACCAAGTTCGTAAAAACCATTCGTTATTCAAGAATAGGGCCCCTGGAAAAACATTCGACGAACTAACAATAAGTCGAAGTAGAAGTTGCACATGCAGAAAAGTAACAAGGCCATAATTTAGGTATGTCAACTTTTTTAGATTGATCTTGAATAATGATAAAGGGCGAGAAAATGATGAATCTCATCTGGTTTCATATACCTACAAATTGGAAACATTTACAAGGTGCCATCTATATACATCATCCGTAACTAATGGAAATCTTTTTCAATACTAAAAAAAAAAAATTCTGGTAACAATTAAAAATTTTAATTTAAAAAAAAGCACGAATCCAAAATAACTTTGTACAACCCTATAATAATAGTAGCATAAAACTACTGATCTCAAATAATTAAACATTCATGGAATAAAAGAGAAAAACAAAAACATTTTTGTCACTAAGTGTCCCGAACTGGACAACTCAATTGAGCAATTAAAGCGACAACAAGGTAAACTGAACACACGGACGCATACCCGCTGCACATATATCTTGTCGACTGACACCTAACTCACCGCACTCGCCCATTACATTACACTTTCTCGAAACGTTTCAATTTGACATAATGGGACTGTTCCGAGTACAAAACGAGGCAGCTTCCTATTAATTACCAAACGCCTTCTCAGTTTTCGCGAACTCGATCGCTTCTACATACATATATAGGTAAGGTATCTCTGCTGTGCTGTGGTTTGGTTAGTTTTCAGTCAGTTAACTCGACTATGGAGACAGATCACAGCGCAGCGCAACGGCGAAGTTCAGGTATAGACACATATAAAAAGCTTGGGTTTAAGTGAGATCACCTGTAAATAACGACGATGACCAGAAAAGATCTTATGGATGGTGCATTCATTCAGCTTAGTATGTCCCTACCATCATCTCAGATTGCTGAGGATTTAAACTGCACGGATTGTATGTTGCAGCATCTATGTGCGGTCTGGACATAAGCGAGCGTTAAGCAGTTATATAAAACACATTCCTATACCCTCTCCTGACCGAGACGACGACACAACCGCAGAGGAAGTAAACGAAATAAAATTCTTTAATTAATTACTGCAGCCTGATTCAAAGAGACCGACCTCGTTTTTGTTTAATGATTTTCGTGTGACCATCCCAAAGTTTGATTAGTGCGATGCTGGTTGTAGGATTTCGCCGCCACTAAGACAAGAGATATACAAGGCGGCGCCTTCGAATCCTCTTAATGATCTTCCAAGATTACGACAGTGTCTCTTCGGCCTGAATGTTTTGGTAGAGACATGCTATGTAGATCCAGGGACCTTTATACCTTTATTGTAATATTATAAGTGTATACGTTTGCTTGATCCACTCCACGCTATCCGTGCGTATACTAATATACCTAACTTAGGATAGTCAAAATCGAGGACAAGAGCTTGTTGAATTTTAACTTTTCGGCTAACTATACCTGGACCCAGGCGATCGTGCCTTTGACAAAAAATATGTTCAACAGAAAATGGACGTGAGGGAGATCAGTATCTGGCGGTGTTCGATCTTGTGACAATCTGACATTTTCTCTGAGGCGACTGATCAATCAGACGCAAAAGCCTATGGCAGATCAGCGCATCAGAGACTATATCGTCCGTCGTCGTCCGATCGTCGATCGGTTGTTTTGTTTTTCAATTCCACTTGCTTAGCGTTCTTTAATGGTTGGTAATAAAATATGCTATCGGGATGCATTCATTACCAACATCCACAGGTGAGATGTGATTTTCGGACAAATTTTCTTACCTAATAAGGTGAATAACAAATTACTTAGACGTTAGCTGAATATTTCAAAGTAACGCTTGACAACACAAAGTGAAAGCAAAAAAACCCGTCGGCGTTTTATTATATTATTTAAGCTTTAAATAGTAAGGGGCGAATGGCTTTATTTATTTTAAATTTTAGGAAAAGCACGCTTCGTCTTCAATAAAATGGAATGGTATTTTTAGGAATGATAGTTGAATCATTTAAGCATTATTAACTACATATTACCAAAAAAAAAAAAAAAGCTATAGTGCAGTCGAGGTGATATTGATTGAAGTTTTTAATTTTTTTGTTGTTTTGACTTGAATCATACACATGAAAATTTAAGACTTTCTCCAACGATAACAGGATACTAAGTGCAAGGCATAATCAGTCACAGCCATTAGTTCACTCTAGGATTTTTCAGTAATGGCAACTTCTTTCAAATTTTTTCCCTCCAAATTCAAGTATACTTTTTGGTGTTCCTGTTCGACAGGTTTCCAGCAGTTGAGATCAAGCTTGACAATATTGTTGCGGCGTTCTAATGTGTGGTCAGTTGAATTTCACTTTTATCATTGTTGTGGGAATTTCAGCACAATTCTTTGTCTTGCCAACTTATTTTTTGGGATACAACTCAAACAACTATTTACAAAACTTTGCAGACGGAGCATAATGAATTGAATAACCTTCCACGTCCCACCAGAAGTGTTTTCACATTGAAATTAAACAGCCGAAGTTTTGTTCTTAATCAGAATTCACTAGGTGTCCCATCTAGGAAAATGCGCACAAAATGTACAGCCAGATTTGGATAAATATGTTATTGAATTAGAAGAACCTTATTACTACTTCCACCCTCTCTAGGAATTTCTTCCATTTCGTCTGGCTTTATCCCATATTAGTACAACTCCAGTATGAGTAATTTATTTTTACACCTGTAACACTGCTAATTACTCGGATAAAGCCAAAAGTTTTTCATTTCTTCGTTTTCGTCTGTAGGATTTATCCTGATTCTATTGTTGATCAGGATATCAATCATATCACATCTTTCGTTTCAGTTTCCCACAGTGCTATCACTTGTACAAAAAAAAAATACTCGTTACTTCGTTTCTTTATTTCATTCTCACGTCTCCTTCTCCTTCTGAACTTTTTTTATTTCTCCTGAATCGAAAAAGGAAGCTTCTCCATGTATGTTACCCAAAGATTTTGTTCTCTATGAATTTGTTCCATGTATCCATCCACTCAGAGTCCGTATCTGGTTTAAAAACTGATTCAAGAGAAAAATTTGTGTTCTAATACTTTACCGTCTCAGCTGAACTCACACCTGCTTTAACGTGGTCTATCTAACTAAAATCTGGCAATGTATAAATATCACTGAGAACTCTTGAAGATGATCGGGGACCTTAAAGTTACAAAAATGTTATATACATTACAATATTCCTCAATTGTCGTATTTATACATATAAAAGCAACTGTCAACGTGTACAGTTAGCTTCAATCAATAACGATTTTATGCCATCCGATGAACGTTTTCTATTGCACGAACTTCATCTACATACTTGTCGTGCTTCGGTTTTGAGTCTTTCCACAATCCTTCTCTACTCTCATCCGAACGAACGTCTATATACTCTTCGCTTCATTTCACCCTCTTACATCATGACTAATGATAACGGAAAATTTTTCAAACTACGCTCTCTATCGATCCTAACGGAACCTTAGTTGAAAGATGCCAGTCGCTTATAGTTCCTGAATCGAGTCACCATCCTGCACTTCACTCTGTTTTTTCACCCATCGACCAATTTATCTAAAACAAATTTGAATTGAAACCAGAAGAGGTATCTTATGCTATGCAGGACTTTCTGGACATTCATAGAACCAAGAAAGGTATACGCATGAAAACCTTCAAATCATTAGTTATAATAATCCAGTAATAAAATTTTGAAAATAATTTCTAACAAAACGAAATCATTCTTGTTGGACTTTGCTCTTAAGAACATTACAAAGAAAATAAGTTTGATAGGGCATTTTTACAAATTTTTTTTTTAAAGAAAACCCTCCTGGGGGTTGATTCTGATCATTTGTTGTACTTTAATGTCAGAATATAAGACAAATTAAAATGAACTTTTTTGTGTTATTATTCAGCTCAGGAAGCCTTGCATTATATAGAATGAACTAAAAATGACACTTCACATTACAAAATCAAAATATTATTTCGAATATAAACATTTGTATTGTTCTAATTAGGTATAGAATATCCATTTACCACAGTATAAAATTTTTGTCACTACCTCGGAAGCAGTTGAGTAATTTGTCGTACTTTTAGGTATGCATTCTGACATTAATTCATTGCAAATTCATTTTAGTTTATTTTGTGGTTGATGAAAAGGATAAATCAAAATGAATATGATGAATATAAAAGTACGAAAAATTTCAGGTGAAATATCAAAATATGTGACAAAAATATACGCCTAAGTTACGACAAAGAGATCAGTATCATCCCGCTGATGATGTCGTGTGTGAAGCAACGAAACGTTGAGAAACAATAAATCCGAAAAATCAATTGAAATCATTTTGTTTTTATGATAATGAGTCGAAATAAAAAATTTACATCACAAAAAATCGATGCGCTAAATTTTGTTAATGCCAAATATCCTAGAATTAGTTAGGATTCTATTCCCGCAGTCCTCTATTATTATGTATACCAGAAACCTACTTAAAAAAAGAGTAATCAAAGTGTTCTATTACTGTAGTTAAGTGCAAATGATTCTCATTCAAATACTTTCTTGAGTTGAGAAAGTTGGTTGTATTTGCAGGGGTAGGTATTTATTGTCATATCGAAATTATCTGGATGCCAGCCATGTTTACACTTATACAGGGTGTTTCACTATCGGTCCGCATAACTCAAGGGTTTGATAGCTGAAGTGAAGATAATCAAAAAATTATACGGTGAAGGAGGGGATAAGAAGCGTCGTTTCGTCGTCGGTAAGGGAGTTTAAGATTTTTAGTACTTTTTTTACTTACACCCAGTAACTTTCTTGATGAGGTTATGAATCAAAGAAACAGGAATATCTCAAAAACGGTTGCATTTAGGTAGGTACACGAGTATAGTCAAATTAAAGGTAACATTTCGGGGTCTCTACATCTTGTAAAAAAAATGTATAGTTATTATGCATTTTGACGGAAAAATCGTTAAAATTTGAAAAATTTAGGAATTTTTTTCCACTTTCTTATTTTGACCAATCAATATTATCAATACCTCCATCACTACTTATCAGTCCCCTTCTAGCTAGAAAATCGCAGCGGTGGTATCGGCGGCTAAAACCAATAAAGCTAAAGATCCTGGGGATTTCCGGCCAATCAGCCTGTTATGCTTTCTAGCCAAAGTGATGGAAAAGCTATTGACCTGGCAAATCGTTCAATATCTTGAGACCAATAATATGCTAAAGTCATGCCAATCTGGTTTCCGAAAATCGCATAGTTGTGAAACGGCTCTATTAAGAGTTACAACCGATATACGCAGCTTGTTAGATAAGGATGAGCTATGTGTCCTGGCTCTACTTGATTTTTCTAAGCCGTTCGACTCGGTAGGCTACTCTAAATTATTATCTAAGTTGTCCACAAACTTTCAATTTCATTCAACTGCAGTTTCCCTTAACGGCAGTTTTCTGTCTGGCAGGTTTCAGCGTGTAGGAATAGGGAACAGTTTTTCTGATGTCTTGCCTCTTACTCGTGGTGTGCCTCAAGGTTCTATTTTGGGCCCTTTGCTTTTCACCATGTATATTAATGATCTTCCTGAGGTTATTGAGGATTGTAGAATTCACATATATGCTGATGATGTGCAATTATATATTGGTCGTCCCATTGGTCTAATGGAGGATTACATCGACCGTTTAAGTTCTGACTTGATGAATGTCTCGAGTTGGGCGACTAAAAATGGTTTACAACTGAACCCCCAAAAATGCCAATGCATTCCATTTTATCGACAACCAATTGAAGTTTCTGATTTACCGCCTATATTTCTGGATAATCAAGTATTAGAATTTACTGATAGTGTGCGAAATCTAGGGGTTTTTCTCAACTCCCGGATGAAATGTTGTGATCAGATTAGTCATATTTTGGGAAAAGTTTATGGTTGTCTTCGACGGTTGTGGTTGTCTTCTGCAATTTTACCTTTTAGCATTCGTTCAATGCTAGTTAAGTCCCTGCTTCTATCCTACCTTATAGCCAGCTGTTTAATATTCCCGCACTTGGATTCTGTATGCTCAATGAAATTAACTGTTGCATTCAATGACTGTACGAGGTTTGAGTTTGGCCTAAGAAGATTTGATCTTGTTTCACCACATAGTAGCAATCTGCTTGGTTGTCCCTTGATGGAATATTTAAGACGTAGACTTCTTGCATCCCTTCACAAAATTATACACTCCAAAAAGCCTCGGTACCTTTTTGACCAACTTGAATTTTTAAACTCTGGCAGACATTTCAACTTATTGATACCTAGGTTTCAACATTCCATAATGAACGACTCTTACTTTGTTCGAGCTATTCGGGCCTGGAATAATTTACCAACTGATGCTCAGCGTGTGGGCTCGACTGATAGGTTCTGAAGGTTGATGGCACAGAGTTACACTGTCACCGCTTAAAAATGCTTCCGTTTTGATGGGGGTGGTCCTGGCAATAATCGAGTATATAAATTCTGTAATTTTAGTTTGTTGTTTGTTAATATTATATCTTTTTGTATTATATAAACCTTTATTTATTTTTATTTTTATTTTATTTTTTTTTTACTTATGTCTTCTTTTATACATATACATTTTACACCTTATTTAAAGTATTTAGTTTAAGTTTTTAGTAAGCTAGTTAGTCCAACGTTCTTTGTACTAAAAAAATATATGTAATCTTATTGCACGTTAAGCCTTTAATAAATCTAAATCTAAATCTGACCTCCTACAACCTCCGACGGAAGGTTACAGGAAGGCTACTCAGCATTTATTGGAAAGCTTAGACGTTTTGCTATCATCTCACCTTCATAGGGTGTAAATTGGAAAAAGTACTAAAAATATAAAACCTCCCCTACCCCATCCTTCACCATATAATTTTTTGCATGTCTCCACCTCAACTATCAAACCCTTGAGTTGTGCGGACCGATAGTGAAACACCCTGTATATACACCTATAAATATAACATCTACCATTCATTGATTCTCCAAATCAAACACTAACAAAAGACAATAATATTCAGATTCCCTCAAACTCTATAGGTCCATTAAAAACGAATTAAGTACCTATATCTATACCTACCTAAATGTTCGCAAAAATCTAAATCAAAACTAAGCATCTCTTCAATATTAAGGACATATAAATTGCTATTTACCGACCACTCATCTCCGAAAAATAAATTGAATTAATTTAATGAAAATCCTCCCTTGAAATTCCCAACTCGTAGATATCTACCTCTGCAGGGATCGATAAATCAAATGACGTAAAACAGTGGCACGTGCTGGACGAACACACCTACTAATTTTCAAGGAGGAACATCACACACTATACACAGCAGCCGCCGACCGTGGTGCAATTATGTCATTGATTTCTTCCTGCAGGTCTCTAAATTAACCAGGAAAAAGGAAGGCGTTGTCGTCATCGGTCGATCCTGTCATATATGAATGACACCGTCCTCATTTTCATATATACCTACCTACCTAGATACATTTCATATACACTAAACATGAACAAGATCCTTCTGAGAATTTTTGATATAATTCTCAGAACTCTGAATGCATTTCTGTCGAAGGCGAGGTATCTCTTTTTATATTCGGCATCATCTGAAATCGTAGAATAAAGTTGGTAGACATTGGGGACCAGGAGGACAGGTCAATTTACGACCTTGCTGAATAGCATCTCATAAAAGTAATTCTTTTCGCTTTTAACTTGGCGCGAGATTTTATTGATTTGCGGTTTTGTGCTTAAATTCTTTAAGAAAGATGTGATAACAAATAATAGCAATGCGAGGCGCCGACGATGACAATGATGATGATGATGATGCCGACTTTGAGGTATATGTAATGAGCTCTAAATTTGCTGCTCCCCCCCCCCCCCCCCCCCCCCCTTATACAACTGACTGAATGACTATATAGTAGAGATGAAATCACCCCATGCAATAAGAAAATACTTGGCATTTCCGGGCACCATATTGCCATTTTATTACCATCAATTTTAGATCTGATGGGAATAATTAATTTCTTTCTTCGGTTGTTATATGTATAGGTACCTACCTAGGTAGAGTAAAAAAAGATTTCCATTCATTTTATTTTATGTTTTTAATTCTCAAAGAGCTGGCGGTACAGAGTTGAATAGCTGGAAATACTGGATGCTTCTATACACACTGATCGTATTATATATGAATCAACCGTGCGTACATATTTTAGGTCTATCTGACTTATCCTCATAAGTGAGTGCTCATCTGGAACATATTTTGCGTTTTTCAGGATAATGCCGACAATCGTTTTGTGTCATCAAATATTACTTTCTTGTTCCTTCCCCTTCTGAGCAGCATAACTAATCGAATCGAATCGATGGGGTAACATAAATTTTATAATAATTATAGCATAATTCATAAACTTTATTGCCATCATCAATTTCATTCATTATTTCTTTAAAAACTCGTGAATCCATTGAATTGAGTTTTTATTCCCATTTCCTTTACCCTAAGGGGGCCTTATGGACGACGGACATAAGCACGCAGTTGGTAGACCTGAAAGCCTGACGACCACTCATCAAAAATCGATTATCGACAAAATGACGATAATTATTCATAAAATGCAGAACTTATGAAAATTGTTAATTAAAAAATGTCGCTGTTTCATCAGGCGTATACCTATTGAGTATGTACCTACCACCATATATAGGTATAGATTCGACCCAATATAGGTATACTAAAGGCTACAAAGAATTTAATACACAAAAAGAGAAAGAAGCATTTCGCCTTATCAAAAGGAATCGTAATGCAATCAAGAACAAGAACCAAATCCTCGTTGTATAGGTACCTACGAGTTTCTTTTATATAATCACTCGAGCTACCAACAAACCAAGCTCCAAAAAAAGAGTGGCAAGGCGAAGAAGGTAGAAACACCAAATCACCTCAGGCATAGTAGGCACCAACCACATCAACATGGTACAGGCACCACATCACCTTCGGCACAGGCGCACAACCAACAAGAATAGATAGGTACCTACGAAAAAGAGACGAGTTCAAATCTTGACAGTAAACATTAATATAAAAAAGACAAGACTCGGTTTTGGTAGGTACGTACTGGACTGACTGTGTCTGTGCTTACTCTTATTTATGGTGAAGATAAAAGGAGCAAATCGAATAAACCTGGTCCAGTCGACCGACCGACCGACTGGACCGACACGACCAGACCACAATAAAAACAACAACAGAAAAATTACAAGTTGTGGCGCAACATAAGCCCGCATTCAATTTGAATCTTAACAAACCGCGTACGAAGCAGCCGCACTGTACCGCGTTATCAAGTCGGAAATCTTTCAAAGGGGGCAAGGCTTGCTTTGTGCTGCTCCCCTTTCTTTCGTTCGTGTTCATCTCATCTCATGGATGCTGTAAATTCTATTCTGTTCTGTTCAGTTCAGTTCTGTCTGTTCTGCTCCTTCGTCCGTTTCGTACAACGAGAGAATGTTTTGTTGCTTTCTTTTTTGCAAATGGTGGACGGACTGAAGATGATAAGATACATTAGCCACGGCCATGTGCGATTCTTTAATAACTACTGTGCGGTTTGTATGATATGTAGATATACATACCTATGTACGTATGTATGTAATATGTAGTAGCGTATAGTCAAGTAGGACCAGAGACCAGACCACTCATATTATCCGAAGAAGAACTTAAGCCTAAGAAGAACTATCGCATGGTTGCGTGATGAATTGAGATTTTACAGGCATCTTTAAAATAATTAAGAATTTTTTAGATAATTTTTCTAAATCAAGTTGAATACAAACTCTAATCTCATTCCATTTTTTTTTTTGTTTTTTTTTTTAATTCCCTGAACTTGTGTTGGAAGGAGGATGAGGCGCCGCCGGCCGTATCAATTAGAAGTTCATGAATTTCATTATCGAAACATTTAACTGACTTTACCAACATTTTACATACCCAAAGGGCAGAGTGTAGACTTTAGACAGCATTTGATCGTGTATTCACAGCTGTCAAGAACAGATTTATAGACCTATATAGGAAATTAAGTCCAGATGAGCCTTCTGATGAGTATTGATTAAATCTCATCGAAGGGCTCATTAGATATAATGAAACTGCTCTCTATATACTACTAAACCAGCAATAAATAAATATTTATTCTTGTCATCAATGTGTCGTCAGATGACATTTCTACTAAAGGGTTTTCCAATAAGAGGTGTTATTTTAATTAGCCTGCTATTTCGGTAGATGTCACTTTTGGAGCTGTCATTTTTTGACATTTGACAAGTAGAAATTACGTCATTAATAAAAATGGAACGATACACGATTCAACAACGCACTGAAATTATTAAAATTCAATATAAAAATGGTGAAAATGTGGCAGAGACGGTTCGTAAAACTCGAACATTTTTGGGTCGTCGTGAAGCACCTTGTCGGACCGAGCTGTCGGGACAAGTTAGTGATGTGAAGAATAAAACCCGTGCACGTCGCTCAAGAACAGCCGAGAATATTGCTGCTGTAGCCGAAAGTGTTGAAGAAAACCCAGGTTTGTCCATTCCTCGTCGTTCTTTGGAATTAGGCATTCCACAAACGTCATTACACCGTATTTTGCATAAAGATTTGGGTCTTAAGGCTTATAAAGTTCAGTTAACGCAAGAATTCAAGCCGGCCGATCATCAACAACGTCGAGTCTTTGCTAATTGGGTCCTTGAAATGCATGAAAATGATCCGGAATTCCATCGAAAATTCATCTTGAGTGATGAGGCCCATTTCCACATCGATGGCTTCGTCAACAAGCAAAATTGTCGCATCTGGGGGGCTCGGAAAACCCAAGAGTTATTGTTGAAAAGCCTCTCTATCCTCAACGTGTGACTGTTTGGTGCGGTTTATGGTCCCGAGGGGTCATTGGACCTTACTTTTTCGAAAATGAGGCTGGAGCAACAGTTACGGTGAATGGATTGCGCTATCGACAGATGATTAATGATTTTTTAAGGCCGGAATTGGATGGTATTGATCTGGACAACGTTTACTTTCAACAAGACGGAGCTACGTGACATACAAGCAACGAAACCATTGATCTTTTACGGGAAAAGTTTCCGGACATGTGTTATCTCTCGAAGAGCTGATCACAATTGGCCACCGAGATCTTGTGACTTAACACCTTGCGACTTCTTCCTTTGGGGCCACGTGAAAGAGAAGGTCTACGCCAACAGCCCAGCATCGATTCAAGACCTCAAAGATGGAATTCGTGAGGCTATCGAGCACATAGGGCAGCCATCTTTGCGATTTGGTTATGGAAAATTTCATGAAAAGGATATGGTCCTGTCGTGGTGGTCATTTGGCTGACGTTATTTTCCATTATCAACGGCATACCTTCCTCTTTCTAATGAAATAAAGATCCGATCATTTATCTCAAAAAATGGCTTTTTTCTTTGAATATCAAAATAACACCTCTTATTGGAAAGCCCTTTCTAGGAGAATTTGAATTGTGATTTATTTATTGAAAATTTTTAAATTAATTTTTTAATATGATTTTCCGCTGGAAGACTGTCGCCAGATTTTATGAGCTGGGCACAGCTGTGATGCCGCCTTATTAAAGGTAACCGTCCGACATTCGTAAAGCTCTTGATAAGAATCACCTGACTGTCCTGGCACTCCTAGATTTTTCGAAAGTCTTCGACAGCGTCAACCATTCCAAGCTCCTTACCGTCTTATTAAACAAATTTGGATTTTCTTTATCTGCGGCATCACTAGCATCGGTAGCTTTCTTATTGGACGATCTCAGCAAGTTAAAGTCCATGACTTACTTTCGAGAAGCTTGCCTCTCACGTATGGGGTACCTCAGGGTTCCACTTTAGGCCCTTTATTGTTCAGTATGTACATAAATGATCTGCCCAACGTAATAAGAGACTCCAAAATACACTTGTATGCGGATGACGTCCAGATATACCTGGATAGGCCGGTTGACCTGTTAGAGGATTGTGTCGAGAGAATTAACACAGATCTGAACAGAATTTCTGAGTGATCCAAGAGGCACGACATACTTTTTAAATCCTAATAAATCAAATTACATGATTTTGAATCGTGAGAGGCTTGATGTATCACAATTTCCAACTGTATATAACTCTGAATGGCACAGTTTTACCTTACGTTACCTCTGTTCGAAATCTGGGAATTATCCTCAATTCTTCTATGAATTGCTGCGACCACATTAAAAATACATTGGGTAAAATTTATGGCATACTTCGATGGTTTTGGTTGTCTGCAAGGATTTTGTCTCCTACTCTTCGCTCTAGGCTGGTGAAGACACTTCTCTTGCCCTATTTCACAAGTGGAGGCATTGTCTTCCCTCACTTGGATTCGATATGTAGTACGAGAAATCTCGATGTCGCTTTCAATGACTACATTCGTGTTATTCATGGATTGAGAAGATATATGATCACATTTCCCTGTTTTGTAACTGTCTATTGGATATGTCATTAGATATTTATCTGACATTGATAAATTTGATTTTTCTTCATAAGGTCATCTACACCAGGCGTCCTGGATATCTATTTTCCGACCTCAGCTTTTTAAACTCTGATAGGCACTTAATGCTGCGTGTTTCCCGCTATCAACATAGAATTTTAGAACGCTCTCACCTTGTTTATGTTGCTCGCCTTTGGAACAGTCTACCGGCGGCATTGCAGCTTATTAGCTCGGCCAGTTCTAACTCGTCGTCTGGCTTCAGATGAGAGTTATGCGGGCTGACATTACCCTCACACTCCGAAATATCTATGCGCTTTTATTCTTGTCATTTTTATTTCTATTTTCAGTTTTCTTTTCCATTACCTATGGGTTCCTGTTTTCTATGCTTTCTCATTCCCTGCACTGCTGTTAGTTGTTTCTATTTCTTATTTTCATGTTTCAAGTTTTTTCTTGTTTTATTATCAGTTTTTTGTTCCTTTGCTTACATTTCAATTGCTTATGATTTTTTAGTTTGTCATTTATAGCTTTAATCTCTTCTTTAATCTTTTCTTTTTTCATTTATTGTTAGTTTAATATTAATTTAGCATTTTCCTTAAACATACCAACTACATCATCAAAGATTTCAACATCTGAGATATTTTATCCCAATAAACAATTTGAATTTGAATTAATGAAGAAATCCGTAGGTTTGTTCCTATTAAGAAAAGTAGAAGTACGAAATTGCCTGCACCTGGTTTAGTGAAGAGTTGATCAGGGGTTTAAAATTAAAAGAAAAATACAGGCATTTATATAGCGTCACCCATCACCCTGAAATTTATATAACCTTCTCTTATTCCAGGAATAACTGTAAAAAACTCATTAAAGAATGTTATGCTAAATATATTAATTCCACTGAATCTTCTATAAAAGTAAACCCCAAGGCTCTCTGGGCTTATAGTAAAAATTCAAAAAAATCGAACCTTTATCCCAAAGAAATAGAGTATGATAATGTTAAGTCAACTATAGTCACAGTCAAATATGTGCATCTGTCTACTTGCGGCAGTTTCATTCATTGGACTTATCTTCACTCAATTCACACCAAAATAATAGTTGTTTTAGCATATCCACAGTGTCTTCTGCAGTAGTCTCAAATATACGTAATAAATTAGATTGTAATGAGAAACCCAGTCCTGATGGGGTGCCTAATTTGATCTTCAAGAAATGTTCTCGCATGCTTTATAAACCATAATACGTAATTTGATGCTTAACCTATCAGTTCACACGAATATTTTCCCTGAGATCTTAAAGAATAGCTGTGTTAGCCCGCTTTACAAATCTGGTGACCCTCGACTAACAGTCTTTCTCTCATCTCCGAAAGAATTGCCTTTTATCGACTTTTCTATCAATTGAAGGCACATATCTGTGACCAGCAGCATGAATTTTTTCCTGGACGTTCAACCACTACCAATCTTGTCCTTTTCACTATGATACTATAGCTAGCGCTCTTGATGAATGCGCACAAGTTGATGCCATTTACACCGATTTTTAATGGGCATTTGATAAAATTTCACATAAACGTGTTCTATTCAAAATGGCGCAACTATAGGATTCTTGGTTTTTCTCCTTCCTAATTATTCGAAATAGCTCCGTTGTTCTTCCGATCTGTCCCTTATAAAAAGCTGTCTGGCGTTCCTCAAGGCTCAATCCTCGGTCCTCTTATTTTCTTGATCTACATTAACGATCTACTCACGTTTATTGAGAGTGTGATTGCCTAATTTATGCCGACGATGCTAAGATATTTAGGAGAATTACAAATATCAAGGACTGGTTTTGTCTTCAATGGGACATCAAGAATCTCGACACTTGGTGTAACGAGAATTTTCTACAAATTCGTATCAAGTCTTTCTCTAAGAAACGTGATTCCATCAATTTCGATTATAAAATTAATAATATTTCTATCTCTCGTGCGAATGAAATTAATGACTTGGGGGGGGGGGGGTTATATTTGATTCAAAGCTTACATTGGCCTCCCATATTACAGCCAAAGCGTTTAGGTTAATCGGGTTTATTTTTCATAAATGCAGGGTCCTTTAAATGCTCCTTTTCTTATATTACTCTTTTTAACTCTAAATAATTAGAAGTAACCTGGAATACTCATGTCAAGTGTAGAATCCGTTTTACACTTCTTATTCTGATCAAATCGAGTCAATTCAGAGAAACTTTTCCAGCTTCTTGTTACTATTTAAATTCAATAATAATTCATTTGAATATCCCGAAAGGCTCAGTCATTTTAATTTGTAATCCTTGGTCAATCGCGGAGCCTACCTGGATAATATCTTTCTTTTTAAGATGGTCAACTGTCTATTTGATTGTCCTATCATTACTGTCTAGAATTGACTTTAACGCTCCCACTCGAACACCAAGAAATATACCTTGCTTCAGACTGCTGTCTCGCAGATCAAACATCAAGGACATAGTCGCCTATGTTCAGAATTCTTAAATCGTATAGTTTAAATTTCAATTGTATTAATACCCACCTCAAAAATCATGAGCGAGTGCTTGAGTTGTTGTCATTGTTATAAGCGCACACACGCAAATGAGTGAGTAATTCAAAATAAGAACGCGCAAAATTTTATACTGCTCATTACTCACGAAAGGGAAGAAAACGCACACGAAATTTCTCATTGCTCATTTCCACTTGTGTGAGCAAATTTATGAAATACTTGCTTGCATTATGTAGAAAACGTGGATAACTAATATTTATCCTTATGCCTCAGCGTCGAACTCAGAAAAATATATGAAATCAATCGTAAAATCAGATTCTAATTTATTAACTCATCTTGACACTCATAGACATGCTCATTAATAAGCTCATCGTGATACTCATTGACATGCTCAGTAATAAGCTCATCGTGACACTCATTGACATGCTCATTAATAAGCTCATCGTGACACTCATTGAAATGCTCAGTAATAAGCTCATCGTGACACTCATTGACATGCTCATTAATAAGCTTTTCGTGACACTCATTGACATGCTCAGTAATAAGCTCATCGTGACACTCATTGACATGCTCATTAATAAGCTCATCGTGACACTCATTGAAATGCTCAGTAAAAAGCTCATCGTGACACTCATTGACATGCTCATTAATAAGCTCATCGTGACACTCATTGACATGCTCATTAATGAGCTTTTCGTGACACTCATTGACATGCTCAGTAATAAGCTCATCGTGACACTCATTATGTACTCATCGAATTGCTCACCTAATATTGTAAAATGCACAACTATCTGTGAATAAGTAAATAAATGATTTTTTCCCGGTTTTGATTCAAACGCGAATAAATTTCAGCAGGACTTTCATCTGATTACTCATGAGAAGCTCATTGATGAGCTCATCATGATTTGTCTACCAGGGATGTTTCTTCATGAATTGCAAACACCTTGATGCTTTTCGGTCAAATTAGTATTCGTTTACATAATAACTGCCCCTTGCAGGGCAAGATGCAAGGTAAAATTGTGAGCAATTTCTACTAGGGTAAGATGATATATTATTCTGAGTGAGTGTATGTGAAAAAAAACGAAGCACCGAATGTGTGTCTGTTTAGCGTATGTTTTCGTTTATGAAATCAAGTGGTGACGCAAAGAAGATTTGTAAACTAGTAAATATCTTAAACTAAAATGTGCGTAATGTAGGACCGCAACTTCGCCTAATTTAGTTGGAAACTATCTCATAATTCGTCGTTAATTTGTCGTTATTTTGTCGTTAAAACCATAAATTTGTCGTTTCCTCTTTTCTAAAGGAAATTTGATGTGGTGCTAAGTTTATGTAGCTTAATCTAGTACAGCAACTCAGTAGAACACGGCCAAGTCTTATCGGATTGGAAAATTTTAAAACTTTGAATTTTTCATTAATTTCTCGTGAAATTCATAAGTTTGTAATGTCGTTTTTCTAAAGGAAATTGGATGTAGTGCTAATTTGACGTCAAGCAATTGGAGTGAATAAGAAAATTGTTTCTGATCCCGATATTGATCCTAATATTCTTAACCAGACTTTCTTAGATTTCGACACTTCTTCTACTTTAATTTCTGATATCGAGCCAAGATTACTAGTGCGGAATCGCCTCTCATTTCGTAATGTCACTGAAGTTGAAGTACTTGCTGCCATAAAATCTATTAAATCCGATGCGGTTGGACCTGACAATATTCCTTTAAAATTTATTAAACTACTGCTTCTATGTGTTCTTCCGTTCATAACACATATTTTTAACACTTGTTTAATGACCTCTAAATTACCTTCTGTGTGGAAGAATGTCCTTGTGGTACCAATTGCTAAGAGGAAAAATCCCGTCTATTGTTCTGACTATCGACCCATAAGCATCTTATGTTGTCTCAGTAAAGCTTTGGAAAAAGTTATCTCCACAAGTATCATTGAATTCATCCATGTTAATGAGCTATTGTCCCCTTGGCAAAATGGATTCAGGTCTAATCATAGTTGCACCACGGATCTACTCAAATTAACTGAAGATGTGCGCCTGGATATTGATAAAGATAGACCTACTATACTTACTCTGCTGGATTTCTCTAAGGCTTTTGACACTGTTAATCACAAGCGTCAACTTTGCCAGTTGAAGAATTTTTATAATTTTTAGTCGACTGCTTTGAATCTTATTGAAAGCTTTTTGGAAAACCGTAAACAGAAGGTAATATTTAAATCCAAGTGGTCTGACTTCCTTGACCTACGTTCGGGAGTTCCTCAAGGCTCTATATTGGGACCGCTCTTGTTTACACTTTAAATAAATGATCTTCCTGATATACTCAAATTTGTCAACATTTTATTATATGCAGATGATGTTCAAATATATCTGAGTTGCCCTTGTGGGTTAATTGAGAACTGCATCCGACAGATGAATCACGACTTGATTGCTATTTTTAATTGGGCACTGAAAAATAATTTAAAGTTAAATCCTGACAAGTCTCAGGCTATAGTACTATTCAGAAAGTCTATTAATACTAGTACATTTTCTCCATTACATATTGGTCCGACGCCTATACCATTTCTAGATAAAGTAAAAACTTTGGGTATTATTGTAAATAAAAACTTAACATGGATTGATCATATCAACAATATAGTCTCAAGGGTATATGGAAGTCTTCGCAAACTTTAGTGCAGCGCATCGTATACACCACTTAGCACTCGGTTCACTCTAGCTAAATCACTGTTACTACCAATCATCACGCAGGGAGATATAATATGTGGCAACCTTGACTCTGTCTCGCGCAATAAACTTAATGTCTGCTTTAATTCTATTGTACGGTATGTATATAAACTTCGCCGGTTTGATCATGTATCCCAGTTCGTCGATCAGTTCCTTGGGTGTTCATTTTCCTCGTATATGAAAATTCGCTTGAATATATTTTTATTCAAATTGATTTTGAATGGCAAGCCTTTCTTCTTGAAAAAAAAACTTGTTTTTCTACGGTCTGCACGCACGAATAATCTTCTAGTGGCTAGATATTCTTGTTTGTAATCCAAGCGTTTATTTTTTGTTCATGCCATCATCCTGTGGAATTCACTTTCTACTGCCATAAGGCGTGCGGGATCGTTGAGGGTGTTCAGGGTATTGCTGAAAGCACATTACACAGGCCACTGACCAATACTATATTAGATTAGTTTAACTTTTTTTTTCTCATAGTCTATCTAATTTTAACTAAGTTTACTCATTTTGAATTTGAATAGATTATTATTTTCGTCTTCATACACAATTCATTGTTCGGCGCTCATTTTATCTTTATCTTTATCTTTATCTTTATTATCTTTATTGTCTATAATTACTAAGCTTTCCAATACATCTTGCTACCATACAGAATCAAAATTGCTGTTTTCTCAACTTCATGGATATGTACATAAATAAAGAAATTTCTTATTTGTACAAATTATAACAAAATAAATGAAATTCAAATTGAAAAAAAAAACTTAGTACAACATCCAGTCTCTTTTAGAAAAAAGGACACTATAAATTTATAGTTTTCACGACAAAATAACGAATATTATGAGATATAGTTCCGAACTAAATCAGCCGAAATTGCGATGCTAACTTTACGCACATTAAACCAAAAGTAGTCTTCATTGTATAAAGGGAAGGGCTTTTCAATTCAACCGAAAATCGGCTAATTTCAAGCCTTTTTAAAATAGACTTTAAATATTTGCACGTATATGAAAATCGGAAGACACATTAGTCGAAATGCATGTTAGCGAAATTTTATCAGTATTTGTTTTATTCCCCCAAGTTGGGAGTGCTAGTAGTCAAAAATATACGTTAAGAAAAAACAAATTGATTGGGAGGCATGTTTTGCTTCAAGGGATTTTGGTGAATGCACATTAAAACATGTCCGCAGAACAGGGCATAACAAAAGATACACAAAAGAACGCCACATACATTTTCATAGAAGATTTATAAATAAAGCGAACAGTACAAATAGTTCGCTTCAGTCGACAGAACAATTTGTTCTCTCCAGTATATGGGGGAGTTCTAGAACAAGGTAAGTACACAAAAGAACACAGCTATAGTAACATTCTAAGTCTTGACATGCCTGAATACATTTCGTGTTCCTACAGCATATCTCAGCAACAGCAAAATCGCTCGTTTTTTAACGACAAGTGCAACCAAGCTATATAAAAGTGAAATAGTCGCGTAAATCAATTGCATCCATGTCAGAACTGAAACAAGTCTATAAGACTTCACGGAACACCTGTAAGTCCATTATCCAGTCCAGAGAGAAAAATTTCTTTTTGACCAGAGTGTCAGACAAAGAAACTTTGTCAGCCGCAAAGGCAGCAAAGGGTTCTGATCCCTGATCAAAACCATCAGGAACAACTTCAGCATGTCCTCTATACCTTCCCTGCTTAACAATAGTGTAGTGATTGTTGACTTCTGGATAAGGCTCTAGTATTTTTGTTGCTAGATTAGCTTTAAATTCTCGTCTTCCACCCACATCACAGTATGGATGAAAACAAAAGCTAATACACGTCCGTAATAGAGAGATAGTCCTTAAGGAGATCAACGTCTCCAAAACCGCAAGTTTTCATGATTTCTCGCCCCTGTTAATTAAAAGCTGCGTTTCATCCTTGGCTAAGCCTCTGCTCAAATTATTCTACTTGTCTTATTCGGCAGGAAAATTTCCAACTGGTTGGAAACTAGCTCACGTTCAGCCTATTCCCAAGAAATTATCGACCTTTTGCAATCACTTCGATTCTTTTTGATTGAATCTATCATTAACAACAATTTAATGAAATATCTAGAAACGAATCAACTCATCAACAATCACCAATATGGCTTCCGAACTGGTTGCTTATCTGAAGACTTGCTGACTTTGCTACGGAAAGTTGGAACCGTAGTATTTATAATTTCGGTGAGTCCAAAATCGTTGCCCTAGATATTTCAAAGGCCTTTGATAGAGTCTGGCATCAGCTCTTTTAGACAAACTTAAAGCAATTGGTCTATCCCCTCCTCTTCTACTATTGATTGAAAGTTTTTTATCTTTTCACCTAATATGGATTGTATTAGATGGCGTTACATCTGAACCTCATCCCATAAATGCTGGTGTGCCTCAAGGCTCTGTTATCTCTCAAACTCTCATTTTAATTTTCATTAATGATCTGCTTTCTCTTGCTTTCAATCCCATCCAAAGTTTTGCCGATGGCAGTACCCTGTATTTCGTTTCCTCCTTTTTGACACTCTTGCGGACTTCTGAGGGAATATCATATCTGTCAAATGAGATTGCATGAAGATATCATTGAATAACGATCTTGACAATATCCTTGGTTAGGGCAAAGCTAATCGCGTCGAATTCAATCCATCTAAGACCCAAATATGTCTCTTCTAATTAAAACAAGACCATCACTTAACCACTCCCATTTCTTTTGATGGATCATTAATTTCTGTTCTCTGTTGTCAAAGAAGCATCGAAATATCTTAGATTTCTGTAAAGGTTTAGGACTCGAATCTAGCGTTCCCCTACAAATCCTACATCAGACCTATAATGGAATACAATTCCCATATATGGGTCGAGGCTAGCCGTACAGCCTTAGTTTCATTGAATATTGTCCAAGAGGGAGCCTTCAAGCTCATTGGCGATTTGGCAATAATTTGTCATTCGAGCACCGCCGCAATGTTGGATGCCTTTCATTGCTTTATCGCTACATGCTGCATGCTCAATGTTCTGATGAAATATCTAGTCTGATCCCTGGTAGAATGATTCCTGTACGCAATACTCACGTTGCAAATCGCGCACATCCTTTTACCCTTCAAATTACTTTCGGCCGTACAGTAAATTCCGTGATACTTTTTTATCCCGCACTGTGCGAATGTGGAACAATTTACCATTTTCTGTCTTTCCTCCGGCACACAATCTGCGAAAGTTTAAGGGTGACATAAATATCAGCACCGCCGCCACTCTCCTTACGTTCCCTAATTCTTTTCCCTATCACCATCTTGCCATGATGTGATTTGCATCAAAAGAAAAACATGGAAACCATAGCAGGTACTAGACTAGAGAAAGAACATGTTGTAAAGGATGACCTGGAACCGCTGAAAGTGACACAGATGACATTCGCTTGAAAAATGATAATGATTTGACCCGTCTTTATTTTATGAAAATTCTTTGAGAATATTTATTACTATATCTAGAAATAGAATAGAGTGGACGACAGTCGATGGACACTGCAGATTGCTATGTAATACACGCTCCATAAAATGTTCCTAGAGAAAACTGCAATAGTCGTTGGCCGATGGCCGCTCTGATCATTGCAACTATGTTTAAGGCATTAAAGCTTTCCCACCGAAGATTCTAGCGCACTTTTTACATTTCTACATCAATTCTGTCAAAACCTAACCGTCCTCAAAGCTCTTCGTTTTAAGACTTGACCTTTACTCCAGCGAATTTTAAGGATTTGGTGTCAATATCAATTAACAAGTTTTGCAATTGGCAAGTAAATGGATTTTGTGACCTTTTATACTTCCGAAGCCGGTTTACATATTGAATTTGAAAGACATAGGTTCCATATCTAAGGGATAGTTGAGACAAATCACTTTTCAATACGGGAATCGACGTCTTCTTCTGTAAATCCTTAGGTATCAAGGTACATAATAAAAGATTTCCACTTCATCCACTTTTTCGCTATTTATATAGAGGTACCTACATAGTTTGAGTTCATTCTAGTCTCTGAGGGCGGACTTCATCTAATTTCCTATTCAGTAAAGTTGTCACATTCCATTGTCCAAATCATAACCTTATTCTTGTTTTGTCCTGTTTTTTTTTCGCTCACACCATTATTATGGAATTTTCTTTTCTTTGTAACTTAAAACTGATTGAAAGTAAGCAGAATGTCCAAAAATTTACTAAGAAAATAAAAAAGCAAAAAAAGTTTTTTCTAGCTTTTATAAACTTGGGCCAGTCCATGGACATTTCATTATCGAGAAATGTTGTCTACATGACCTACATGAAAATTTTCAGGTAAAATAAGTAAAAACAAAATCCAATAGATGCGTAGATAAGGATTAAGGAAAATATGTTATTCAATGAGTGTTTTTGGTTCTGACAATTTCTATAACCATGTAAAAATGAAGATGAAGAAACCCAATAAGAAAAGGATACTAAATTTCTGAATTCAATAAACTCAAGATTTAGGTAGGAACCTACCTATTACAAAAGAAAAGAACTGGAAAAACTTTATAGGTTAGGTAACAACCTATTTATGTACGTACATACCTGCCTATACATAAAAAAGAAAAAAACTTTACTAAGCAACATTTCTGTAAACTCTCTGAAACAAAAAATCTGTCTGCCTGTGAAATCTTTAAACTTAACTCTCACCTAAAAAACCGTAAAAATTTGTGGAAAAAACTTTAAAGAGGCTCCAACGAACACACATAACTAAATCCTGCTGGCGCTCTAAATACTTGGAAAAAAAAACATTTTCTTTTTTTTTATAAACCCTAGAAAGGCATTGCCCTGGGCGGGACTGCGCAGGATTCCTTTACAAATGTAATGATGGTTGACTACATACATACATATACAGCACATATCTATGTAGCTTCCAGCTTTATGCGTCACATCATATCAGGCTACCACAGGCATAGAACTTTAAGAACAAAAAAAAAAAATAGAGAATGACGAAAATCGTCCAACGGTGGAAAATGGTAGAAAAGAAGTGGCGAACGGGGAGAACAAGTAAGCGCCCCGCCTTTATAAATTATTCATGCTCCGACGATGATACATTTATGAAGCCAGAAGCGTTGGAAAAAGGTGTACCGCAGCTGCAGTGTTAGTTTGCGTTAGTGTGTGGGAATGTGTGTGTGTGTGTGTGTGCCCTCACGTATATGGTAAAAATGAGTATTTTTATTTTTGCTTATTGTCACCTTGGTGGATATCACACAGGATCGATCGATACACATTTCAGTGGCTCTCAAACAGGTGTTTATCCTTAGCAAAAAAAAAACAAATTATTCAAATTTTAGTGTCATTGGCGATGGGAGGTTGCAGTACGAATTTAATGGCGGCAGAGTATGTGTACTGTTGATGCTTTAGATTAGGATCATCCCGCAGAGACAAAATGTTTTCTTTTTTTATTTTGAAAACATTTTAAAATTATACCAAATTTCCGAACTAATTTTTCTTGATGGGCAAAATATTGTAGGAATAGGTTCTACGTTAATTAAGAATGATACACCTTGGTGGGAGCCTACCTGGTTTCAACTGCTGCAGGACTATAGAACCAGTCACAAGAGTTGATGAGCTTTACTGGTGCTCCTACTCCTATCAGTTTTTCGGACTGCTATTGCCTTGTGTAAAGTGCAGGCGTGTCCAACCTGCGAACCCAGGACGGCTTTGAATGCGGACAAACAAAACTCATTTTTAAAAACTTTCTCAATTAATTTTATAAAACATTCTCTTGTAAACATGTCTGGTATAGCTACTGGATTGTGGCCCGGCCATGATAGGTAAAATAGATGGGTGCTTATAAAATTAATAAAAGACGATGCAATCGTTTCCCAAAATTTACAAATGCTTTAAAGATCGATAATGATATGCATACCCACTGTATAATTAAAGCTGTAAATTTAATAAGGACCAAAGGATTGAATCATCGGCAATTCCAGGAAATCCTTAAACTTATTGTAAGGTTTGGGATATTTTTTAAAGAAACTCCGTTCTTTGGATTATGTTTTTTTTATTATTCACTCGACGTTTCGGGTCTTGATTAGTACACCCTTCTTCAGGAGTTAGCTTTGTTCTTGGTATGATGAAATTTTTTTTTTTAAAAATATTATTGAAACATATTTCACAAAAAAATACACTTTAAAAATATGATAAAAACGTTAACTGAACATATAAATAAATAAATAATTTAAACAAATAAATAGGATGCATGTTTAAAAAAACAATGGAAAAATAAAACACTTGTTTCCATTCCACAAAAAATTGTTTCTTTCATTTTATTGAATGATTCCTTTTTAAAAAAGAAGATTACTGACAATAATTTAATTGTAACAAAAGCTGTTTCAATTTGCATATTAGAAATGAAAATATACCTAGAAAAAATGGAAGATAATTTATCAAAAATAAGCTTGATAGAAATTAAAGAAGATCCAACAAAAAAAATATATAATAGACATGCAACTTCAGTAATTAATAAAAGTAAGTTAATTTTAAATGAAACAGATAGATATCAACTTAAGGTTAGTAATCCAACAATCCCGATATTATACGGCTTACTGAAGTTACATAAAAGTGGCACTCCAGTAAGACCAGTTTCTTCTGCTTTCAATGCACCGGCACAAAAACTGGGGAAAAAATTAAATGAGATATACCTACTACCACAACTAATAGAATTTAATAGTAAAACTCAATAAAAAATACAATTGACCTAGTAAAAAAAATTAATTGCATTGCATTACCACCTAATGCTAAACACTGGTCTCATTTGATGTTTGTAACCTATTCCATTCGATCCCAGTTAATAAGTTAAAATCAATTTTATATAGTCGAATTCGTGAAAAAATTTTAAATAAAAAAAAGTTTCTCAACTTATACATGGTGTCCCGTCGAGATGGTAAAAAATTTTAAGGGTCGAAAGTACAGCCTATTTGCGATCGAAAATGTTATATAAAATTTTTTCGAGTTCGCACTATTTTCGAAGTTATAGGCGATTTTGGATTTTTTCGAAATTTTGAACTTTAAGTAACTTTTTTGACCATAACTCAGTTCAGGTTGCTCGCAGGACGACCTTTTTTCTTGTGTTTTACTCGTAACATTACATGATCTCATTCGAAGTAACTTGATTTTGAAAACGTTCACACATAATGGAAAAATTGGCGATTTGTTGCCGAAGCATTTTTTTCGTCAGAAAATTCATTTGTTTTCAAAGTCATACATCTCGAAAAGTAACCATGCCAACAGATGATCCGGTTCTCATAGAAAACATCCCTCATAAAAAACTAACACGATTAGTCCACTTTAAGTATTGCCACATTTACAGTAAAAACTTGCCTGCAACATACCTCTCATAACTTGAGCAAAATTAATTTTCGAATTGCTATAAAATCCGGAAATGCGTTTTGCGGGAACTCTATCTCCTCTGAACCTGTTTGACCTACAGCTAAGGTGAATGTACCGTTGGATTTGGAACATAACTGGTTAGTTGTTAAAGTTAAATTTAATTTCGAAATTCGAACATTTTCGAAAAGCTAGAGAGGCAAAGTTGACTAGATTTCCTGAATTTGTGTGCATACTTTTTGAAGATTTTTTTTTATTTTCATATAGAGTAAGGATGTAGAAATTTTTTCCAATTTCATAATTTTTTTCGATTTGCCCTCCGAGACTGGCAAATTGCGTTCGAAAATGCCCAATTTCAAACATATTTTTCGTTATAGCTGGGATAGTTTCGAGTGGATTTTAATGAAATTCGGTGCGTATGCCGGATTTACAAATACACAACTTTTGGTATTTTTCGATTTTTGAAATTCGAAATTCTCATTAAGTAATTATTCGAAATTTGAAAATTTTTAACAATTTTTTTTTTATTTTTTCGAAATTTCATATCTAATTACATTTTAAGCGATTTTCTTTCCCCTTTTCTCTAGATCCTTTTAATCTGCAACTTTTTTACACTGCATGTTATCAGCCAAAGTTTCATCGAAAAAAGTTACAAACGGTTGAATTTCGAAAATTCAAAATCACAAAATTCTGTATTGCATTTTGGATTCTATGCTGGGAGACTTGCAACTTTGTAGTGATATGCTTATTTATACTCCGCAACTTTCGCATACCAAAAATATCAATTTTCGAAAATGTTCACTACTAAATCTACGATTTTCGAAAAAATCTCACTTTTTTCACCCTTCAATATTAGTACTTTCCTTCCACAGAGTGTAGACATGTGAGTACTGTATGGAAAGCTTGCAGTCTCTACTTTAAGAATCTGGAAAAAAAAAATCTCATATTTTCCAACTTTAGGTACATTGTTTCTTCCATCCTTGCAATTCGATTTAATTTTGCTCAAGTTATAAGAGGTATGTTGCAGGCAAGTTTTTACTGTAACTCTGGCAATACTTAAGGCGGACTAATCTTGTTGTACTTTTATAAAAGATAATAAATGAGGGATGTTTTCTATGAGAACCGGATCATCTGTTGGCATGGTTACTATTCGAGATTTATGACTTTGAAAACAAATGAATTTTCTGACGAAAAAAATGTTTTTATGTGTGAACGTTTTCAAAACCGAGTTACATCCAATGAGAGCCTGTAATAATATTACGAATAAAACACAAGAAAAACGTTTGTCCTGTGAACAGTCTGAACTGAGTTATGGTCTAAAAAGTGACTTAAGGTTCAAAATTTCGAACAAATCGAAAATCGTTTATAACGTCGAAAATAGTACGAACTCGAAAAAATGTTATATAACATTTTCGATCGCATATAGGCTGTACTTTCGACCCTTAAAATTTTTTACCATCTCGACGGGACACCCTGTAGAATGTCTGAATACGTGCTTTGATCAAAATTACTTTTTCTTTGATGACAAGTTCTATATCCAAACAGAAGGCTTAGCCATGGGTGCTTCTCTGTCGCCATTTTTAGCTAACTTTTACTTTACTAACTTTTTTTAATAATAACTCTGATTTGGTTAATAAGATTTTATGCTGGTGTCGTTATGTTGTTGATGTGTTCTGTGTGTGGACGGGCTCTGAGTGACAGCTTAATGTTTTTTGAAACAATATTTTAAATTAATTAGATGATAACCTAAAATTTACACTTGAATATGGAGGTACAAAATTAAACTTCCTAGATATCACGATTTCAATAAAAAATACAAAAAATTGTCTGCAAACCAACTTTTACGGATACTGTAATTCCTTCTTCTTCTAATCATTCTCATGACATAAAGAGTTCTGCTTTTCATTCTATGATTGATCGATTGATTAATATTCCTCTAAGTAGGTTCAACTTCAAGAAAGAACTTAATATAATTTTTAAAATCGCAACCGGTAATGATTATTCAAAAAGTTTCATCCATAAGTTATTAAAACAAAAATCTAGATCTTCTGTTCTTAGATTATTAGCATTCCCTACGGCCCGAAACAAAAGTAATAAAATTTGGAGAAAGAAAAGATCTATTATGTTGGTGGAGTTTCAGACAAAATGCACAAAACATTATCATCTCGCAATGTTCAGCCGGCTTATTTCACTAATAGAACACTGGGTAAATTATTAATAAATAATAAAATAAAGCCTATAGTTCAGGATATTGAAAGAAGTGGGGTATATAGTATAAGGTGTAACGATTGCGATGCGATTTACATAGGAAACACTAACGTCTGGTTTATGTAAGCATTTAATTGACCTAGGTCACACTACATCAATTGATAAAGTAAAATTATTACGTAATTTATATGGAGGACAAGTTCTAGACAAATATGAAATCCTAGAAATTAAAAAAGAGAAGGATAAAGGCTCATTTTTGGTGAATGATCATTTAGACTTTCGTAATAACAGTCCTTTAATTAAAACACAAATTTTACAAAGTTATAAAAATTATGGTTCTTATTTATACTGTATTAAAAAGAGACATTGTAACACCTCTTATGTATGTATTAATGATTACTGGTTGATTTGTTAAATATGTTACTGAGTCAGTCTCACAATATTTTCCATCGGTTGAGGATGCCTAAAGTGCCAACAAAAAAATTCAATTATTTTGATAAAATAAATAGGTAAAATTTAAATGACTGTTTTATTTAAGGTATCACAGATAAATAAAACAGTTATTTAAATTTTCGGCAATTTACGGCAATTTCAAGTTCTTGTAAATTATTGATTAGATTAGATAATTAAGCGAGTCGGCAGGCTCTTTAAGACGTATGAGCGAAAAGCTCGGAATAATAGGACGAAGTATCCCGATGTTTGATCCACTTCGAGACATAGCCTACATACATCAGTATAGGTCATATACCTATCCGATGCATGTATTTGTTTAGTTTGCAATATCCAGTTAATATTCCTGCAATGATTCTGTGTTGATTCCTATCTAGATATCCTCAAAAGATCCAGGCTCTTCTTAGGTGAAGGTCATTCAATAAATCTTTTGGTTTGTTTAGAGCCTATTATTGAAGTTCATCGTTGGTCCATTCGGTTTTGGATTCATTTTTGAATAGTAAGTTTTACGGTTCTGTAAGAGATACTGTAAATGGTTCCGGTCCTCTGGGAGACATGGATATACCTCTTTGGCCAGTGCGTCTGCGTTATCATTCCCATTAATTCTTGAGTGTTCTGGCATCCATTTAAGTGTTAGGTGTCTTTTTGTGTCAAGGTTTGTTAATGCTTGAATACATTTCCACATTAACTTTGTTTGGTGACGAGATGACTTTTAATGTCGCTTGGCTATCTATATACATAGATAAGATACTTATATATTTTTATTAGTAGTATAGAATCGGCTGAGGTTTTCGTATGTACATCTAGTGATGGCACAACCCCAGTAGAAATTTACCTTGTCTCCTGCCCCGCAAGGGGCAGTTATTATGTAAACCAATACTAATTTAACTGAAAAGTATCAAGGTGTTTGAAATTCATGAAGAAACATATAGAAAATTAATTCCCTATGAGCCGTCTGACGAGCATTTATTAAATCTCATCGAAGGACTCATTGGTTAGCATGATACTGCTCCCTAGGTATACTAAATATTTATTATTGTCATCACCTTGTCAGATTACATTTACTAGGACAATTTGAGTTGATTTTTGTGATTTATTTATTTTTAATTTTTAAATTATTTATTTTAAATTAATTTTGTTGTTTTCCGCGGAAAGACTGTCGCCCATATGATGAAAAAGACGTTATGAAATCAATCGTAAAGTCAGATTATAATTTATTAACTCATCATGATACTTATTGACATGCTCATTAATAAGCCCTCTTGACATGAGCATTAATAAGCTCATCGTGATGTTCATTATGTACTCATCGAAGTGCTCATCTAATATTGTAAAATATACGAAAGGGAAGCAAAGTATACATTTCTAGAAAAGTGAAAGAGATGCAATATTCCATGCACACTATCTGTGAATAAGTAAATAAATGAGTTTTTCCCGGTTTTGATTCAAACGCGAATAAATTTCAGCAGCTCATTGATGAGCTCATCATGATTTGTCTACCAGGGAAACTTCTGTCTGGAATATCGAGACGTATTTTCCTATGCTTTAGTAGATATAATATAATATATAAATATATATTCCTGCTCGTACTCCTTTCTCGGTATTAGAACCGTCGGTGTACCAGATTAGGGCTACATTTTCTAGGTTTGTATCTATTTCCTCAATATTTGGTATCTGTATTTTGAATGGCAGACAGAGGTTGAGTTTAACGACCATCTTGTCTCAGATCCTGTCCAGTATTGGATTTGCTTCTAATTTTCTTGTAATATCCAGCGAGTCCTGTTCTCAAACCTTTTAATTGACATTTTATCCGCACACATGTGTACAAATCGATTGCACCAATAACATTTTAGAAGGAAGCTATGAAATAAAAATTATTTTTGGCTTCTGCTTTTTCCTCAAAGCTTTCATAAAATTTTATGAATTGTTGTTAAAGCACTGCCGCTGCTCGACTTACACATTTCGATAATCTACTAACAGTAAGTAGCCTGAGATATTCCATGAAGAGATGTTATTAAAACAAATACGTCTTGTAATAAAGTCAATTTGTATATCTAAATTCTAATTTCCTACCTGTGATGAGTGTTTCTTAAAAAAAAAAGATAAACAAAGCTTTTCAAAAATAGAAGTTTAACACAAAATTCTAAAGCTAAAATATACTTAAAGATGAGAAGAGTCTGTTTTAAAGTCAAAGTTAACTTTAAGTGCTAGAGTCAACTGTAAGTGTGCTTTATGAATAACATAAAATCAACACTAAGATGAAGTCGGCTTAAAGTTGATTTTGAATTGTCTATGAATAGCGCCCTATGTTTCAAACTATAACAGCTTTCGAAATGAAACTGAAACTATGGCAGTCACAAATTCAGGTAAACAATTTTATGCTTTTTGAAACGTTGGCTAAACACTGTCCTGTGAGTAACAGAAAATATGCAAATTTACTTTTCGATTTGATATAGAAATTTGAGAAAAGTTTTCAAGATATCCGAAAAAATCATCAATTTTTTTTACATATTTGCAACTCCATTTTCAGTCGCTATAAAAAAATTACTTGCAAATTTTCAAATGGAATGCATAGAGCTGCAATCTAACAACTTAAAGAAAAATTTAATAATTCCTCTTTACTGGACTTTTATAAGATCAGAGCTGGGAATACTTAAGTAAAAATAGGACTTATTACTCAATACTTTAGAAATGCCCCTACTTAGTACTTGAACGTAAGTACTTGCTTCTATTTACTTGTACTTAAGACTTAGTTTTGTACTTAAGTACCAAGATTTTTACTTAAGTATTTCTGAGTGTATTAAGTACCTACAAATATCTAACTCTTCGTAGAAAAGCAGACACAATCTCTAGTGCAACTACTTTTTTATTGAGTTTTAAAGCATGCAAAGAACTGCCAAAGCATGTGCCGCACTCACGTGTCAAGGCAGAACCTTAGACAAACTAATAACATACAGACAAGACTGTGTAAGTAGAACAAAAACCATTAACATCTCGCTCGAATATATAATCGACGATGCCTCGACTTGATAACACTGACATGTATAATATGGACTGACTACGTTCATAAAAATACACCGCAGAAAGTGGGCTCACTTCTATATTGCTGACTTTCGGTCTCAGCATCAAGTACCAACTGAGAGAGAACTGAAAACAACAAATAAATTAGTGGATTTGTCGAAATACATGATTTTAAATTAATCATTTAGGGATATTACTGTGATAAAAGCTGTTTTACCAAAGACAATATATTCATTAGATACGCAGAAGAAATTCTGAATGTTTTATTAAATTCACTTTTCGAGCTGCGTGCTAACTTTTTCAACTTCCCACCAATGATTTTTTCAATGTCGGCACTGACGTAAGAACTCTTTTTGACATAAGCAATTGTACTCACGTGAAATTGAAAAGTAAGTGTCCATATTATATTCGTCAGTGGACATAACCAAGGGTAAGAAAGAAATCCCTCGCTCCAATATAAAATCAACGATGCCTCGACCTGATGTAGGCAAGGCCTCAATTTTTTCTTAGAAATTTACTGGAAATTTTTTCCTTTGAATTGTTATGCATTATTGGAGGATAATAGGTGCTTGGGCGGACCTCTAATAGTTTTTATAAGTGTAGCAATGAGAGGTGAAAGTTTTACTCTACCTGCAGCCCCGAAAACTATAAATAGTATCCACTGGTTACTATACATATTATAGTTATCAAAAAGAAATTTATTTATTAATATCTATTAACTGAACTCGATAAATTTCATTGTATTACTGCCAACGTACAGAGATTCTAAAAAAGTATTTTAAAAAGTACTTTTTATAGACTTAGAACTTAGTTACAAGTACTTTTCATACATGCGGTACTTGTACTTACGCTAAAGTACTCAGGCCTTCGGTACTTGTACTTTTGTACTTAAATACTTTTTCTTTGGTACTTGCCCAGCTCTGTATAAAATAATATCTTCCCAGAGAAAAATACCCTTTGCTTCACAATCATGCATTATTCATGGCATCGCTATTTGGAAGCACCAACATTTGTGAGCAGCTATTTTCAAGGATGAAGCATTCGAAGAATAAAAACAGAAGCAAAATATCTTATGAGAACCTTTTGTAAACTAACTAAGAATTGCAACTACTTCGATTGAACGAAATATCGAAGGATTATTGTCTCAAAATTTTATAATAAAAAATTTATGAATTAATTAAGTTCATTAAAATTGTTAACAAAGTATGCATATTCCACTTTCAGTTTGTTCATCAGTTATCTTTAGGGTTAGTATATTTTATGTGTGTGTGTCTTCTTCCAATATGGCTCAGGAAAGCTAAAAGGTTGATAGAAGATAGAAGTCACATTAAACACGCTCTCACTATTTTTTAAGAACATGTGTTGAACATTTCCAAAAGCACGACTGGCGGTAAGCGATAGGATTGATTTATTAAGGAAGGATGAATATACCGACATTCAGTTTTGAGCCATCTATCCGGCTCTGTGCTCACGCTATTAACCTCCCACTCCACTCTACCAGGAATTAGATACTAGTATAAATAAAGAAAGTTTTTTTTTTTAATAAAGCTAACAATAGTGATTACCCCCAGCAGCCGGATTCTTTTCGTCTTACCCGGAGATTACACGAATAGTACAGCTTGCATGCTAGCATCCCTTCCAACGCAATTTTTAACTTGACAGCAGAAGGCAGTTCGGTTTATATCTTATCATCTTGCATGCAAGTTCATTTAAAAATGGCATTGAGGGGTAAAATCTTGCGTATACTGGAAAATTATAGCTATAAAGGAAGTAGCAGAATGATAAAAACCCTAGAAAAAGTTAAGAGGAAGGTGTTGGTAAATGATGTAATGCAAATGATCCCAGAAAATCTTATTTCCTAGAAGAAATTTATCAAATTCTCGCAAGCATTTCATCTTGAAAACTGTATAATGTCAAATTACTATCATCTCAGCTGCCATGGTTTTTCAACATGCAAGTTCGCTGAAAGCTGAGCTGCCAGCATGGCAGTAGAGGTTACACGTGCAAGAAGTATGACAGTGCTGCTTGCATGCAAGCTGTACTATTACATGTAACCTCCGGGTTAGACATTTGTGCAGATATAGGTACGTTTATGCAGAGCCGGACTGGCAGTACGGGCGATGGCGATGGCCGGTGTACGTTGGGCCGGTAGTCTCCCCGTTAACGCGACCACACGTATTTACCACGTACTCTGGACGAATGTTGCGGCTGCGATGGGAGGAGAGCTATGAAATTGAATTAAAATTGAAAAGTACTTTATTGCTTTACCTAAAGCCTAATACAAAAAGTTAATTGGCCCACGGAAACTAGGCTATCTGGGCAGAGGAGAGTTGTGTGTTAAAAATACTCAGAACTGTCCCAGATCTTACAAACACTGGCAAGACGTGGAGCCAAGATGGTGTTGCCAATATAGCATTATACATATGTGGCAAATTTGGCATTCTCGTGGCTTCAAAAGCATTCACTTTTTTTGTAAAGCATTTTACATTATTTTTTGCATCATATCATATATAAAAACAGTTTTTAAATTTTGTTTTCATTTCCTAATTAAAAAGAAAGCAGTAATTTTATTCAATTTATTTTTATCAATTTTGAAACAGAATATATACATACATAGTCATGGTATATTACACTCAGCTTTTTCTTGCCCAAGTATTAGAAACACTCTGAATTTTCCCACATTCGATGAAGCATTGGCATTGTATTTGTTACTTTATTGGGCCATACAAGTAAGTGAACGTGCGATTGAATTTTTAAGCGGTTACAAAAAGATTCCAAAAACAAAGATTAGGGGAAAGGATTAAGAGTTCACTTCTTTCCTTAGTTCCTTCACACAGAGCCATAACAACTCGTTTTGGTGCCTGAGGCAAAAATCCTCAACATAACCTTATATAAAGTGACGTGGTCTATCAACTGACTGTACAAAGTTGAGCAACAATTGATCATGAGAAGAATAGTAAATAATATTTATTGTACATAAAATTATTATTTGATATTCATTTTTTGTGAGTAGTGGGCTGAATCAGTTTGATAGAAAAATTTGCAAGATTTTACAGATAGACTTTTCTATGGTTTTTCGCCGTGAACTAGTTTCTCATATTCTCAAAATGACAAACACTCCAATCATTTCTTTTTCGGTTAACAAAACAGCCACATTTGACAAACTTTCTTGATCACAGGTGATTTTTTATTAACTTCAATTTGCTGAAACCTCATTCACATGAAGCTATCATCACTGGCAATGTTTAAAAAAAAGCTCTGAATGCGATTTCGACACTTAGATAAGATTCTTGGAGGCTATAGTCGTGAATTCATTGAAGCAATTGCAAAAGCGGCTTTCATCAGACTATCGGCGTACATTTTGCTAAGTAGATCGCCAGAATGGAACCCAAAATCGTCTGAAACTTGTTCCAACATTTCGTACCTCCTCGTCAGTTAGAATAAAAGAATATCAATCGATTCAAAAATTGGTGTACGAAGCTCTTTTTTGTATTAATTTTGGGATCACTCATAATTTTGTGATTCAAAAAGGTCGAGTCGCTTCTTTTTTCTTGTCTCTTTAATGTTCTTCAACAAATTTTGTAGCACTGGCAAACTTTTCTTCCATGTCAGGATAACGAACCAAGCTCAGCCTTGTTAAGCGGGTAAATTCAAATCGAGAACAAAACAATTTATTTAACAGTTAAAACTCAACAATAATTTATATTTGTCAAAGGCAAATGTTGTTAATATTTTTTTTCTGCCCGCAATAATTTGTTTTCAACCGGCGGCGACCCTTCGCTTCAACGTATGCCTCACTTGCCTTACTCTTGTTACAGTTGTATAAGCAAAATTGTTGATCTCTCGGATAGGTACTGTTTCCATAGAGAAACCCTGTTTTAGTTTTAATTTTAAGTGTGGAAGGTCCAACCGCTCTTACACATATTCTGTACATACATATTGCCTGTATAAATTTCTTCTTTCTTTCTTCCTATTTAGCATGGAATTCAATATTCATAGAAAACGTTGTCTTGCTGTCCTTGCACTACGCTGTATTGCTCTCCTTGCGCTGGGCTCAGCAGGTAATCAGCCTAATAATTTGGGTTGCTTACCTCTTATAAAAAAGTCATTTTTGTCATTATTTGCCCGGGCCGATTTGAAGACCCAGTCCGGCCCTGCGTTTATGGAACACAGAGCATAGTCTGCATTATTGCAATTTGTGTTAAATGAAAAGTCACTGTGATAAAACTCTGTTGTAAAACTCTTTAGATAAGTCACTCTTATGGCACTCCAATATCCAGATGAAGCGTTAAGGAATTCGATAATTGTGATGCTACATTGTCGGGATGGAGACGAATTCACCCTCTTGGTACTTTTTTTAACAAATTTTTTTAAAAAATGGCCGGGAAGTCGCATTGGCGACATTAGCGGAAATGAAAAGACGGACGAACTTGCTCGTCTTGGTGCAACCTCGAAGATATCCTCCTCCACAATTGAGATCACACCAAAACACCTTGTTTTTAATATCTTGGCTTGAGCCGACTCCCAACACAATGACTTTTGGATAGATGATCCTTCAGGTAAAACTACAAAGGAACTGTGTGGCAGACCTAATCCAAAAGAAACGAAAAAATTACTGGGGCTAAACAAGCCAAAGCTGAGAGCCCTGATATCTATTTTCACTGGACACTCTCATCTCAGGAGTCACCTACACAGGATGGGACTTGTTGCTGACCCTATATGTAGAGGATGCGGAAAGGGACCCGAGGCAGTAACCTACTTTCTTTGTCACTGTCCATAGCTCTCTCGGGAAAGCGTTACAGATTCCTTGGCTCACAGCTCCTGGATGAGCTGAATGAAGACGGTAAAGAGTGCTGGGTGCCAATACTTAAATTCGTAAGATCATCCGGTGGGGACCTATGAGGAATTGCTCATAAGCTCGGAGGGTGAACAATGGGCTTTTATGACCTACGTTCCAGAGTCCCCCTAAGAGGCCTCAACCTCAGTTTTCAATCAATCAATCATTCAGCATTGACCCTGTGATGATCATACAATGGAATTGTTGCAATACGATCAATACGTCCGAGAAATGGAGCAAACATTCTCTTACAAATGCTTTATGCGCGTTTTACTTCAGTTGCTTTATCGTGGATCCACTGCTGTGATTTCCCGAATGCTTTCTGGATCATTGCAGAAAATCCAAGTTTTATTATCAAACACACTAGTCTTGTCGATATTAGTTGAATTTCTTGAGCAGTTTTTGCTCCAATCAACTCGCGTCTACTAGCTCGTATAAATTTGCGCATTTCCTTACTTTACTTATGAACTTTACAGTTATTTTATAAACTAAAGCTAACCATTTTACACCCAACATATTATGTACCTACAATATTAATACTAAACAATTTAATGGCTATAAAAAAAATTTAGCATAGGTATATGAGTGTGCTGCCATCTAGAGGAAACTTTAAGAATGAAGCAAGAACTATATGAAGTCTAAGAGTCTTTTACCCCCCGCATCTCTTATAAAACAAATTTTTTTTTTGCAATAATCTTCCGTCCTTGTTCAATAAATATTTTGTTTTAATCTAAAAAAAAATATTTTTTATCTTTTTAGAAAAGCAACGACTGTCTCTCTGTGTCGGATGTGGCGGACAAATTCACGATCAATACATTTTGCGTGTAGCACCGGATCTCGAGTGGCATGCGGCATGTCTAAAATGTCAGGAGTGCCGACAATTTCTAGATGAAAGCTGTACGTGTTTCGTTCGAGACGGAAAGACATACTGTAAGCGGGATTACGTTAGGTAGGTCAAAAGATCAAAGTCTCGCGCTCATTTCTATATCTAACTTAAGAGCGCAAGCATATCACAAATTATTTTATAAATCCGTTTTGATGGCAAATTCCCATAGAAATTTTCAAGTTTTGTAACTATACTTTTTAACGCTTTGGCGGGTAAAAATCTTGCACTTGAGGTGTCGCCTCAATCACTTAGCGACCAAGTGATAATTTCTTAGTCTAACATTATGTCGGAGCTGTCGTTTTGCATACTTTAGGTATATAGGTACTATAAACCTACATGTCGCGTTCGCACACTTTTTTTTTACAATCTGCCCACGTGCTTCTATGTATGTAATGTATGTAGGTACATATGAGCTCTATAGTCGCTAATCAATATAAACAGACAGCTTAGGACTTTCTTTTCTTTCACGAGTTTTAATTATACTACATACTCATATATATATAAGTCTCCCGCATTTCTATTGAAATATCTATACGTTGATATTGACGAGGCACTCTTTAACCTACTTCTTTCTTGACAAATTCAATGCAATCCATTCTTAGTATGGTCACTTTTCATTATGTTGTGGGAAAATTTCGAAATATGTTCATAATCCTTCCATTTATAGAGCAGCCAGACAAACTTTAACTAAACACTTACATAGCTGAAAAAAAATGTGTTTAATTGCTCTAAGACTCTAGATGAGGTCGGTCTAGGTAAATAATCTTGGAAAAAAAATGTATAGAAATATTTTCGTTTTGAAAATTTCTTAGAAACAAGCAGCTAACCTTATTTCTGTCGAAGGTTTTAGAGTCGGAAATAGACCTAGATTATTGAAGCATAACTTTGCGGCACAGGTTCATAGGTTTTGTAATTACAAGATGGGCTAAAAGAGGATTAATATTTTTTTTTTATATATCAAATGAAACAGAATTACGAATTACGAATTATCTTAAGCCTGAGATTTCTATGTGAATTGTGGAATATAATCTCAAGCTAAATGTCATCGGTGCATTAATCATAATTTTTTATTGAGTTTTTGACAAAAAAAATGTTTGATTCATGTTAATTCGTGTGAAATTGAATATTACCGAATTTTAAGATTATTTTGTTCAAAGTCACTTTTTTCGATCCACATACTCTTTAATCACAATTTATCCATACCCTAAAAAAGTGAGGCCCAATAATACCTAAAAAAACACGGATAAATTGATATCTTAAAAGCTGGGGAAACTTGACAAACCCACTGTTCCGAAATAGTTATATGTGATCGCGTTGACATACAAAAATTAAACACCATTCTATTAGTGCACGCAACTTCCATAGCGGAATAAACTAAACCTGTGTAGGTGAAAAGTGGTAAAATTAAGACCGAAACTGTTCTGAAATTAAGAGTAACAAACAGACACCTTTAAATTTCTTAACCCTTTCACTACGGAGTTTTATTTTTATATTCAGCAGCAGCTTAAGAAATTTGAGTGAATTATATCAAAAGATGAATGAAAAAAAAGGGTTGGTGTAAATGAGAAGTCCTTAGTCCTTACTATTATCCTGGGATAAATATTCCCAATAAAGATTTTCGGTGGGACAACATGTCCCAATAAGCTGTTTGTGGCCAACGAATCAAACCCAGATTTTTCAAAAACATTATGATATAAGCATTTATTTTTTTTTTTTTTTTGTACATATTTGCTTTAAAAATTTTTATTTGTGAAAGCTGGCAAAACATTTGAAGCATAATGCGTTATTGCATCCAGAGCATACTTATTATCATTATCATAATTTCGGCAAGTGGGACGATAAAGTTAATCATAGGACCTTTTCGACGTTGACTTTCCGTGTATATAATCCATGCGTTGACGACTGCTAGGATCAACATTTTGAAAAAAAAACTTCTTCCACCACTTTTGTGATTTGCGATTTTTGGTCGTCCAGATCAACGCCCCCCCCCCCCCCATGATACGATTGTAATCAGCAATCTCAAGAAACAATTTTTTTTATATAGTATAGTAACCGCAAGGTTTCAATTACCCAATTATATAACTTGAATTATATAGACTGGTTTTCGAAACGTCTTCGTAACCACTATAAACCCCTTATAGAACTTAAATGGAGGATTATATAAAGTTTACCGTGACTTGATTTAGGTAACGTTATATAACTAAAAGTTTTATAAAATGAGTAACCAAAATATTCTGGTTACCTTAATATAACTTCTTATATAACCCTTATATAACCCAATGAGCTCTCGATTAATTTATTTTGATCATAGCAGTGGTTGCGGTAATGTTTCGGTTACCTTTATAAACTTTGTTTATAATGGTGATGGTAACGTTTCCACAACGCTTGGAATTCTCAGACTGATTACTTTCAGTGATTGAAATGGTAGGGAAATTATTTTTCGTTACCTTTATAAAACAATAATATGCAAATATTTACGAAACCTATAGACTTTCGATTTTTTTTTGTATTGTATTTTTATAATGTAATGGTATAATATTTTTACATTTTAGAAGTACAATTTTTCGGCATATATGTGGTGAAATTCAGCTACAATTGAAATTTTACTGTGAATATCATCATAAATACTTCCAAAAAATACAGACCGCTCCAAAAATAAGCAATATTTAATAATTTTAATTAAATATGACAAAATTTAAGATTTTCACTTATGTGACATTAATTCAAAAAAATTACATAACATACTTTAGAAATGTTATGTACCTAAAAAGATGTATTTTCTTCAGATAAAAATAAAACGGAAGCCATATATCTGCAATTTAAAAAATTGGCTTAACCGACATTTTCCTTTTTATCCGCAATGGACAGATGAAAGAATGGCGGCTTGTACTTAAATGAACAAATTACCATTATAAAACTTCAAGTAGTTGTATATAAACTGAATGACCCTTATAAAACTTCTAGAAATAAATATTATATAAACTAAAGGCACTACCATGCTTCGAAAATGGTCCTTATATACCCTTTAGTCATAATATGTAACCTTTGGTAATGTTATATATCTTAATTATAGTCACAAAAAAACAGACGTTAGTGTTCTTATATACCCTTTGGTTATATTATGTTATATAAATAAAAACAGTTTTATAATGGCTCCATTCGACACTAAAAGTAATTTGTTTTCATAACGATCACCGTAGTTACTAAAGGGCCACCAAAAAATTTTACGATATTTTATAGTGGGTATATGTATTACCGAAAGTTCCCAATTTTTATTAAAGTCACCTAAATTACTGAAAGTTGTCGAGTTATATAAGGGTAACCACGGATACAGCAATAAACACTTATTACCAATAAGTTTATAACGTGGTGATCAAAACAATTATAAAACTTTCTTATATACCTTCTAGTAATGGTTACTCTAAGTTACATAGACCGGTGATTCAAACATTTCCATCACCAACTTATAAAACCTTTAGTAACTTACTTCCACGATAACCATTAGTGACCTAAAAAACTCTAATATAACTACATCACCAATTGGTAATATTATAAAACTCTTATATAACCACTGAAATTCTTATATAACCGAGTAACCATTATATACCCCTAATAAAACTACCCATCACCTTCAGTCACCAAAAATTGGAAAAATTGTTACTTGGGATGACCAAAGGGCAGTCGACTTCTACTCGTGAACCGTTTTTCTGCTTTCTTTTAACCTTATAGTTATTATTGGCGTATGACAGTTTGAAGCAAGAAAAACTTCCTTTGAGTCCAACCAACGTGCAGCCATAATTCCATTGCAATTTGTTTTAAATTGACTTTGGGAACGTTCTAAACGCCCATCGAACACGGAAGTTTCTTTGCGAGACTTCATATAAGTCGTCCCAATTGCAGGAAAGCCAATGGTCCTCAATAATGTCATTGATGTGAAAAATCTGTCGAAGGCTACAATAACATCTGGCTCACGAATAGATGCTGTCAACTTGAGAAAAACTCGTTCTCCAAGAGTACCGATTTGGTTAGCAGATGTGTCATATATGTTCAAATCGTATGTGTACCCGGTTTTGGCATCACAACGCAGCCATAATTTGACTCCACGTTTGATTGGCTTCAACGGCATGTATTGCTTCAAGCTAGATCGTGCCTTGAATTTCGCCATGCATTCGTCGATGGATTGCGCGGTACTTTTACTTCGCGCTGCTGGAAATATTTTCTTCATACAGGCAACAACTTTGGATATGTAGTAATCTTTAGGAGCATCACTGGGCTTATTGCAATCGTTGAAATATAGCTTAGACATTAGTAGAGTAAAGCGATCACGAGAAATGCTCCTTTTTATCAATTCATTACCCATTGATGTATTTTTGCTCCAGTAATCAGCCAGTGATGGTACGTGATTGTAATGCATTATCAAAGAAACTCCTAAGACAAGGAAAATTTCATACTCGTCGGTAAGAGCTCGATTTGTTGATTTAATCCTATTCTGATGGGCTAAAATCGCTATCGCTGTCAGTTAAAAGCTCCATGAGTTTTTCTTCTGGCAATTTTTTCTTGCCATCTAAAATAACAAAGATTCGTTTATTGGGATAAATAATCCCGCATAAAACTACAATTGGGATTATATGTCCCATCTTCTCAGAAATCGAAAAAAAAACTTTCCTTTCAAAATAATAATATACCAAAATAGTACAGTATAAGGATTGTTCACTACTTTTATAACAATTAAAAACTCTAAATATATACGAAGCACTCAAAAACTCGGTCTGTTTGCATGTGAATCTGTTGTAAAAGTGACGCAATATGATTACTCAGCATTGCAAAATGGGATCATGCGGCGACAAGTTTTCTCAGAATAACGGTTTTTTCCTGCACATCAATAGACAAGGTTCAATAAGTCTATTGGGAGTTCTGATATAGATATTTTCTTTAATAATATGAAGATGTATGCTTCTTTGAAACGCGGTGGGACATATTGTCCCAGTAGGGGTGAAAGGGTTAAGCTACCATGTACTTTACCAAAAACCTATCCAAGTATTTTGTCAAACCTATTCTCCCAATTCAATATTCGCTTGTGATAGATACATTGGAAAAATCAGATATATCCGTTTCAGACGGTGTCATGATTATATATGTATATGTAGGTGCCATACGAGACAATCTAGAATCACCACAGTCCTCGTTTAAGCCAATAATAGATCTAATTATATAGACCTAAACGTATTCTGGGTATACATGTGAATACGGGATGTGAGCAGAATTTGGAAAATTACCAGGCAAACATATAGTAAAAGAGTGGCCCTAAGATTGTACCTTGCGGAACACCCGACTGAATGGCTGCAACCAAGGATAGACAACTATTAACATGAACCCGATGAGATAACTCCATCAGAATATAAGTTTTATGTTAATTCGAGCAAGATTGAATATTTGCCACTTAGTGTGTTCACAAGATTTTACTCTGGTTTAGATTGCCGAACATTTGACCAGTCTATAACCAGTGTCGATTGAGACTATGCTACCAGTCAGAATATTCAAGACGCGAGAATGTATAAGAAAAAAACAGAAATTGACATTTAGGAATGAAGATTTTCTAACAATTTTTGGAATGGTTGCTTTTTATTATTTGTCTAATTCCATTCAATTGGTTTTTTTTAGATCTACATATCACTTCATGAATTCCTATCTGAAGCGATCCATTATCTTCATGGAAAGTATGTTCCATTGGTAACTAAAACTACATATATATAGCCCTGTCAGCCCATGGTTTTCTCCTAGAATTATGAGCCTCATTCATCGCAGGAATAGAGCATTTGACATGTGGAAACGATATGAAGCTGCCACACTCTGGGATGACTATCTCGTTCTTCGTAATAGAACAACATTTGAAATCAAAATGGCCAAAAAGAAGTATTTTTCTTCATTGCTTGATACTGAAATATCACCCAAAAAAATTATGGAAAAACTTACATTCTGCCGGCGTAGTTTGTTCAACCAAAAATAATATCGACATTGATCCGGAACAAATCAACAAGAAATTCCTTATGGTACCTGCAATAACTTCGAGTTCCCAAAGCAGCCCTGAATTCCCTATTCCTAGTGTTCCTCGCAACTTTCACCATTTAATTTTACCCGAGTAACAGCTAATGATGTTCTCATGGCTTTTTGTGGAATCAAGTCTGACAGCACGGGATGTGATGGGGTTTAAACCCAAAATTTGTTAAAATGCTCCTGCCTTATATTCTTTCTCCTCTTGCACACATTTGTAATACGTGTTTTACGTCATCTCAGTTTCCGAACCAGTGGAAGTTCTCAAATGTCATACCTGTTCCGAAAAATTCATCTAATACCGATTTCAGACCTATTAGTATCTTACCCTTTTTATCTAAAGTAATTGAAAAAATTATGTCTGCCCAGATAAATAGATACATTTCATATCATAATTTACTAAATGAAGAACAATCTTTAGACCTAAGCATAGCTGTATTACTGCTCTTCTTAAAATAACCAATGATATACGGATTGCTATTGACAGGGATGAGTTCTCCATTTTAGTGCTCTTGGATTTCTCTAAGGCATTAGATTCGGTGAATCATAGCAAGCTATGTAGAAAATTGATAATGCAGTTTCTTTCCCCAGGCTGCAAACCTTATCGGCAGTTACTTGAGGGATCGGTATCAATCTGTGTATTCTAAAAATTTAAATTCCTCTTTTCAATTGGTATCTTCAGGAGTGCCCCAAGGATCTATCTTGGGTCCTTTGTTGTTCTCTCTTTTCATCAATGATTTATTTCATTGTGTTAGGTACAGCAAACTGCACCTTTATGCTGATGATGCTCAATTGTACATCTCAAGACCAATTGGATTAGCTGAAGATGGTGTTTCTTGTATAATGTGATGATCTCCATTCTATTTATTTGTGGACCATTGACAACATGCTACACTTGAACCCTACCAAAACTAAATGCTTAATTATATACAAAATAATTTTAGATACTTCTTATTTCTCAGCTGTTGTAATCAATGGAACGCAAATTCCAATTGTTGATTCCGTTTCTAACTTGGGAATTATCTTCAATAGAACTCTTTCCTGGGGCCATCATATTAATATTCTAATTAGAAAAGCATAGGGTGGGCTTCGTTCACTCTGGGCGACTAGTAATTTCACTCCAGCGAAAACCCGTTTAAAGCTGGTCAGGACCTCTTTTTACGTATGGGTGCGAAATATTTGCTTCTCTTGACTATGAGTCTAAATACTGCATTCAACGCTACTATAAGGTATGTTTTTGGTCTCCGCCATTTTTAACCATGTCTCTCCTTGGTTGCAGCCTTATGGTCTATTTCAAATATCGCGCTGTTATTTTATTGGCTGGGACTCTTTAGTCTCGGAGCCCCAGCTACTTGTATAATATACTTCAGATTGCGAGATCAAGTCGAGTTACTACTTTAATAGTGCTTAGACTTAGCTTTGCATTGTAAATAAGCATAAGTTTCATTTTTTGTCTCTCCTCTGTATCTTAGTGCTAATTAACTAATTAATTTCTTATTAGTCTAGTTTATTATAATATTACTTATTGGATAATGTACCTATTAATCTTGTACTAAAATAAGATTTTATATCTTTTTGTACAATGCCACCTATAAAAGAATAAATGAAATGAAAAATGAAATTCACCATACGAGCTGTGACCCGAACTCATCCTCACACCCTTGAAGTCAAATTTTGTCGTACCTACCGTGAAATTCCGTGAATCCTTCAAAAGCATAACAGTACGAACGTGGAATGGTTTGTCATCTCTTGCCTCCCCCCCCCCCCTTCCAGTTAAGTTCATATTCTTACAAATCCCAATTTGCATTACAGAAAAATAATAAAATTGTTTAGTGAAATTTGTAAGTCGACAGTATCTTCACTAACAGAAATGAAATATTTATTGCAGGTAGAGCAATAATTCTTCAGAAATTCTAAAGTATAATTTTATCTCTGATGCGTGAAATAAAATAAACAAAAGATGTCGAAAATAACACTACCGTATGGTATAGGTACACCATCAGGACTCGGATTCTGAAACACGGAGGCTAGTGGAGTTGCTGAGATATGAGAGTTCTTATGATATTTAACTCTGCACTTGGAACTCTGTTTTGAGTATTACCAAACTCTCTATTCCACTAGACAAAACCTTGGCTATTTTAGTTGTGACTAAGTAAAAACAAGAGCTCTCAACTGACAGTATTGTCTGCGTATGTTATATTTTGTGTGTTGGTACCTAAGTACTTCAAATTAAATTATGGATTTACCGCATATCCTGGCTATATTTAAAAAAAAATGGAAATCCATACAATACTTACAGAGAAATATGGATTTTGGTGTTTCAAGGAATTCGGTAAAGATTTAAAAAAAATAGTTAATTTAGTCTTCCAGTACAGAAGAGAATTTCTTTAAGTGTGCACGTTAAGGCTTGCATGTAGAATGAGATCGCATCTAAATTTTGTCCCCTAATTAGTTTTTAAATCCGATAAATATTTTCGAAGATAATTGCATCAGTCCTTTTTAATGGCCGTTTTTTTGGTACAAAAATTGACATATTTTAAACTCATCATTATGAAGAACTGGTAAGTCGTGGAAATTCACTTCCTATGAAAAAACTGTTCACAACAGATTACTAATGGATGTAAAAGAAAGAAAGAACGAAAGAAATGTAAGCAAAATATAGGAACTCGGACTTGGATCATATACCACGTGCAAAATAAAAACGTTTTTCGGCTGTAAAAAGTCAGTTATGAAGTTTAAAGGATCAAAAATAAACTACGCCTCTCGATTTCCAATGTCATCTCTCTTTAATTTGATACCAAACATGACGTATTTTGGATAAACCTCTATGCCGGATGTTACGGCCAAAAACTGGTTACCCTTTATCGTTCTCGGCGATTCGCACTTTTTCACACTTTTCGCGGTTTCCCTAACTTCCAAAATAATATTAGAGAACTGCAAATGTAAAACTAGTAGGGCTTTTTAACCGGAGAAAATGAAAAATCTCATCCCCAAATTCCCCAACTCCGGCCTCCCATAGATCCTAGTTTACATATTGTCACAACCCGATTTTATTTTTATTTCTGTGCATTAGCAAAATCGCCGGGGAATAAATACCCTTAAACAAGGCCGTATATTGCGATCAAGAATGGGAGGGGTTTAAACTAATAAGCTAATACCATAGTACGTGCATAAACCACGTGTGTGCCGTTGAATTCCAAGTATAATACAAAGTGAGTTAGTATAAATACTTGGGTTTTTTCCATGGTGTACGGAATTCTTTAATGTCTTCAGCGTCACTTTGAGGTAGTGAGTTTTTGAGTAATCACAAAATATTAAATATATCTGACATTTTCTTCAAAAAACAAATTACAAGTTTCAAAAGCTGTCAAATGAAACTAGTATGTGAACTGTCACCTAGCATGGTAAGAGAATACAATGGTATCCGAGCCATGGTACCTATACTAGCTGTGCGTCAACAGTATAATACCCTCAGGAGACGAAAGAATAACTGAGAATTAATGTGAATTCAATAAACGGAATGACATTCCACTTAAATTGAAAGTTCTATTCATATATAAGTGCTATACATATTTAGATAACTGAGTTCACGGTAATTTTCAATTAATGTTCTGTGGGTCTGCAGTGTGAAGCTTCCAAAATTTAAACAGTTATGTTTGAAAACATGTTGTTTAATACAATTTTTATTACATATTATTTACATTCCAAGAAAATATATACAGGGTGTCCCGTACGTACCGCACTTCCTTTATACTCCGCATTCCTCACTCAATTTCGAGAAATAAATTGTATGGGAGGAGAGCCGGAAAATGCACGGTGTGGGCGGTAGAGGGGTTTACGATTTTTAGTACTGTTTCCACTTTACACCTTGTAAATTTCTTGATATACATCCTCCCAAGGCGAGATTTATTTTTTTCAAAATTTAACGATTTTCCCGCCAAAATGCTTGATAACTTTACAGTTTATTTGCAAGATTTAGAGACCCCGGAATGTTACCTTTAATTTGACCTACCTACCTAAATGCAACCGTTTTTGAGATATTCCCGTTTCTATGATTCATAATCTCATGAATTTTGCTAATTTGCGTCGAATTGCATAAAATTAGGCGCGTTTCCTATTGTTATTAGCAAAATTTATGAAATTATGCATCATAAAAACGGGAATATCTCAAAAGCGATATCATTTAGGTAGGTATATGGCGGAATCAAATGAAAGGTAACATTCGGAGGTCTCTAAATCTTGGAAGAAAATGCTATCCTTATCTTGCCTTTTAGCAAATCGTTAAAATTGAAAAAGAAATTACAAAATTTTCCAATTTTTTTATTTTGACGTCCTATACCTGCCAACGGAAAGCGGGTAGAGGGGGTTGAGCATTTGTTTGAAATCGTAGAGGGTTTACTGTCACCTGAAATGGAAGTCACCATCATAGGGTGTATAACAAGAAAGTTACATGGTATTAGGATAAAAAGCATCCAAAATCACAAAACCCCCCCTATCGCCAAACCGTGCATTTTCCGGCTCTCCTCCCATAAAATTTATTTATCGAAATTGAGTGAGGAATCCGGAGTATAAAGGAAATGCGGCACGTATGGGACACCCTGTATAAAGGTCCCCTTTTTATAAAAAAGAAAAAAATGCAGATATAAATTTATTTCTTCCATCTTCCTGTGAAGTGGGAAAGTCCTTCACTCATTTCAATTTTAAAAATTTGATGAACGATTTTATTGACGGCCGTCAAGAAAGCAATTTAAAAAAATTATTAAAAAAACACATTTTATTTTTTAGGGTATTTTAGATATAACTATGTAAGTAATTACCTAAAATGACCTAAAAAGTAAACTAATAATTTAAGCCATTTAAATAAAACCATGGGGCGGTCATGGAAAATAATAGTTATCATGTTATAATTAGTTATAACAAAAGTTGTTGTTGGCTAATGGCGGATTTACATTATGATGGCATGCATTTTTTTCAGATAGTGTGAAGGGGATAGCGTATTGAAATTTCAATGATTCCAAAGCAATTACTACAATACCTCAAACATACACTACATTCCCACTACTTTTTATGGGAAACTGTCAAATTGTCAAAAATATATATATATTTTTTTTTTTTTATATTATTAAGCCAAGCTCAGGGGATACCCTATGATGCAAAGCACAGCATGGCAGGAAAGAGATAGGGAAAGGATTAGGGGATGTGAGGAGAGTGGCGGAGGTGCCGATGTGTGTCGCCCTTAAACTTCCGCAGATTGTATGCCGGAGGAAAAACAGAAGATGGTAAGCTGTTCCACATTCGCACTGTTCGGGATAAAAAAGCATCTCGGAATTTTACTGTACGGCCGAAAGTAATTTGAAGGGTTAAAGGATGTGCGCGGTTTGCAGCGCGAGTATTGCGTGCAGGAATCATTCTACAAGGGATTAGACTAGATATTTCATCAGAACATTGACCATGCATATAGCGATAAAGGAGCGAAAGGCATCCAACATTGCGGCGGTGCTCGAGTGAGTCGATATGACAAGTTATTGCCAAATCGCCAATGAGCTTGAAGGCTCTCTTTTGGACAATATCCAATGAAGCTAAGGCTGTGCGACCAGCCCCGGCCCATATATGGGAGTTGTATTCCATTCTAGGTCTAATGTAGGACTTGTAGAGGAGCGCTAGATTTGACGGGCTGAAATATTTCTTACACCTTTTCAGAAATCCAAGACATTTCGATGCTTCTTTGGCAACAGAGAAGATGTGATCTGTCCAGTTTAACTTACTGGAAATATTAATGCCAAGAATGCTTAGTGACGGTGAATCAGAAATTAATGCTCCATCAAAAGAAACGGGTGTGGTTAAGTTATGATCTTGTTTTAATGAGATGAGACAGCTTTGAGTCTTAGATGCATTGAATTCGACGCGATTCGCTTTGCCCCAAGCGAGGATACTGTTAAGATCGTTATTCAATGATCTAGTCATGCAATCTCGTTTAACACATGCGGCATTCCCCCTGGATTCCGCAAGAGTGTCAAAGGAGTAAGCGAAATCAAGAGTACTGTCATCTGCGAAACTATGGATGGGATTGAAAGTAAGGGAAAGCAGATCATTAATGAAAACTAAAAAGAGAGTTGGAGAGATAACAGAGCCTTGAGGCACACCGGCATTTATGGGATGCGGTTCAGATGTAACGCCATCTAATACAACACGTATTTGGCGACTAGATAGGAAACTTTCAATCCATAATAGAAGAGGAGGGGAGAGACCAAGTGCTTTAAGTTTGGCTAAAAGGGCTGGATGCCAGACTCTATCAAAGGCTTTTGAAATATCTAGAGCAACGATTTTAGACTCACCAAAATTGTGAAGACTACGGTTCCAACGTTCCGTAAGAAAGGTCAGCAAGTCTCCAGATGAGCGTCCAGCTCGGAAGCCATATTGGCGATCGTTGATGAGATGATTAGTTTCTATATACTTCATTAATTTTGAGTTAATGATAGATTCAAAAACCTTTGAAAGAATCGAAGTGATCGCAATTGGTCGATAATTTGAGGGATCGCTACCCTCTCCTTTCTTGGGAATAGGCTGAACGTGAGCTAGCTTCCAAGCAGTTGGAAATTTTCCTGTCGAATAAGACAAGTAGAAGAGTTTGCGCAGAGGTTTAGCCAAGGATGAGGCGCAGCTTTTAATTAACAGGGGCGAAAAACCATCAGGACCTGCGGCTTTGGAGACTTTGATCCCCTTAAGGACCCTGAACACATCCCTCGTACGAACGTGTATTGGCTCTTGTACACATTCACACGGGCGATGCAAAACAGGTGTTTGTGAAGTTGGTGGAAGACGAGAATTTGAAGCGAATCTAGCAGCTAAAATATTAGCTTTATCCAGGGAGTCAACAATCACTTCACCATTATTAAGTAGTGAAGGTATAGAGGAACTGGTGAAATTGTTCCTGATGGTTTTGACCAGGGACCAGAAACCTTTGCTACCTTTGCGGCTTGTCAAGATTCTTTGTCTAATATTCTGGTCAAAAAGAAATTTTTCTCTCTGGATAATGGACTTGCAGGTGTTCCGTGCAGTCTTGTAGACTTGTTTCATTTCCGGACATGGATGCAATTGATAGGCGCGAAAAGCAGACTCTTTCGCTTTTATAGCTTGGTTGCACTTATCGTTAAACCAGGAGCGATCATGCTGTTGTTGAGACCTGCTGTAAGAATACGGAATGTATTCACGCATGCCAAGATTTAGTATATTACTAAATATATTTCCAAATCATCTGAAATAAGTTTCGAAAAAAGATGCTCTGCTTCCTGTTTCTAAGTCGAAAAACTACCTCCGAAATAATTTGAATCTTCCCATAAAAAAATATTTAAAAACTTTCAATTTCACGATATTTAATTACAAATTAAAAACGCATTTTTACTTTTTTGTTATTTTGCCAGATAGTTTAAAAAATATTTGCTATAAAATTATAGTAAAACGTGTCGCCAGTAGTCAAAATTGACAGATTAGTGTTTGTCAGTAACAAAGTTTTAGTTTCAACACTCTAAAAAACCTTTGATCTTGATCTAAGGTGATCTTTCAAGTCTTATTTGTGGGTGCCTAAATTAAGGACAAACTATTCTTGGATATTTTCCATAATTTAAAATTAAATTTGTCACACTATAATGTACCCATACACATACATATCCATAAAATCGGGGTAATTTCGAATTTTAATTAATATCAAAAAAAAAACTGTAATATGTGTATGAACATAATTCCAAGAGAAATTCCTCAATTCAAATGCTGCTGATGCTGCTGCTGCTGCTATTGCTGTTGTTGTTGTTGTTATTGTTATTCCCGTGTACGTTAATCAAGCGTTTGCTTAGAGGTCTCATCTGTGAATTGTTTGAACAAACATTTAACACTCACAACCGATTCTTATTTGCTTACTTTATAGGTTATGAAATGCGATTATTAAACTGTTGTTGAGCTCATTATTTTGTAGACATTACGTTGGCACTAGTAGGTTTCTCTGAAGGTCAAGGTTCCCATATAAGGTACCTACACACTTCATTAAATATTTTTTTAAAAAAATATAAAACTTGACTAAAGTGCTTACTTTTAAAATACATCCCACTATTAGAATTTAGTGTACCTATCGAAAGAATAAAAAAAAAACTCCATTTGCGCATACGCATCCCATTCTCTAAACATTTTTTTTTTGGGACACAATCTCAAAAGTGTTGCGTGATTTTTATCATTTCTGTTCGTAAGGTACTGCACCAGATTGGAGTATAATTTTATCAACGGATTTTGAGCACATTCACATTCATTCACTATAGTCGGTATACGTATGCAATGTAAAGCTATCCTTCTCTAATCTGTACGTCTCTATTAGAATTAATTCACAAGTATACACGGTTTTGGACCTGAGCAACCAAAAGCTGTTTATAAGGTAAATTTGGGTAGCTGAATCCAAATCAGCAGCCCGTTTTCAAAATTGGTTTTTTTTTTTAATTTGAATTGAATTTACTTTTTGTGCATAATTTTTTACTTGTTTATTTTTTATTATTAAGTCTTCTAATTTATTTTTATTTTAAGTAGGTACATTGCCTCAGCTTTAGTTGTAGTTTTGTATTTCTATCATACTCTTTGTTTTAATTTAAGTTTAAGGTTCGGAAGAAAAAGTTAATGCGGCTATGAGGGTCTTTTGCTCAATGCAGCTGAACCTTTGTCTGCATATGGGTCATGAAACTCGATTGTAAGACCCATGCTCACATATCCCTCTTGTGTGTGGTGGCCGAAGACGCAAGTGGGGACTGCGATCCGTCAGCTGGCGGGCCTGCAAAGGGTTGCTTGTCTGGGAATTACAGGCTCCATGCAATCTACGTCTACTGCTGCCCTTGAGGTCTTACTTAATCTGCCACCCCTGGATCTTGTCAGGACGGCTGTACTGGCTGTTTCTATTGCTTATTGGTATGTGAGCTGGAGCGGGAACACCCTCTGGCCCGCATGCCACTTGTTCCGATGGTACCAAAGCTGCGTTTTGAGCGTCGCTTCTCTGTGAATTTTCCATAAAGGGAAAGGCGGGCTGAGAGAAGTGTCTTATCGAGCCTTCCCCGGTCCACTCTAAAAATTGTCAGCGACAGCTCTCTCACTAATGAGGGAGCCGGTGTGGGTTTTTACTTACTTGAACCTGAAATTGGGTTGGAGAACTCACTTGGAAGGCACAACACTGTCTTCTAGGCTGATGTTTTCGCCATTGCAATAGCAGCAAGCTCTTCATATGGAGATCAAGAGAAAAGACATTACTATCTTTTCGGATAATCAGACAGCCTGGCTCTGAGTGGCCCTCGGATAACATCTAAGTGGGTCATCTTTGCTTGACAAAAAAAAAACACTTGTTCCCATTCTACAATTATTTTATTTTAAAAATGAATAACAACCTACGCACTAAAACTAGAGGACTCAGATCTAGTTTTAGTGTAAACCCTGATGATGTCTTAAGCAGATGAAACGTGGAGGTTGTTATTCATTTTAAAAATAAAATAATTGTGGAATCGGAACAAGTGTTTTTTTCTCAAACAAAGATGTCTAAGAATATATTCCACCAAGTGTTACCTTATAAATCGATAAATGTAATCTAAGTAGGTCGCCCGTTGATAATCTGTGTATCTACAACAAGGTTTCCCTTCAGTGGGCTCCTGGGGACATATAGGAATCATGGGGAACTAAGGGCTGACCTTCTAATCATGTCAGGCTCTGGTTCTCCCTTCCTTGGACTGAAACGAGCTGTAGGCGTTGCCGCCTCGGTGATCAGATCTCTCATCAAAGCGGCATGAAATATAAGCAACGATAGGCGAGCCTGAGTAGTTGCAGGTGTACAAAACTTTTTCTTGATGAGCCTAATAGAAATTTCTCTGATTTTTTCTGGGGCTCGAAAGAAAATAGGCAGAACTGTGGTTGGCATCAGCACAGGCCACAGCTCGCTTCACGTCCATCTAACAAGCCTGGGAGTTGCTGAAAGCCCTGAGTGTCTATCCTGGCTGGAAAGTGAACCTGAGACAACCGAACACTTTTTTGTGCTTGGATACGCTTGGGTCTGTTCTCCTACCTATGGATGAGCTGAAGAACATATCTCACCAAGACTTGATGCGCTTCATTAAGAGGACAGGAATGTTTTGGTGAGATGGTTTGAACCTTTGGATCTCTCGTCGTCTGCCTACAAAAAAAAACAATAGATTTAGTCCTTTTAGGGTTCCGTACCCAAAGGGTAACAACGAGAACCCTATTACTAAGACTTCGCTGTCCGTCCGTCCGTCACCAGGCTGTATCTCATGAACCGTAATAGGTAGACAGTTGAAATTTTAACAGACTTTGTATTTCTATTGGCGGGCGATATAACAACAAATAATAAAAATAAAATTAAATTAAAAATTAAAGGGGGCCCCCATAGAAGAAACGTGATTTTTTCGGCGTTTTTTTCCTCGTTTTATTCTCATTCATTACAATTATCAAAAGTAGGCATTATTTTTTCACATGACGCTTACTCTCATTTGAAAAATAAATAAAAAGTACAAAGTGTTAAATATTGTACGATGGTACAGAACCCTTCATGCGCGAGTCCGGTTTGCACTTGGCCGGTTTTTTCTTCCAATTAAATTTCTTTTATACTTAGATCTATTTTTATACCCTAGATGAAATCTAAAGGGTATACTAAGTTTGTCATTCCGTTTGTAACACCTCGAAATAATGATGGTAGAGCAAAATGAATTGGACACATAATATTAAAAGTTATTTTGATTTTTGCATGTCCGTCCGTCTGTCTGTCTGTGCGCACGATAACTCGAGAACGCGTTCACCTAGTAAGCTGAAATTTTGTACACGGACATTAAAAAAAAAGTAAAATTAAGTTCGAAAATGAGATAAATCGGGCAACTCCTTCGTGGGGTTGCCATACAAAAATTTCGTTTTCCACGATATATTTGGACACTACCTGAGAACACGTCGACATAGAAAGCTGAAATTTGGTACACTCTCTTTTCATAGTAATAGTAAATAAAATTTCAAAATTTGGCTAAATCGGGCAACCCCTTCTTGGTGTTGCCATATAATAATTTTGGTTTTTTACATATACTTTGAAAACGATCAGTCCTAGACATTTTTATTGTACTAAAAGCTTCTTCAGAATAAGAAATCCTATAAAATGGTTATAATCATTTTTTCTGTCCGACGAGCCGTTCTAGAAATATATGCGAGAAACCAATACAAAAAATCAAAATTGCTCAAATGGGTGACCATACGAAATTTCAAACGTGCATTCATCTAGGGTATCATAAGAATTGGTCTTAGACCAATTCTAGCTTTTTCACTTGTTTTGTTTAATTTAAATACTATCCAATTTCATCGATTCTACTCATATAGATCTACTCATGTAGACCTAGGTATATGCCTTAAAGAAATATAAGAAGTAACCCACTATAATTAATAAAATTTTAAATTCTTGCCAATGTCCATAACAAAAAAAATAATAATTTCTTTTTTGTCTATTTTGCAGATTATTTGGAACAAAATGTGATAAATGCGGAAGTTCGTTTAGTAAAAATGATTTTGTGATGAGAGCGAAAACGAAAATTTACCACATAGAATGTTTTCGTTGTTCGGCATGTGCAAGACAGCTAATACCTGGTAAAAGATCTCATAAAATATGAAATTCATATTATTTTCATTGATTAACTAATTTTCATCATTCATAGGAGACGAATTCGCGCTCAGGGATGGCGGATCACTTTACTGTAAGGAGGACCATGACGTTCTGGAGAAGACATCACAAAGTAGTTTAGCATCATCATTAGAAAATAATAATAATAATAATAACAACAATAATACAAATTTAAGCAATAACAACCATTCCAATGAACTAGGCTCAATGTCAGGTGAGTTTGAAATCAAATCAAAAACAGACACTTTAATCTCGTTGTACACGCGTAATTAGATCGTGTTCTCACTGCCTTCGCTATACATATCTACCATCCTTGATATAGATACAAAACCTACGTGTACATATCTATATATATATAAAGTTGTATGTAATGTATATATATATACGTTGATTTCGCTTACTTTTTCAAGCACTTGCCGCGCCAGGTGGTGATAATGGTATCTGTAAAAGTGCTAGCATATAACTGCTAGCAAAATATACGGAACTTCCGCGGGAGAACCCTGTAATCGTTGGCGGCGTCTTTTTATTGTCACTTTTCCAATGTTTTCAAATTAATTTCAAGTGCTGAAGCATCGAATGCAATATTACTACTATCAGCGTGCATACGTTTGCTCTGTGCCTAATCGAAAATTGACAAGTTTTAAGAATGTCGGCAAGCATGCCTGGAGGACTTGAAATATGTTTGTACGTATGTACATTGTACATTCACGTGTGTGATGATATTTTTCTTCAGTAGAATTTCTAAGTTAAGAGCCAACCATATGTAAAGGAATATACAGCCTAGAGAGAAACATATATGGACACGGCCAACGGAAATATCTCCATATTTGCATAAAACAAAGTAAACGATGAGATACTTAAAGTGCAAGAGGTGTGTCAAGTACACACAACCTCTATACATAGATATATATATGAATACGCGAATATGTAGATAGATGATGCAGTTTAGTTAAAAAGTGCACTCATGGATTACTCTACGAGTTTTCCTGTACGCCTCAAGATGATATTTGAACGACCCGCCGCCGACCGCAAAGATGTCTCTCCTCATTGAACTTAGAGAGCAAATATTACACAACATCTTCATGTTGACTAATTTACAAGGTTTCTCTGGTGATTTTTTTATTTATTTTTTTTTTTTTAATAAATAGCTTAATACAGTTCAGTGCAATTTTTATGAGGTCAAGTTCGAGTAAGCTCCATAGATTAATTAGAAAAGGCATGCTGCTCTCTGGTTCTGGCCCTGTGTGTGCAGTTAGTTAAACAAATAAACTGATGGAAAATTCCACCTACATGTCTATCGTAAGCGGTGATTAGAATACAGAAAAGTAAAACCAGCGCAGCAGCATCCTTAATATCTCAAAGAAGCTACATATTCAGGGTATTTCCGTCTATATGTGGTCCATAGAGCAGGAGGTGATAGTACTCACCTAGCCTAACAAAAAATTGTATAGCTGGAGGGGGTAGGGACCGTTTCGGAATTATACAGGGCGATTAAGAAAAAAAACTAGTTTCTCACAAAACAGCCTGTATCTTAAAAAATACACGGCGTACGGTTATAGTTAAGAGCTCATTGTATGGAGAACTTCAACTTTCCAACGAAAACCAGCCCCGTAACACCCCCTCTCAGGTTTTATTGAGGTCTAAACTAGAAATTTCGAATTTTTTTTACTTGGACCTCTAATTTTTTGCAAAAAGGTCATTAACATAACTTTTTTTTATAATACTGTAAACTGTGGACTTTCCTCTTAAATTTAACCTATCACACCCTATGTAATAACTGCAGCTGTTAAAGACCTATTACACCCTGTGTGTTAACTGTAGCCGTTAAAGAGTTATTAGCTCATAACCTATTCAGGTCATATGGAAATTAAAAGCTTACAGTTTTTATGAAAAAAAAGGTTATATTAATGGACTTTTGCAAAAAAATAGAGGTCAAAGTAAAAATAAAAGGTAAGAAAATCCGAAATTATTAGTTTAGACCCCATAACCCCTGAGGGGAGAGAGGCAGTCATTGGAAAGGCCATGAAGTTTTTCATACAATAAGCTCTTATCTGTAACCGTACACCCTGTACTTTTTAAGATACGAAGCCGGAGTCAAAACAATCTTTTCTTCTAATCACCGTGTAACTCCGAAACGATGGTTAATATGCCTACTCCCCCTGCCATACAATTCTTTGTTCGACTAAGTCAGTTCTATCACTTCCTGCTCTTAGGACCACCAAGACGGAAGCACTAAAGAAAAACATTCACAAAGAACAATTACTATAGCAATGTAATGTCGTTTAAGGAACTTCATGAATATCATTGAGGAACTGTGCTGCCACCTTGTGGTGTTCTTAGAAACTAATATGATGCGCCTTTCTTTCTAAGATATGAACTTATTGGCAAATATACACAGCATCCTCCACGTTCGTCAACATACTTAAAGAGGTACCTAAAATTCCTTCGGCCTTTTTGCACCCCGTTCTTGTCATGTATCTACATCTAATCTTTGACTTGTTTTGTACGGAAAGATAGATTGAATTAATATGTTTATGCAGGGTGTTTCCCACTAGGAGGTCAATAGAGCAGGAGGTGATAGTACTCACCTAGACGAACCAAAAATTGTATGGCAGGGTGATTAAAAAAAAAAGCTTGTTTTTCACAAAACACCCTGTGTCAACTTAAAGAGGAGAGTGTAGAGTTTACAGTTTTTATAAAAAAAAAGTTGTGTTAAGGACCGTTTTGCAAACATAATAGAGGTTAAATTTAAAAAAAAAAAGGTAAAAAAATCCGAAATTTTTAGTTTAGACAACCAATTCTTGATATGAGAGGGGTATGGACTGGTTGAACAGTCGTTGGAAAGGCGATGTAGTTCTGCATACTGTGACAGTAGGTACGCCCTGTAGTTTTTAAGATACAGGGTGTTTTGTGAAAAACTAGCTTTTTTTCTTAATCACCCTGTACCTCCTAAACGATTGCCCCCCACCCCGTGCCTTACAGTTTTTGGTTCGTCTAAGTGAGTACTATCACCTCCCGCTCTATTGTCCACCTAGTGGGAAACACCCTGTATGTAAAAAAATAGATACTTTGTTGGTAAAGATTTATAAATCAAACAATAATACCTTAGCAAACTCATTGAATTACCACAGGATTGCGTATATAGAATCAATTATGATTTACCTATAACGTGCTGATGAGTTTTCTTTAACACGATCACTGTCACTTTAAGGTGCCCTTTTTACGTAACTGACGAGTTTTTTAGCACGAATCTACTGCGGCTTTACTTATTGAAATTATACCTACTAAATTAAAATTTGATGCTCCTTTCCTGCAGTGTGCTACAGGCGGAGGCTCTGGCTATTAGCAAAGAAGCAAGGCTCCTGGCAATAAAATATATTGTACCCAGTGATCGAGTTATCAGGACTTGTATTGACAGCCAAACTGTTTTTCCACGGCCCTGAGCTCGAACATCATTAGATCGCGCCTTGAGTAAAGGTATCGCTGTCAGCTCGGGAAGCTCAGCTTCTTATTCTCTGTTGGGTGCCTGATCATAGAGGCATACCTAGAAATGAGGCAGCTGATGCTTTGGCCAGAAAGGGCTCCGCTATGACTATTTGCCTAGCCGAGTAACCTATAGAACCCTAGAATCAGTGAAGTGAATTCTAGACGTACAGCCCTGTAAGCTGAAAAATCGCATATGGGGAGAATTGACCACATGCGCGATTTCAAGACAGCTGTGGCCCAAAATTTGTCCTAGGAGGACTGAATCTTTGCTGAGGAGGAACCGTATATGCGTAACCTTATCGCAGTTATTACGGGGCACTGCATCTTTGGTAAACATGCAGAGCACATACAAGCTCCATACAATGACTTCTGCAGAAGCTGTATGGATGAGGAAGAGATTGGAGAGCATTCAGCACCTGTTGTGTGAATGCCCTAACGACCCTAACGTTGCCAAGCATAGGAGGAAACGTCGGGTAGCTACTTTTTCTGTGAACTGCGGGAATTAGCAGATAAGGAGTTGGGATGCCTGGTAAGGTTCATTAACTCTTGTGTCTGACTTATCGCACCCCCTAGATCTTAAGCAATTGGGCTTCAGTTTTCTTTTGATAGGGTTTTGGTCATCATGCGGGGACTGTAAAGGTGACCACTTACCTAATTAAACAGGGATAGCGGAAGTCGAATAAGCATTTTTTTTAACAACACTCGTGGCTCTTGCATCAGATAAATATTCCCTTTTATGTCAATTTCTTGAAATTAAAAAAAAAACTTTATGCACTTTCCAAATGGAAACAATTGACAATTGTGTAACGTCAACAACCGAAGCTTAAGCCCCCAAGATGCATGTAACTTAAGCTCTGACTGTGAAATAGTAGAAAAATTTAAGCCTTGGCTTAAGCCTGAACTGTGAAACCGGCCATTAACGTTCTACATGATAAGATCTTTCTAATAGTATGTCCATATTTATTGCTATTGGAAGGGTAGACCAACTTCTATACATTTCTTCCCATTATCCTTTATGAAAAGCTATTTTAGTATTTTAAAATATAAATGAAATTCATTCAATGCTAATTAACATCTGATAGGTGACACTACTGTCCAATTATAAATTTGATATTTGACAGGAAACAAAGAATTTTTCTCAATGATTCGGCCGTTCCGCCCTTAATAAATCTCTAAAATATTTTTTGTTCAACCATATTTAATTTGAAAGTAGTGTAAAATCTTATCAAGCCCCGACGGGCTGTCCTAGAAGTTTATAATTTCTAAAGAATCCCTGAGAAAAATTCTCACAAAAATTTTGTATTTCTAAGAAAACTTTATGTAAGCAGTTCCAGCAGTTAGATGGGGCTGTATTTCTAGCAATAATAGTGTTAATAATAATGCTTTTTACAGCAATTTAAAATACAACGGCGAAATGATTCTGACAAATTTATTGTACAAGGTACATAGAAGACAAGATATTCCCATTAAAATTTTGACACATTGCAGCTGATTCGTCCTATAACGTACATACATTTCTATTGAAAAGAAGAACCGTGGAGGTGTTCATCCCAAAACAGGATCAGCATAGAAATAGTGGAGTTATGTAGGTACATGAATGAGGCATACATATATTAGGAAAATGATCACAATTCGTAGTTATACAAAATTGCAAACATTGCTACCTAAAAAGCAATAACAAAATTCGCCATTCCAAAAATAAATAGAAAATACCCCAAACACATACATACTTGTATTTATATATATATAGGTTTGCATGCATATGCATATTGTACAAAAAGAACGTCCATTTTAAGATTTATAAGAATAGAGAATCAAAAAAATTACTTACTTTCTTAGATTAATGGGGATTCGTCTTGCTGCTTTTCACCACGATTGTTTTCTACATTTATCACCACTATTAATTGTTCGTAACGATATAAAAACACCAAGCACACTATTATTGTACACTATTTTAGAAATGTCTATTATTACTACTTTTAACTTTAACTTAACACATTCAACCAGCAGGAATAGAACAAAATTTCACACAAACTTATAAACATTATTTCACTTCCTGACTGCATTGCGTAATTTGAAAAGTTGAAATTTTAAACTGACAACTACAGAAAAATAACGGCACACAATTTAAATTAGCAAAACCAAGGCAAAACAAAAATCTTCAACTTGAGAAACTATACATATACTGTCAATACCAAATGTAGAATGCTCACAATTCTAGTACTCCCGATGCGGCTCTGGTCAATAGCACAAAGAACAGAACTGCATTGCCGACTAAAAAAAAAATAAACAAACAGAGTAATTTACTAAAGCACACAAACTATACGGGCAAATAATGTTACATTTCCCTTCTGTAATGTCTTTATTAAATATTTATATGGTAAAATACCTTTTCAAATTTTTACGTGAGTAGTGAATGGGGTAGGTCTGAATTGGCATCCTTTGGAATGGAATACGATACGCAACAAATTAAAACACTAACCGCGCGCGATATTTTTTTTGAACAATGCAATTGCATACATTTACACAGTCGCATAAGCACACCAATACACTAATCAGAAATATTTATCTTTCTATTTCAAAGTTGAAAATAACGGTTATTTACAGCACCGCTTTACATTTTACACCGCCGCACCTGAAACAATAGAAAAAAAGAAATTAATTCCTTTGCATTAATTTTTTTAATTCTTTTCAATAAAATAAATGTACCTACCTATGCGGGATAATGATTGCATTGTATTCGCTTTAGAACAAGCAATGCCTTCTTGCCTTAAACAACTGAACTAGATAGCAAGATTTGCTCTTCTCTTGTATTTCTATAACAATGGCATGGCACGCGCTCGCACTGACACCACGGACAGGACAACACAATTTTTCTCAATTCCTTCCCCACTGCTGCCAACTGCTCAGTTTTTGCTAAAACAACGCTGCGTTTATATTTGAACTGAAGAACCCAGTTTTTACCCAGTTTACCTCTGCTTTTTTCTTTTGTTATCATTTCGAGGTTTTGCTAAAATCGAGTTAACAAATTATCAAGCACAGTTAATAAGTATATAGGTACCTAGTAGGTACTACCTACCTGTTATTAACATTAAAGTTAATGGTGTGGATTATCATTATGACATGGCCGGCAGACAGTTGATTGCGATTATGCCGTAGCTAAAGCAAAAATGTAAAAACAAGGATAGTCCGCGCCACGGTAGATATACATAGGAGACAAGCTATTCTCATTAAAAATTGTGTACTAGAACTGTGACGTGATTAGTCCTAAAACGTATATACATTTCTATTGAAAAGACAGAGATGAGAGATTATATTGTGTTCTCTGTACTGTACTTTCCTATACGTTCGAACACAAATGGCGGAACGTGGTTCGTAATGGGAATAGCTTTTCTTCTATATACATATGTACCTTGGACTGCGCCACTAAAAATAAGCTATCCAGGTCAGGGAAATTTCAATTTTGGGCTGCCACTTTACAAATTTAATGTAAGGAAAAATTTTTGTAATTTTTCCATTTAAATTAAGTTATTTTATTTATTTTCTACAAGGTCAAAAAAAAATTCATCCCCGCTTGCAAAAGAGTACAGATTCCGTACACGTTAAGCTGTCAAAATCCCTATTCGCTATTTTCGTTCGCAAACCATTCGTTATATAAAGAATGGGGTTCAACCATTCGTTATTTATCTAACTCGTAAAAACTATTCCTAATTTATGAATAGACCCCCAGGGGCAACTTCGCATCGAAAGAATTATACCGAAGCGAAAATGTGGTTATGTTATAAGATTTTCGTTCAACAGGCGATTTTGCTTCTTTTCAAATTATTTCCGAATTTTTTCCCTTGCGCAAACGTAATTTATAAATTCATTTTCTGGTTTAAAAAAATTGTCAAACATAGTAAAATTGCAAATTATAAATTTTTTAATCGCAGTTGGTTTATTTGTGGAATGACGAAGAAACAATTGATTCCGGGGAACAAATGAAAATTTTTAAGACAGCGATATAATGTTATGGATATGCCTAAAAAACATTAGCTTTATTGATTTTTGATTTAAAAAGAAATTTAAAAAGGTGTATAACCTTATTTATTTACATATAGGTATTCCTTCTCCAGTTTTACGCCTTTCTGTGTGGAATTTCCACAAATTTTTAAATATTTTTCAAGTCAGCCCTTACCTAATGTGAAGAAATTTAACTTAATAAAAAAATAAAATAATTTAAATTGTATAAAGTTAAAATAATATAACATAAAAATATTATTTCATAAATTTTAATTACATTTTATAAACTTCGTTTATATTATCATGTCAACAAAACTAAGTGAAGTTTTATCGAATTTGTCGCCTGCCGAAAGTGTTACAAAACATACTGCCTAAATAATAAATTGTCGAAATTCGAATCTTACGAAGCTTTAACATATTTCCCCTGGTCTTTGATTGCAAAAATTCCTTTATCCTCCTCTATTCTAAGGCCACAATTGTTTTTGAGAAAATCATAAAGATTTCCCTTAAAAATATTTCTCTAGGTCACTAAGCACTTCACAAATAAATGAAATATTTAATAAATCTATATAAAATTTTCATTTTTAAAATTAAACCTTCTCAATAAAGCGAAAGCATTTTAGTTTAGACACAAGCCATTTAGGATATTTGAACTGTCATTCATTACGCATTTTATTTAAGATTCAAGCCAAACTTATCAAAATGAAAATTCTAAGGTTCTTCATGTTGTCGCATCTGGTTGTAAATTAGAATTACAAATTACTTTTAGAAGAAATTACAATAGTAATTCAAAAATATCAAAATTTAATTTCTTTTTTTTACTGGCAATGCCCTCTGAAAGCTCTTTTAGCATTTTAAATATACACAATGACACAAACTTTTAAATTTCCCTCTAGTCCCTTTATAGCATATTTTTCGTGGTTTGGACTGTAGGAAAAAATCGACATGAAATAAATGTTTTGTTGAACTAAATTACATAGTTCCTCATTCCTAATCTATAAAAATTAGATCATGAATGGAGAGTGCTGCACGTTTTTGAATTTAGTCCCTTTAAAAATCTAACGGATAGGGAATTCTTGCAAAAATTATCGTAGTTTTCCCTAAACTTTGTAAATTCTTTTTTGACATGTTATTCCTCTATTATTCCTCTGTTAATGTGGAAAGGGAGTTCTCTATAATTAACGTTAATAAAACCAAAAAAGAGATGAATTCAGCACGGACCTCTCTGATGTTTTGCACAACTTCTCAGTTTTTTTAGTCCAATCTCTCAGTTTTTTCTGAAAGATCAGTTAGCAACACTTCCCTATCCCTAATTCAGTCACGGCCACAGCACAGGCTACTTGTATGGGGTTTGTAGCCCGATTGCTGTAAGTTACACATACATGGTTACCATATAGGCCACATGGTAGATATATTCTAAAATTATAACTTTTATACCGTTTGAAAATTTAAAATTTATGCGTTATTAATCAAATTCCAGAACCTAAAAGTTACCAAAACCAATTTCAAAATCATCTTCAAGTCGTCAGCCAGAAAATTGTGATTTTATCAAACTTCGCAACAATGCAAATAAATATCGTTAAGTTTGTTAATCAACTTTGTCACTATGAAGAATGTTATCACTTAAAGGATATGCCAACTTTTCATACAACTTTAAGCCCCGCATGAATAGACGAAGAAAATTGGGCTTTTCTACTTTTCGTGATTAATTGCTGCGTCGTGGAAAACTACTTCCAATGCCCATGGAAGAAAGAACTGCAAAAATATATGCGAAATGTAGTAACATGGGTGTATGTGACCCAAATGCATGAAAGTGGGTTTTCCGACTGGAAAAGCGTCCCGAGAAAGTTTTCTGAATCGGGAAAAAGTACACCACCCGATAGTGTTCGGTAAGATCTTTAATTTGATATGCAATATGCCGTATTGGAACTAGCGCCCCTCCCCCGCCAGGGGTTCCTACCCCCACTCTAAAAATATATAGAGAAAAAATTTTCCTCTACGAATTGTAGCTGGTAATGAAATGAGGCGAACAGTGAAACCCATTTTCCGATCGGACATAACCGTACCGAGTTAAAGCCGATCTAATTTGCGAAAAATCTAGTACCTCAGTTCGAATTAAGACGGCAATACTGAAAAAGTGAGTATGCGCATGGCTATTTAGCTTTTGAGTATAGGAGTGTGTGTACTCAAACTTCTTCTGAGGACCTAAGGAATCTGATTCTGTAAAAGATTTTCCAAAATGTACTAGATCAAAATTTAACCTCTCCCCAAAGCCTTCCCCCGCTTAATTTAAATAAACATTGTTAATAAAATATGTTCAGGGTATCATAATGCATCGTTTAAGACATCTCTCATGAATGTTCATGTAGGTCTTAAAATGGGCATTCCCTTTTCTTCTGTCCAAAAACCGAAGTTCGTGTTCCATAAGCTCTTGTCACAAAATTGTTTTTATTATTTTTCTTTTGCTTTTTGTTTTTGTTTTTAATAAAACTTTGGTTCTCTCTACGACACTCAGAAGCTTCAGCGTCAATAAAGACAATTTCATTCAAGGCACCAATTACTATTTTTCTACAATGTGAGCATAAGATACAAGATCACTTAATAAAATTGTGGTCCTTAATCGTTTTGTTATACATTTCCGCGCAATTATTTAATATCAAAATTTATACTTCTTCTTCGAGATATTAGATATAGATAAATACAAAACTACACCGCTTTCTTTATAATACTTATAGGAACAGAACGCTATCTCTATACGGAATAGCATTTAAAATCAAATCATACTTCAAGTCTTTCGACTTTCAAATTGTACGTCAAGTGTTGGTTATTTTTCTAACACATTTCCTTAATTTATCTAATTAAATCGTATAAGTTACGCAATAGAATAAAATTTTGCCAACATACATGTGAGATAAATATAGTAATAGGAGAAAAACGTGCAACTTCCGTTATACGAACGACTATCAGACAGCACATGTTTCTTTTTTTTTAATTTTTCCCACCTCCACCATATCAGTGATAACACGATCGATAGTAAAATATACATAGAAAATTTCGTAGAAAGCGTATAGAAGAAGAAAAGTGTCTCTTTATTTGTTTTACGATTTTTGAGGAGGCTTTTATTTTGCTTTTTTTGTATTTTTAGATTCTGGCAGTGAATCAGGTTCTCACAAGAGCATACGGGAGAAGAGGCCTTCAGGACCATCCGGTGATGGAAAACCGACTCGAGTGCGGACGGTTCTTAATGAAAAACAACTGCACACATTGCGGTAAGATTCGTTTTTTTTTTCAATCATTTTTTTTCGTGTGTTTTGTGATATGTTTTAAATCTTTGGCTAAGAAATATTTAAAGAACTTATCACAAGTAGGCACCCTGTATATATGGTAATGGAGTAGCAAAGGGGAAGAGTTTTTAACAGTTTTGTGTTGTGCAAATTATAATTGGAAATTTTCAAAAAAACTGTCAGTTTTATTTTAGGTATATATGAAAACCTGATCATTTCAAGAAGTTTCTAATTTTGCAAAGCTATAAAGTTAGGTCACCCTAGAATGTAGAAAATCTCAGAATTTTACAATAATTTTATGTGATGATGATTTTCGAGAATCGAATTTTTTAAATGTCTACTTTGATTTGGAAAACATCAAAAAAATTAGGCTTGGAAAGACATAAGCATAAGACATATGCAAGCACGTCTCCAAGAGGGGGCGGGGGTCCCAGGGCACCGGACCACTCCTCAAAGCACTTTGTACTTATACTAGATAAAACGATTTTTCTTTGGAAGCAAATTGACCAAATCAAATTGATAAATAAATGATTCTTCTGTAGTTAAAACTTGCGGCCTTTTTGTAAAAAATTATTTTGCCGATCTCAAAGTCGCAATGGACTTAACTTCACTTACTTATCGATTATTCAAATAATCAAAAAATATGATTCATACATATTCCCATTTCAAAACAACCTTATGATTTGATACCGAACGAGTAGGAATTTATTACCATCCAATTAGAAAACAGCGTAACAATTTTTTATAGGCATGGGACGGGGGATCCCAAGTACAGAGGCCAAGCCGGCTCATTGTGTTAACCTGCTAAACACCCTCTCACCAAAACCTTCCTGTTCTCTTAATAGAGCTCATCAGGTCTAGGTGGTGGTAAGTTTTTCTCATCCATAAATAGGAGGGCAGACCCAAGCGTATGCAGCCTGTTTCGGGCAAATGCTGGACAAGCACACAGAAACTGTTCAGTTGCTTAGGCTCTCCTTACAGGTATGACAGATACTCAGGGCTGTCAACAACTCCTATCTTTGTTAGCTGATCGTGAAGCGAGCTGTGTCCGATGATGCTGCCAACCACAGTTCTGCATTGTTTTCCTTCCAGCTCCAAAAGGAAGTCAGAGAAATTCATATTAGGCCCCTCAAGAAAACGTTTTGTATACCTGTTTCATACGAACATCCACTTTGATGAGAGTCATGATCACCGAGGCGGCAACGCCTACAGCGGGTTCTGATCCAAGGAAAGGAGAATCAGAACCAAACCTAGCTAGAAGGTCCGCACTTTCATTCCGTTTGAACCCCATATGCCCAGGAACCTACTGAAGGTACACCTTGTTGTAGGTACGCAGCATATCCACAGATATCTTACAGTCCCCCAGTAACATTGAGGGCCACTCGGAGCCTATGTTAGACAAAGAAAATGTACGGATGGAGCCATGAGTTGTTCACCTTTTACAAAATATTATACGTGCGTTTTACCAAATTCTCTACTTTCACTTTGACATCCCGTCCCACTTCTTGCATAACAGAATTTTCGGTTGCGTCGCATTGTTGTGCCTAATAAAAAAACAAAAAACGTAATTTACTCTTATTAATAAAAGAAAATTATTGTGCTTGGAATAGTTGTTATTTTCATATCTATACAGACTGAGGAACAGAGACTCCCGGAACTGCAAATCAGTAAGCGAAGATATTAAAGTGTTCGTACTACATTTGAATTGAACTCATGCCGGTATCCCACGGGACTTTTCGCTTTAAGAAGGATTGCTCCTCGGGGACTGCACATACCCAAGCCATGATTGTTCTCACAACTAATTAAATTGCGTTTACCGATTACCGCATCATGAGTTCACATTTGTCAAGCTATTAGATCTAGTTTTCGAACCAGGGTGAGTTAGAGTTAGTCGGCCTACTGCCTTCGCTTCCGTATATCCGCAACATACACAAATAATGCCTGCCACGAGAATAAAGCTTGGTAAATTCGGCCTTTCCTTTGATCTATAGAACATCATATTGACAGTGTACACAGTGATCATACTACATACAGTCTCGTCTCTCTTGCCCTTTTCGAAATTTACTGCGATAGTTTTACCCTTGTATATAGAACCATCTAATGAATGTGAAAATGCTTTCTTGTTATACTATCAGATGGCTCCACTTGTACCATTTTGATAGTTTTGGTCACGCTCAGTCCGTAAAAGCCAGTAATGCCTCGCTGGAATATAAAATCAACGATGCATCGACCTGATATAGGGAAGATCGCAATTTTTTCTTAGAAATTTACTGGAGGCATCGTTGACTTATATTGGAGTGAGCCATTGCTGGCTCCCCGTTTGTACACTTGCAGTAGTAACTCCTCTACAATACAACAAGTAACTAATTCGAAATTCAATTCACAATCACTAGATAGTTCTATACACAAGGGTTTTACTTATTTTAATCAAGTAACAAATTTGTGGTTTACTTCTGTCGAGGCTAAAGTCCTTTTATTTGGGATTGCAACAAATCCTCCGCATTCTATAGTGATCCTGATCATCTTCATGTTCATGTCCTTCTCCCCAAGGCTATCAACAATTTTATAATTAAAAAAAAAACAATATTTACACTAAATAAGTAACTTCTTTTTTTTTTGTTCATCATTTCAGAACATGTTACAATGCTAACCCGCGACCTGACGCCCTTATGAAAGAGCAACTAGTAGAAATGACGGGCCTATCACCTAGAGTAATTCGTGTATGGTTTCAAAATAAACGATGTAAAGACAAAAAGAAGACAATTCAAATGAAATTACAAATGCAACAAGAAAAGGTGAGTTTAATTTATTGTCAACGATTCAACCAAAAGAACTTTTAAATCATAAAAAAAAATTCGAATAGGAAGGTCGAAAACTTGGCTATGGAGCAATGCAGGGAATTCCAATGGTGGCCAGTTCCCCAGTTCGGCATGATTCTCCATTGAATTTGCATGGACTTGAGGTGACAACATATCAGCCTCCATGGAAGGCTTTATCAGATTTTGCATTACATGCAGATTTGGATAGTAATGGATCCGTTAATACTCATACGCCAGCATTTCAACAGCTTGTTAATCAGGTAAGGTACAAATGAAATAGAATTGTTTTGATGGAACTTTATTTATTATTAACAAATTGTTTTTTTGTTTTTCTTTCAATCTAAATTCAGATGCATGGCTATGATATAAGTGGAATGCCACCTGTACCCCAAGGACCACCGCCTCAGATGAACGGACCGCAAATGGAAACCGGAGCTCATCATCCTGATAGCACAGACTCTTATGTTACATACCTAGAGAGCGATGATAGTATGCAGGGTAGTCCGTAGAAATTATTTTTGCCCTTTTACAATTATTATTCTGATTTTATAAGAAGATATTTATATAAAAACAGAATAAAAATTGAGAACAGCTAAAAAGGGGGCAAAAACTATGCGAAATTATGACAAAAAAAAACAAAAAACAACCAGAATTCAAAAGCTCAAATTTTTCGAAATTCTCTTCATAATATCTGGGCTGTGCGCGCAATTTGCAGAATTTTTTGATGATATAAAAAAGCAAATATACACACACACACCCACCCACCCACATCACACACTTTTTACGGACATTATTAAAGTGTAAAATAATAGAAATGAAAATCAGAAGAAATGAAAATTTACCAAATCAAATGATAAGATGTGAAATTTGGAGATCGATGTAAATGTCGTGAGTGAGTTGAATCTTGTGAGAAGAAGAATTCAGAAATGGCAATATACACACAAAATCGATCAATGGCTTGAACATCAAAAAACCGTTGCTATAATGGCCTAATGGCGGTTCAGTTAACGCGCGCTTTCTAAATCTGAAATATTATGTAAAACCTATGAAAACAATAAAACAAATAAAAAATCTCAAACAAAGAACAAAATAAGAATAAAAACAAATCTGTAAATATCAAAGATTTTATTTTTTTTTTTTTAGTGCATTGATAAAATTATTGTTTTAATATTTAACTTTTTGTTTTTGAGCAAAATTATGTTTCACTAGACACACTTATAAAACGATAGAGAACCAGCATGAAACTGGTCAGATACAAGAAGGCGAACGTAAATTTATGCACTTTTGATGCTTAGGGAGAAAAAAGAAGATAAGAGGAAAAAGTAAAACAAGAAACTTAGAAAGAGAGAGAGAGCAAAAAGAAAAAAAACTAACAAAATTCGTAAATTGTAATTAAATTATAAATATTTAAAAACAAAAACTAGTGTTTAAATCCGTTATGAATAACTGTGTATTATAAATTAAATGTATGACTGTATATGAAAAAAATATAAAAGTAATGATTTTCAATATATAAACGTAATGAAATTTTAGAAAGCAATTTTTTCAATCCCCTTTAATTCATTCTTATATTCTTGATAATATGGTTTTGGTTACTATTATCATATTGTTACGTGCAACAGAAAGAGGCAACTGGTGACATCTAGTGGCAATGGAGAGTAAACAACTTCAGGTTCGGAGAATCGATCATAGAATCTTCGGGAAGGGTCAGGAATAGAATGTATAGAAGCTGTCATGGTTTTACGTGAGCACCTGCCATTATGGCTTAATCTCACGGCACTCTAAATGCACGGATTAACAAGCGACAATCAACGCCCTCAAGAGGCAGAATATATTATATTCTGTTTCAGGAGTACCAATTTATATCAGTGTATACTTGACATTGGACTTACTGGTCGAAGGGAGACCTATCTAAAATCTCTTCCGATCTGTGGATCACGGCACCCGGTTGATTTAGCGCAACTCCATGCCGAGAGCCAATCCTCTAAGCATACAATTATAAGCGACCATCCTTCAAATCCTCAGGACGCAGTATGCAATTATACAAAAGAACAAACTACTCTGTTTAGAGAAGAATGGTCGCCTAAGTCATGCAGACTCAGATGATCTCACTCTGCCCGCGATATTGGCCACCACAACCACTACAATGCTCCCACAAGGGGGCCTTCCCATGTTGAGGCGAATATTACTCAAAGAGCTCTATTCGGGGCTCCTCAACACCGTAGTACCAAGTTAGCAATATCGGCTACCCAATTGGTATGGCTTCGTATCACATGATCATACGATCATGAGTACTCCCAGTGAATCTTACATGCAGACTCTTATACGTTACTGGTACCTCCGTTCGGGCTTAATCATATTAGCACTTAAAAAGTGACAGCAGTGGACCACGAGAAGGTTATGATCCGCCCTTTAGGCTAGGAGAGGCTTGAGTCTAACGCCAGTAGTCTTATAGCATACCAAGCTACAAATACCAGGCTGCATACTAGGTCATATACGCGCTAGGCTTCACTAGGTACACGCACAATCATCAGAATTCAGAAAGCTATGTCCTCAGCACAACGAAGCACGGTGCACATATATGGCTTTTCACAACCAGTTATCCTCCCTTGGCAGCTCTGCACTTCACTAACCCACCATGAGAATGTATAGAATAGTCAAGAAGGTTCTGGAATAGAACACTCCAGAATAATATAGAGAGTTTCGAGGGTATAAATATAACAGTTGTCATTGTCACCGCCAAGAAAAGAGTCTTGTCTTAGACGTTGCAATGTTAACAAGCGAAAATAATAAACGGGCGAAAGTGTTGTAATTGGATTGCGATAATCGAAACTTGAGTTGATTAATTGAAGGTTTATGAATTTTATATGATTAGAGTGAAATAAAGAGCTTGTATATTAAATATTTAATATTGTGTTTTAAATAACGAACCAAAGGCCACGCTCGCAACAATATACTACAATATCCCAGCAGGAAGACCACATAGATAAAAGCAAAACCAGTCTTAAACATGAACAAGATTGGCAATTACACACCCACGCAAAATATTAGTAACATGGATTCAAATAAGGTGGACAACGCGCAAAGGAGAATGTTCATTTTAGGCCATTCATGAGAGATGTCTTAACCCTTAAGTAGAAATTTAAGTAAACCACAAAATATTCAAAAACAATGCAGTTCGATAATTAAATATTTATTACTGCTTTAACATAAACTGAAAAACAAATAACTTCTCCTTAAGTTAACACAAAAATAAAATAGCAATTATTTTATATTCTGAGGAACCTCTTGCCAGTCTTTATAGAAAAGTAAAAAAAATTAGAACTGCTATGATTAGCTACACTATTTATACGCAAAACTACAATCTCAACATACGTTTTATTTATTTTCGCTAAAGCTCATCCGAAAATATTATAAAATGTCGAAATTTCAAAAGATATACCTAACAAAACTTACCTCACGAAAAAATTACATAGTGGGCGCATGGGGTGGGTCACACTTCGCTATAGTACAAAAGCATGCGTACGTTGCAGTGGCTCGAGTACGACGATTTTCAAAACCGGTTTCAAAACCCAACCGAAAATTTGAAATTGTAAACAAACGGTTAAACACAGCTGATTACGGAACTAAGAACGCTGGAAAAATCTGTGACACTAGCGCCACCACTCTAGTTCGATACTAAGTCTACTGGCGCCATCTAAGTTCGGCTGAGTTTCAATACTAAGTCCAGTGGTGCCCTCATTCGGACCAATTCCGGAAGTTGTCTTTTATTCAATCCTCAATCCATAGTAAATTTAATTATCCGACTAACTAGCCATCTATTGTATGATCTGTTAAGCTTTGAGTGATACACAAGAATACCGTCGCACTTTATGCAAATTTGTCAAAATTGACATATCCACTGCTGTTGGTCAACAGAGGTTAAATAATTCACGATGTCTGGATTACAGCGAGTTCAGGTTTGTTTAAGAATTTTTGTATAATTTATAGTTAATAAATTCACTATATTATGTTATTAACATTATTATTTAGCAATGGGCTACTTTTGCACGGACATGGCATTTATTCGACTGTACCTGGCAAAATCCATTCGATTCAGCTAAAGAAATAACCAAATATTTGATGGGTCTTCATAAACCAATTTATCATCCAATGAGTAAATATATTTCAAACTTATTTTATTGAACTATTATAATTTATTAGTTACTAATCAATTTCAGATGACAGTGGGGACCATGTAATTGTTACAAATACAAGTGAAATTGCTCTTCCAGGAGATGAATGGGTAAAGCGCGTTTATTTTCATCATACTGGATATCCGGGAGGAGCAAGCTGGACACTTGCATGGCAATTGCATGAAAAAGATAAAACTATGATCATGCAAAAAGCTGTATATAATGCAATGCAAGGAAATTTACAGAGACGATACACTATGCAAAGGTTACATCTTTTCAAACATAATGATGTACCCAAGGATCTGATGGAGAATGTAACTAATCAAATAAGACAACTGCGACCGGTTCCTAAAAGGTTGGATCATATTGATAAGGATACATTGGAGAATTTCCCTCAGATTATGAATTATCCAAATGATTATATTCTCCGATAAAATCTTTTTATTTTTCGTTAGCAAATAGAAATATTAATATTTTAGTAAAAGTAGTTTTTATTGTGTATGTTGGCAGAGGTCCGTGGTGACAACATCACTGTTGTTTTTTTTTTTATAAAAAATAATCTCGGAGAGGGTAATTTCTTAATTGAAATACTTACGACATGGCGTAGCGCTTTGTGTCTCGACTTAAAAAATTGCTACATTTTTATGTTTTCCTTCATCAAAATCAAATTTCTTTTTCCCACTCTTCTGATTTTTTGAAATTGGTGAATTTCTGCGTCCCGTTAATACTGACCATCTAGCTGGGTTTTAATTGCGAGAATTTTATTTGTTCGTGAAATCAAATTTCACATTGGTATACCGAAAATGCTGCCATCTGTGAGAATTTTTGATAAAATTAAACTGCATATATTTTTGACACAGAGAGGCAGCTCGCAGCTGTTGGTAAAAAATTTCATATAAAAAGAAAAAAGCGCGAATGCATGAACGCGATTTGACATGTTTTCGATGACAACATTCGAGCAAGCATAGTTTTGTTTTTTGCCTTTTGTATATATATTAAGCATTAAATAAGAAAATTCGAAATTTTTCGGTATCTAAATTAAATTGTTGAACACAAGTTCATTACAAAAAAGAAATTTTGTGGTATTCTGAATGCTTCCTTATCTTGTTCAATAATTCATATCAGGTGTTATCAAGCACTCAACCGCAGAACTGGGTAATTTATGTGATATAAAACTACTTTCGTTCCATTGTACAAGTAAAAATCGTTTTAATTGCAAACGACAATTGTATATAGCAATATGAGATTAGGAAAAATCGATCCAAATTCATATTCGGAACCTGGTAATTTTGGAACCTTAATTCTTATGAGCTAATAAAATATAATTTAGATTAAATCATTTTAGAAAAGGTAACAACCACCCATATATCTCTGGACTGGACTGTGGACTTCAAAAAAAATATTATCAAAGGAAATGCCACCTACAAGTTTAAGATACTAGAGGAAAATCTTCCGAAAATAGTAAATCTCTTAGTATTTTTTTGTACATATTCTTTTTCTAACAAGTTTTCAGATTCTCGATATTAGAGACGTAAACATTGCAGAAGTTGTTGCTCTTGCCTACGATACTGAAATTCCGGTTAATTACTTGGTATCAGATCATGTTGAAGATATTGGATCAAAATTAACATTAGAACTTCCACAAGGAACGTGCTGTGGAGAGTGAGTAGTTCAAACTTTTTAATTTTTTGCAAAGTGTAAATTTAAGCTTTACTAAAATTGATTGCACGGTTTAGGTTAAGTGTTTAGTGCTGATTACTATAAATTAAGAATATAACAAAATTAAATGAATCATACCACGGTTCGTTGTGGTGGAGAAGATGGTGGCAGCCCTTGCTCGCTCCTCAAAAAGTGTCAGAATTAAAATCTACACAGGCTTAGCAACTGCAATTGGTCGTTTCCTCAAAAAAAAAACGGAAATATTGCCCGTTTCAATCGAGTTTAAATCAATACAGATAAAATTGCAGGATTATTCTAGAGAAGGCCACAAACAAGAAATGTGTACCTAAGACTTTGAGAAGATTTGACAACGCATGTACTGTGCAATATTCTCAGTCTACTTTTGCTGTGGTAATCTTCACAAATTTGTCCGTAAGATCCTTTTATATCTAATCTCAATACGGTCTTTGTTCTGACCAGCTACACTGATTTATTGTTTATTTTGCTGTTATTCCAAGCTGTTGCTAAGCTGTTAATGTCGTAATGCCCTACTTTGTACAATATAGCAATTGGTTTTTGTATGGGTTATCAGACATCCCAGTCCATCTTTTAATGTACCTCACCGAATTGGTTTTGCTAATTATGGAACCACTTTTATCCTCACAGAATTTCTAAGTATGAATATGAATAAATAATTACACAGAAATGTCCACTTTTAACTGAGCGCGTGAATGTAACCTATGTGAGGGAGAAACTTTAATATTATTCAAAATAGTTAGTAGGAATATAACACTAAGGCAAGAGAAATTTTTATTTTGACCCATACATATGTAATTACGAGCTACTCCACTTGTTCCACTACTTTGTGTATTGGCGCTGCTTTAAAAATATCGCCGTAAAGAGGTAGACGAAATCTCCAAGCGTATCATAGGTTCGATTTGACTTAACTATTTTAGATGAGGCCACAATATATCAACTATCGCCGCGGTGTCAGCAGGGTGCAGTGGCCTAGTCGTCCCTACTTTTAATTTTAACTTTATAACCCTGAATTAGCTGATGTACAACTATTTTCCATTGGTATTAGTCTCGTTATGTCTTAACCTCACCCAACCTGATTTCCTTCCTTTCCAAAGCAGTGCAATAATACCTGATGTGTAGCTTATATTTCAATAGATTAAATCACCACCGTTAACTTTATTCCATTTAATATTTTCAGTTTGAATATACGAATAACATACGAAACCTCTCCAGAAGCAAGTGCTCTACAATGGTTGACGCCAGAACAAACTTTGGGCAAAAATCATCCTTATTTGTTCAGTCAATGTCAGGCAATTCATGCTCGGTCTCTGCTTCCTTGCCAGGATACTCCAGCTGTAAAATTCACATATATAGCCAAAGTTGCGCATCCCGAGGAATTAACGGCCCTGATGAGTGCAATTCGTTTGGAAAATAGTAGTTGCGGCCTTGCAAGATTTGCACAAACTGTACCAATTCCAAGCTATCTGCTAGCAATTGCTGTAGGAAACCTAGTGTCCCGTCCTCTTGGAATCAAGTAATTGAGGAGAAAGTATTTTTCCATTATTTTTATTTTATTTTATTTTATCTTTTTGTAGTTCAAACGTATGGGCAGAGGAAGGTATAATAAGTGAGTGTGCTGAGGAGTTTTCAGATACATGTCAAATGTTGGAGATCGCTTCTGAAATTTGTGGTCCATATGTTTGGAAGCAATATGATCTTTTGATTATGCCGCCAAGTTTTCCATTTGGAGGAATGGAGAATCCTTGCCTTACTTTTGTAACACCAACACTTCTGGTAAGAAAAAAAACAATAATTTCCCATTTTCAATGAAAAATAGTATCCTCAAATACCTATAATTTCATCATTAGGCTGGCGATAAATCACTAGTGGATGTCGTTGCTCACGAAATTGCTCATAGTTGGACAGGAAATTTAGTAACGAATAAAAATTTCGAACATTTTTGGTTGAATGAAGGCTTTACTGTATTCATTGAAGGGAAAATTGTTGGTAGACTGAAAGGTGATAAAGAACGTGACTTTCATGCAATTCGGCAATTAACAGACCTCCAAGCAAATGTAGGGGATTAAAAAATATATTCACCAAATTTCGGTGGTAATTTTTTTTTTTGTTCTGTTTCAATCTCAGATAAGGACTCAACTTGCACGAACACCGGAGCTTACTAAATTAATTGTTGATCTATCAAATGTCAGTCCTGATGATGCTTTTTCATCTGTGCCTTATGTTAAAGGATCTACATTCTTGAGATATCTTGAAGATACACTAGGCGGGCCATCAGTTTTTGAACCTTTCTTACGATTCTATCTCAATAAATACAAATTTCAGTCAGTTACTACAGATGATTTTAAAACAACTATGTACGATTACTTCGTACAAAGCAGTCATGCTGCTGATTTGAATCTTGTCGACTGGGACAAATGGCTATATTCTGAAGGGATGCCTCTCATAATACCCACGTAATTATGCCCTTTAATATCTTAAGAAGTCTTTTCATACTAATTTCTTTTTTTAGGTTTGATACTTCTCTTTCTGATGTTTGTGAACAACTTGCGGATATTTGGAGTACGAAACCAGTAGATGAACTAAAGAATTTACCTGAGTTGCGTAATGTTATATCTACTCATCAATTAATTAATTTTCTCGGAAAACTAATTGAAAATAAAGATATTGTCGAGCTGAACGAGAAGAAGATCAATTTTCTCGAATCTACGTATAAATTGAATGCAACGAGAAATGCAGAAATTCGATTTCGTTTTGTTCGCTTGTGTATACGGGCACGTCTATTGAAACGTATGGATGAAATAATTGCATTCGCAAATAGCAATTTCCGGATGAAATTTGTGCGCCCCATATACAAAGACTTGGCAGAATGGCCTGAGGCTAAGCCACAAGCAGTAGAAAACTTCCTTGCTCATAAGAATGAAATGATGAAAGTTTGCAGGCATACAATTGAAAAGGATTTGGGACTTAAGTGAAATACTGAAACACAAAATTTCGTTAAATTTTTGAGATACGATGCAATGTAAAAACAAAGGCAATTTTTATTATTATTATTCTTTTTTATTTTATTTCATATTATTGTGTTTATTGCATGGAATTTTTCAATTAATTGATAAATAACTTAATAATAATAATAAAATCTGACACTTAAATGCAAGTAAGAAGTTTAGTCATCACATTTGAAATTGCTTCCACATTCTTAATACTAGGGTGAAAAACTTTCATTTATATTCCCAGTTTTCTTTCTATGCATACTCCAAGAATTAGAAAGAAAAGGTGGTTAGCCATTAAGTTTATCAAGCAAGATATCGAGGGTTCAAGTCTCCAATGGGGATAACGATTGTAACAAGAAGAAAATCTTCACGTCATGCACTGAAAAATCTATTGACCACGAAATTAGCCGAATTTCTAATGTATAAATAAAAGCAAACAATTATACTTATTGAAAGATCTCAACGGAAACAACAACGGAAGAAAATTTAGAGGTTATGCCTTCTTCGGAATTAACAAGTACAACAAGGATAGATACCCAATCGAAAAATGAAAAATTTTAACAATTCTTTCACATAATCATTTCGCTCACAAATGTAATGTGATTTTAATTGGACACTGGTCTCTTGAAACTCACTTGGCAGTTGGCATATAAAATAATTGAAGTGAAATACTTCCTATGACCTTGTTTAGACGGGTCCAGTATAAGGTGTGCATTGCGGTGCCTGAAAATGTTTGATGTAAAACTTGCTGCCCTTGCATCATTCTACCTACAAATTTTGTGCGGCAGAGGAAGCATACTGGCCCATCTAAACAGGCACAATGTAAACATTGATCATTCCCCGAATTTCGTAAATTAAAAAATCCTTAGGTCTACAGTCTTAGTGGATCTAGTTATAACACACTCATTTCTGCACCCGATTGGTGCCATCCCACGAAACTTTGATAGCATTAAATCAGGTTATTTCAGTGCTAATTATATAGTCCACTCGAGTTAGCATATGACCTTGCAAAAATTCCCGTCATTAATTTTATTGCTCTTACCTTTAATAAATAAACGAGAAATCGATAATTATACTTTACCACTTTTTCCAGCTTAATTAGAAAAATATCGATCGCACGATAAAAATTGTAAGGACTAAAGTTGTGGAGAATAAAATTTACGACAATTTGGTTCTCAATTTTTGTTGAAGATGGCCGAGATATTAACCAAAAACAATTTTCCTTTAAATTCAAGATGGCGGCGGCTAACTGGCTGAATTTGGTCGCAATTTTGAATTTAGGCTATCTGTAACCTCTCCTAAAGGTTGGAGCAATAAAATTGCTGACTGGAATCTTTGCAACGTCAAGCTTCTTTCTACTCGCAATTTTTTTGTTTACATTAAGGCCATTCTGATTAGTTTCACCATAAATAAGCTAAATCGTTCCAAGCACTTATGATCAGTTTGTACAGTTTTACATGAAATTTTTTTTTAAAATTTTTTTTCTTTTCTCATAGTACGAGTAGATACATTTTTTGGCATTTTATTTACTTTTGAAATCATACATCAGCTGGAAAAAACTTTCATTTGCTTCTTGTTACATACGTTATTTTCTGCCTGAAATAAACGACTTTCTGTAAAAATTCTGAATTTGAGTTTTCACAAGTTGTAAAAAATGATAATCATCTTAAAAACAGTAGAAAATGTTGTTATTATCAACAAACAGAAGAAGCAAACTTTAAGTGCGATCACCTGTTGGATTCAGATATTTTCATGCGTACTGTGGCCTAGATTTTGACGAGTGGATTAAATATCTCTAATAAATTCTATATACCGGGCATCCGCATTTAAAAAAAAATATTTTAAAACCGTACAAAGGTGTAAAATTTTTGTATACATTGGATTGATTGACTTAGCGGATATATACTCCTGGTGTAATTACGCGAGCAGTTCCAATCGGTCAGAGACAATTACTCAATAGACATAACATTTGGTTTATTTCTACATCTTCAGCTTGACTGCCAAAAATTTAAAATTTTGTTGGTTCTACTGTAGAATCAGACATCAAAATTACAAATTTGTCAAAAGTGAGCAGCAGGAATAATTTTTTACCCGCCACTAAATGTTTCCTGCTAAAACTGCTAAAGAAGTTCGTGCAATTTTGAATATCCCATATAAGGATCTAAACAAAAGGGGAAACTAATAAACTATGAAACAAGTCAGACGTAATATATGATGGAGTATGTACAGTCAGTTTTATATAAGCCAATCTGATGGAAGTAGTTTGTGAGCTAATAAATATTTATAAATTGAGATGACGACTTAAGAAGAAATCGACTGGAGTTCTTAGGAGAGACCAGACAAGCAATTGATACGCGCACTTTGAGGAACACATTTAATAAAGTTGGTGAAGTAAGATTTAATTTGATGTCAAATTTTGGAATTTTTGTAATAATTAAATAAATAAACTTCTTTTAGCCTTAACTCCAATATATCATCAACATGCCAAGTACTAGTCTACAGTTGCACTAAATACGAGCTATTAACTACAGCACCGCAAAACGTAGATGGTAAGTAGTTCTTCTCTTTTTTGTTGAGAGAGCATATAAAATTGTGTTTCTGATCTCCTTTCTAAATAAACAGCGCTTTCTTTTGTACTAATACTAAACATTAAATATCTTCTGTTATAAAGGGTTTTCCAATAGGGACGGGTTTTGGCGGTGTCAGTCAAATCTGTTCTTTATTATTCAGTCATTAATGCCAGATTACCATGTCAAGTTACATGATTGAACAGCACGTCCAAATGATAAAACTTTATAATCAAAATGAGTGTTCGTTAGTGCAAACGCTGCGCGTGTTGATCCTATTTTACCGCAAACGCGATGGCCTTTCAAACTCGACTCTTCAACGTTTCGTGCACAATTTCGAGACGACCAGCTCGGTAAACAATCAGCCAACATGCGTACGTCAAAGGAACGCCAGATCGGCAGAGAACATCGCCGCTGTCCGGGAAAGTGTGCAGAAGAACCCGAGGCAGTCAATGCCTCGCTGTGCACAAGAACTCGGCCTAACGTAGTCTTTAACTTGCTGAATCTTGCACCAGGACTTGAGTTTGCACCTGTGTAAGATCCAACTGACCCAGGAGCTCAAAGTTAACGTTCATAGACAACGCCGTTTGTTCGCTGACTGGGCTTCGGAGCGTTTGGAAGAGAACCCCAATTTTGGCCGAAAAATCATCTTTAGCGGCTAGGCGTATTTTATTTTTGGATGAATGGCCATGTTAACAAGCAAAATTGTCGTATATGGGACGACGCCAACCCACGCGAGATTCAACAGGTGGCAAATGTTACTATTTGTTGCGGATTTTGGGCCGGCGGCGTCATTGGTCCAAGATCGTGCGATTTGACTCCGCTAGGCTTATTCTTGTAAGGTTTTCTGAAGTCGCAGGTCTATGCCAATAAGCCGCAATCCACCGATGCCCTCAAAGTTAACAGAACCCAGGCCAACGGCGGATCTATGCGGCAGAGTCATTGAAAATTGGACTTCTCGGATCCATGCCACCGTGAGAAACCGCGGCGGACATATGAACGATATCACATTCCATACAATATGGCATATATGGGCCTTTCATTTTGTTAATACCTCACAGACAGCTTGTTTTATTCCATTTCAACATCGACCAGCCCTTATTGGAAAACCCTTTACAATCTCATAACAAATATAGCTACTCTAGTTAAGAAACATTCAATTTAATTCAATTATTTATTTCCTGGTTAATGGTACAATAAGACTAAAAATCTTATCTGCACCTACTATTATTAAATATATAAATACATATATTGAATTAAAAGCTAATGAATAAAGTTCGAGAAAAACAAATTTAAATTAATTAAATAAAACTAAAAAATTAAAAGATTACGAAAAGATAATTATATGAGCATAATAATATTATAAAAGGTAAACAAAAATAAATAGCAGATTTCAGAATATAAGTCTTTATATACTTAGCAAGAATAGCACTTAATGAAACATAATTGTATTGATTAAAGAAAAAATGAACGAAATTAGAATCGTTGACAGTGACAATTAAGGTCCGTCGCACACGGAGCTACTCAGTTGTGACGGACTGGTTGGTGATCGAAGTCGCAACCTGGTTAATAACTGATGATTCGCACACGGAGCTACATAAATGTTGGAACTCGAATCATTTTACTTCAATACCAAGTCAAGTCTATTTATAATTAATATACTGTCGAGTAGTGAATCAAGTGACGAAGAGAACTTCGTCCTCCATTATTGTTATCAATACAGGAGACGTAAGGAAAGAAGATTTTGGATTCATCCCTACATTGAAAAGAATAGAAACTGTAGACTATTTGTCGTGGTAAATGAGTTGCATCAAACAGATACAAAATTTTTAGAATTCTATATGATACAAAGTTTTTAGTATTCTATATGATGTCCAAGGAGTCTTACCTTGATTGGGTGCAAATCGTTGCTCCTCGCCTTCAAAGGACGATTACAAATATGATAGAATGCGTAAGTGCTGAGGAAACCGGTTTGTAACTGATAGCCTGGAGATCAGCACCACGTGCTGAAAGCGACTAATCACAAACGCATTGCAAATTGATTACCAACTAGTAGTACCGTGAGCGGGCTTCCATTGAAATGCATAGGCAAATGACTCACAAGTTACTAATTGGAAGCTTGATAGAAATTTTCATCACTTTATAGTATTTTTTGAGTAGCTCCGTGTGCAAATGACCAAAGATAAATAAATTTTGTGTTCATAAGTTATCAATAGGTGAGTATTGGCATAAAAGTCCCCTGAAATCCCCCAACTCGCTAGATCTTTGAAAGTTGGCAGGAAGTGAATTCCACAAACGTATTACTCGAACAAAGTAAGAGTTCTCCATTATGGAATATCTGTGTCGCGGAATTAAAATGTTAAGATTTCTAGATGAACGCAAGAAAACTAACTCGTCATGTAAGTAAGAAGGAAGATACACGGTTTTGATATATAATTATATGAAGAAAAATTAACTTCTTTCGAACAAGAAAAGTGTTTATATAGTATCCAAGTATATGCAACCGAAACGGAGAAATGTGATCAAATCCTTTCAGCCCAAAGACAAATCTCGTACAGTTATTAAAAACGACCTCCAATTTCCTAGCGGAAGAAAATCTAACCGAGGGAAAACTAGATAAGACCCAAAAAAAAATATGCCAATAAAAGCGTTTTAAAGAATTTTAAACGTAAGGACTACAGCTTCCGAAGGCCACCATAGACCTTTCGAATTATTCCGTTTGATCGTTCCATCAAGAATGACTGGGGGCAACTCGCTTATATGAAGATGTTGTCTATAAAAGACCATTGATTGCGATTTAGTGGGATTTAATATAAGGTGATTTTATGACGGCCATCTTGATACTCGCTCCAAGTCAGAGTTGAGGCGGTTCACGCAGTCTTCCATAAGACCAATCGGTGTGTTCAGGTAGAGTTGTATGTACATCGTCTGCGTACAAATGGATGCTACAGTCCTGGATGGCATTAGGAAGGTCGTTAATGTCCAGACTAAACAATAGTGGTCCAAGAATAGATCCTTGGGGTACTCCGCAATGTAAAGGTAGTAAGTACTTCCGAGAGACGCTCACCAGTAATCACATGATAATTTAACTATTTTTTTTTTTTAATTAGTTGCAGTACAGCAGAACGGAAGAAGCCAAGTAACATTATTGAGGTTGACTTGCCACTGTTACTTGCGCTACAGAGCGTTTTAGAGAGCTAAGAGCAGAAAAAAGCAGCTGTGACAAGCTCGGGTACAGTAATGTTGAACAGACCGTATATCATTCAAGTGTGACAACAATACCACATCAAAATTGCTTCTCATGCAAAATATCGGGGAAAACAGCACTACTGCACACATACGCAAAACTTCACATATAGAAGATAGTGAATATTTTTACTGAAAAAATGACAACCAAATTAAAACAAAAGGCGCTTTTATAACAAGACGTCAGTTTTATTAATATTCTTCTTTTCTGTTGCATTGTTTTTTTTTCTGATTTATAATTTTAATAGTTCCGCATTTCATTATCTACAGTAATATTTTCAATGTTTCATTAATAATTACGTCTTCATCTGTTTTTTGTTTTGTTTGTGTGTTTTGTTTTTTCTTTAATTATTTTTAAAATGAGGGATGCATTGCTGATTTTTCACGTTTACTTTCGCAAACAAAGAGTGTGTGTGTGTGTTACCGTTACCAAAAAGTTCCGCGAAAATACGAAACTTGGAAAATTTTATTTTTATAATTTTCATGTTTTCTTTCTCTTCTTTTTCTTTTTCATGTTTTATAAGTACAAACAGCCCCTGTGTGGCAATTATTATCAAATTTTACAAGTTCTCTTACTTATAGCTATTTTGTGTTTAAATTTTTTTCATCATTTTCTGCTGAGTTTCATTTATGCACTCGCGTTTACAAACTACTCAAAGACGATTCGCTTTTATTTAATTTTTCTTTTTTTTTTTATTCTTCAAATATATTTTTTTCAACTATTTTTATTGTTCACAAAAACAAAAGAACAAAAAAAAAAACGTCCGCAGTTTATATGTTTTCACGTCGTTTTACTCTCATGTTTCTCTTATTTATTTCAGCTTTTTATTAAATTTTTTATATATATATTTTTTTGAGTTTTTTTTTTTTTTGCTTTTTTGGTATATACATGTTTTATAGAAAAATGTTTATTCATTTACCCTTAATCGAATAACAATAATGAAAAAGAATCATTCTCAAGTAATCTAAAAATTTGAAAAAATATAACTAAGAGGACGAAAATGTACAGTTATCATCATCAGTTATACATATAATGTATATAATAATATTTATTCGATAAACAAATTCAATTATATATAAGAATCTATATAAATTTTTTTCTTCTTCTTCTTCTTTTAATTAATAATTATTTGTGTTTTTTGCTTTTAAATTTATTTAAGAGGAATAAAAACTATCACGCACTAGAATTATCATTGGATCGGGATGTAGATGGACCAGCCCCAACATCATCGTCTAGCACGAATGTGGGACTCTGGCGGGACGTTGATGCTATAGGTTGATAATGATAGCCCTCACGATAACGATGATTTGATTTTTTTGTTTGTGTATGACCCAGCGTTGGTCGTTTATTATTAGCTTGATCGGGTCGTTTGGCTGAAAGAATAATAATGATAATGAGAAAGAAGAAGAAATTAATTATTATTATTATTATTCCACAATCGTTCTAGAAAGAGGTTTGATCAAATAAATCTTGAATATACGAATATATAAATTTTTTGTGGCATGCATTTTAGTTAAGGAGCTCTTGGAGCATTTTCAGCAATAATTTTTTATGGGGACGGTAGAAGTCTAGAGGTGGAACAGAGATATTAAGATTGAGGAAATTAAAAAAAAGAATAAAGGCCAATATTTTATTTTATTTAGTTATTGTTGAAGGGACAAATCAGTGAGGGTCTCATAATTGTTAATGCATATCCAGTCCGGTTAGGTTAGTGTTGGGCGTAATCTGATTGCAGTGTAATTTAATTAATAATTCCATTACAGTTTAGTCAAATTACAAAGTAATCTAATTAAATTGTATTCGATTACATATCAATCAGATTACTTATGAGAGAATATGTAATCTATCAAATGTGTAACCTGTTACAATATAATTAGATTATTTTGTAATCTAATTACATTGTAACAGATTACTTTGTAGATTTCTTAAAAGTAATTAATTATATAATGAAATGAATTGAAAGAAAATAGTATTGTTCTCGTACGAAATTAGTTTTAGGGAGTTTTATGAAGAATTAGAATACAAATATCTTAAATATCTTAAATATAATCACATTAATTAGATTAACATGTAGTGGGATTAACTTGTAATCGATTAATGTGTAATCAGATTAACTTGTAATCACATTACACGTTAATCGATTACATTATGTAATTATGGCAAATGGATTACATTAGTAATCTGTTACAAAGTAATCTGATTACAGATTACATGGTTAATTGTAATTGTTAATTATTAATCAGATTACATTTTGCCCAACACTACTAAAAAGGTTGTATAGAGATGATTTAACGTAAAAAATTTGCGATTGTTTTTGTGGCTAGAATCCATTAATGACTGAATTTAACGCATAAAGTCCCGACAGATGCTTGATAAGAACGGAAAGGAAGTTATTGAAAATTTAGTTTAAATGGAGTAAAGAGAATTGAGAGTGCATACTTAGTTCGGTCCTTGTCGTGGTGTCATCACTTGTAGCTCCGCCATGTGGGTAGAAGTTGAATGATCTGTTGTAAAGCCAATGCCCTAATACTGCAGACAGTCTAAACAGCATTCGTTTTGCATTCATATTAGGTGCATTCGTTTGCTTCGGGGCAAGTGTAACTCAGAATTGTCAAGTGTATTTCTACACCAGCACCAGAAATCAGCTGTTTTTCAGTGCTGCCCTCGCAAACGAATGAAGTGATGGTAAAAAGTGTAGATATAATTATTTTGGTTCGCAGAGCCGTCCGCCGGGTCAACTAATGTTACTGTATTCATTTTTTATTTATCAAAATTCTATTTAATTGTTTGAGTACACTTATTTGGTTGTTTTACCACAAATCAATTTAATTATTTAAATTACTGAACGCACTTGTTTTTCTCAAATATATTTAATTATCTAGATTACTGAGCGCACTTGGTTTTTACTCAAATCCATTTATTAATTTCAGTTATTACGGTTGCTTAACAATGACCTTAGAGTCTAAGCTAATGAAAATTGTCAAATCATCTTTTCTACGCTGCTTACACCCATAATTTCGAAGGTGCAGAAAAATTACACTCAGTGTACACTACAACGAATTTTGACAAGCAAGCGAATGGCTTGGTGTAATTCAATCTAGTGTACACCTTACAAACGAATGGTTTGGTGTAGTTGAGTGTTGTTCCGGACTACACCAAGCATGCAAACGAATGGACCTATTATTTTACATTCGTTTTGCATTCGCAAACATAAGTTGCATTTTAAATTCTAGTTAATTAGCTGTCGATACAGTTTTTCATGCTCGTGCGCAGTGCAAGTAACCGTACTTATCATCAAACTGCACACGTGAAATGGTAACATGAGCCCCCCTTATTTGTTTTTTAGCATATTTTAAAGCTTCTTGACTGTCGGCGGAGTGTAGTTAGATAACCAGTTTCGCTTTTACTCTTGAACGGTCCTGTCTTTCAAATTCTCTCTTGTAAATTGAATTATTAATTAAATTTTATTAAACTAATCTTGCTTTATTATTTTCTAAAGTTAATCAGTGCGTTTAGCCTATTCGCTGCAAAACAGGTCGAATTCATTATACTGAGAAGAGTACGATTGGTAGAGGTCCTTGGGGTCACGCTTTAGCATTTATTTGTTGCGGTAGCGGAGAATAGCTAGTCGGTAGCCGTGTCGCTAGTCGGCACACTTAAGAGTTTTCATTGCTAATTCATTTGCTTGCTACGTGTATCCAATTTCCAACCACATACTCTTATTATTGTTGTATCGACCTCCAAATTATGAACACAGTGTGCTTCGAGTCAACTCTCGTGTTACAGAGTTTATTTCTATTGGAATAAGCCTCGTTTTTATTTTAAGAATCTTAACAAAACTTGTTATTTATATTTACGAAAAATTTTCTATCCGTGTTTTTTTGTACCATATGTATTACCTCTGCTTGTTGAGTAAAATTATTCGGTTAAATCGCTAGAAATCTGTGCTATGAACAATTTTATGAAATTCTCTGTTTTGGTAAAGGAAACCGAAATGATGTACGGAACATCACAAAACTACTATTTATTTGGAAAGAATGTAGAGCACGTACACGTTTCTTATAACGACTGCTGTAGAAGTGCTATGAATAAAAAAGTGATTGAAAACCACAAATTTCCTGTCCTATTTTGGATGATTACTAAACACCTGTGGCTGTTTTTGACTCTCTCGTAACTAATTCATCATGCCGTACTTTGACGATATCAAGTAAGGTTCCACAAATGTGATATTCAATACAGCATCTTAAAAGGCCTACGTATGGGGTTGAAGTTGCACTACACCCTAGTCTGCTCTATACGACTAAAGGTTCGTTAGTAAACATACAACCATCAAAATTTCCTCGACTAGACGTAAACTAGCAAAGAAATTTTGGCGTTCTTTTGGATGAAGGAAATACGTTGCAACCTTAGATTGCAGATCTGTATCAGTAACTGAAAGTTATTGTGGTTATATTTTGGATATTGTCTGTGGAGCTTTAATTCGGCAATTAGGTTCCTATTTTCATTACATAGGCGTGACCACGTTTCTGGCTTGGTGAAACAATGCCTGGCCTTCTCTTACTCAGTTTGTCTTTGTCTTATATCTATGCTTCTTTTCCATAAAGTATCTCAACAGCCTTTTTATCTTTTTAGTAAGAGTTCACGTTTGTAACATCATTACGATCCAATCAACTGTGGTCGTTGCCACAGTTTAGAACTAAACCAGTGGAACTCTCGTTTCAGGTGTGGGCTTTAAGGCTCTAAAGTAGACTTCTGGCTGTTGATAGGTACCTGCGTACCCTCAGCACCTCTAAGGAAAAGAGATGTTTGAGTATGTTGACTGTGTTATAATATCTTATTTGCCATTCCTGCTCAGTTTTCTTCTTATAAATATAATATATGTTCATCTCATGGGTTTCCGCTACATTTGCCGCATTAAGGGTCCATTTTTGATTCCTTGCATTGCTTCTTGCTTGAGTCGGGAGATGGATATAGCTGGTGGTGAACACTGGATACACACACATATAATAACCTGGAGACAATGGACATGGCAAATTTATTGAATTTTATTATTCGGCTTGTTTTAGTATGTATTAGTATAATTAGTTTTAGTTATGCTATGCCTGGATTAGGTTAGGTAAGAGATGTGCGGCTAGAAGACTAACCTGCATCACTTAGACCTCCAATGGTTCTATTGTGATAAGTATAGACACTAATTTTGCAATTAATACATTTCCATGATATTATTTTAGATATACATACATATATATTTTGATCAAACCTCTATAGAATATCTATTATTATGATTATAATTATTATTAATCAAATAAAAACTCACCAGGTATATAAGGCTTTTGATTACACGACGATGATATCCGATTGTATTGATTATGATGATTTGATTCACCGTGTTGTTGTATAGTACCACTATGATTTGGTACATCAGTACTTTCGATTGGACTTAACGGACTCATTTCTCGGTCCTGTGCAAAAATATCGCTAACATCATCAGGTACCTGACGATATTTTGATGGGCACATTAACAAACCTGAGAGAACTAGGGCCTCTGCGGCACAAAAGTAACCTAATATCTAAAAAGAAAAGAAAATTTCACCATTTATTGATATACATATTTCGAATTGAGTTATTATAAAAAAATTATTATGATTATACTGAGGGTTTTATAATATGTTCTAGCATAGATAAAAGGACATCAAATGTCGCTAATTGCCGATGATCACCCACAGGAGCTGACCAACTTTAGCTATGATAATCAGTGATATGATAACAACTTGGTCATAACAATCATGGGCAAACATGATCGGGTAATCTCTGATCTAAAGCTTCAAATTCTTGCCTTCCACCCACTTGACAAACACCTGTTTTGCATCTCCCGTGTGGGTGTGTACAAGAGCCAATACACATTCGTACGAGAGATGTGTTCAAGGTCCTTAAGGGTAATAACGTCTCCGAAGCCGCAGGTTCTGATGGTTTTTCGCCCCTGTTAATTAAAGGCTGTGCCTCATCCTTGGCTAAACCTCTGCGCAAACTATTCTACTTGTCTTATTCGGCAGGAAACTTTCCAATTGCTTGGAAACTAGCTCACGTTCAGCCTAATCCAAAAAAAGGAGAGGGTAGCGATCCCTCAAATTATCGACCAATTGCAATCACTTCGATTCTTTCACAGGTTTGTGAATCTATCATAAACTCCAAATTAATGAAGTAACTAATTATCTCATCAGCGATCGCCAATATGGCTTCCGAGCTGGACGCTCATCTGGAGACTTGCTGACTTTTCTTACGGAACGTTGGAGCTGTAGTCTTCACAATTTTGGTGAATCCAAAATCGTTGCCCTAGATATTTCAAAGGCCTTTGATAGAGTCTGCCATCCAGACCTTTTAGCCAAACTTAAAGCACTTGGTCTCTCCCCTCCTCTTCTATTATGGATTGAAAGTTTCCTATCTAGTCGCCAATTACGTGTTGTTCTAGATGGCGTTACATCTGAACCTCATCCCATAAATCTGGTGTGCCTCAAGGCTCTGTTATCTCTCCACCTCTCTTTTTAATTTTCATTAATGATCTGCTTTCCCTTACTTTCAATCCCATCCATAGTTTCGCGGATGACAGTACCCTTGATTTGGCTTACTCCTTTGACATCCTTGCGGACTCCAGGGGGAATGCAGCATGTGTTAAACGAGATTGCATGATTAGATCATTGAATAACCATCTTAACAATCGCCGCGCTTGGGGCAAAGTGAATCGCGTCGAATTCAATGCATATAAGACCCAAAGGTGTTTCATCTCTTTAAAAAACAAGATCACCACTTACCACTCCCATTTCTGATACACCGTCACTAAGCATTCTTGGCATTAATATTTCCAGTAAGTTAAACTGGACAGATCACATCTTCTCTGTTGCCAAAGAAGCATCGAAATATCTTGGATTTCTGAGAAGGTGTAAGAAATATTTCAGCCTGTCAAATCTAGCGCTCCTCTACAAGTCCTACATTAGACCTAGAATGGAATATAATTCCCATATATGGGCTGGGGCTGGTCGCACAGTCTTACCTTCATTGGATATTGTCCAAAAGAGAGCCTTCAAGCTCATTGGCGATATGGCAGTAACTTGTCCTATCGACTCACTCGAGCACCGTCGCAATATTGGATGCCTTTCGCTCCTTTATCGCTACATGCATGGTCAATGCTCTGATGAAATATCTAGTCTAACAGTGCGAATGTGGAACAGTTTACCATCTTCTGTTTTTCCTCCGGCATACAATCTGCGGAAGTTTAAGGGCGACATACATCGGCACCTCCGCCACTCTCCTCATATCCCCTAATCCTTTCCTTATCTCCTTCCTGCCATGCTGTGATTTGCATCATAGGGTATCACCTGAGCTTGACTTAATAATATATTAAAAAAAAAATACAATGGCACTTCGTACCAATCCTGGCAAAACAGTAATTGTTCCACTCACGAGAAAAAGGAAGCTTAATTTACACGCACCACCTCTTGAGGGAAAAGTAGTGGAACTCTCGAGGAGGTCAAGTATCTAAACATTACCCTACACAGCAGACTAGCCTGGAATTCCCTCAAGAGTACAGGAGAGGGGCACAGTGTCATGGCATGGACATGCCGCACGCTTTTTAGCAGAACTTGAGGTCTTAAACCAAAAATAACTCTATAGTCGTACACATCTATTATAAGACCCACGGACACTTACGTTTCACTCGTTTTAGGTCAAAAACTCAACAAAAGTCAATCTAGTTTACACAACCTACAACAACTTGCATGTCTAGGAATAACTGGTGCCATGCCTACCTGGCCAACTGTAGCCTTAGAGGCAATGCTGTACCTACTCCGTTTACGTTTGCATGTTAGGTAGGAGGCCATCCTCAGTGCAATTAGACTACAAAGGGCAAATCTCAAGTCCTCCAAGAATTTCTAAACGACCCGATAGCTAACCCAATTTCAGATCGAAACGCTATACCTTTGAAACACTATTCAAGGTGATCTTAAGGGGTCGTCAACATTGGTACAATGGAGATCCTAGCCTTTGAAAAAGGATCTCTTAAACGTTACACGGATGGGTAGAGCAAGCGTGTGCATATATGGGCAGAAGTGTCATATCGCAAAGGCACTGGACACCTCACCAACTATACCAACGTCTTGCAAAGAAAGGAACCAGTTCTCCGTTTATTGGTCCTGAGCCTGCCTTTGGACACTCAAAAAGCCGCCTCTCAGCACAGATCGGCATATGTACTGAGAAACTATCCCTGTGTTTGAGGCAAGCGAAGAATTTCGTAAAGTATTCACAACAGAGAACAAAAGTATTCCTCACGCTCAGCAGCAAGCAATAAGGCTCATAACAGGCCTATTTACTGGGCATTGTTCACTTAGATATCATCTTAACAAGATGGGTAAGTTGAAACCTGTTGCTTCTGTATGGATGACGAAGAAAATGCTTCACACGTCATCTGTGACTGTGGAGCTCTTCCCTATAAGGCTAAAACATCTAGAAAAGGTATTACTACTGCCAGAGGATGTTGTAAAGATGCCCTAGGGCCACTCAAATGTAATGTCACAAAAGATGTAATAGGTCGCGGTGATTAGATGAGAGGCGGGAGCTTTGTCTGCATCTCCCCATCAAATAATAATATATAGACGGAATATTAATTTGAGAATTAACGTGAAGACAATTTATGCCTACACGTCTTCATTTGAGGTAGTCTGTGGAAACTATAAAAATGAAATCTCAATTTGGGGAAAGTGGAAAAATTATTTTTCTAATATATCCGTGCAGCTTAAGAAAAACATACGTCAGGATATATAATTCCTACCGAAAACAAATTTTCATTTGTTACTGACGCGTGAAACATGATGCTTTTTGCATGTTCGTCCGTCTATCTGCACGATAATTTCGAAATATTGGCGTACAAAACTTTTGATTTTCACTGTAAATTTGAACATAAACATTGTGCTTTCTGGAGAAAGTGTAATGCTAATGCAAATTTTTCATGTGTACTACTTACTGGGGAAAGGGTCAGATCCAAACGTTTTTTATGTACCTACCTGAAGAGTTTTTTGGAATATAAAAATCAACGAAATTGATTATAACTATTTTTACTGTCCGAAAAACTTGCAGAGTTGTATTCATCTCAGGTATAGCGAAAATTAGTCTTACACCAATAATAACTTTTTTCTTAGTTTTTTTCTTAAAGTTTGAATAGAAAACGATATTTTCGTTTGATCTGAGGATATGGTTTAACAAAAATTAAAAAAAGTTAAAAAGCATATAGCTAGATGAATTGTATTAATATATAGATTGATTTTATTGCCCCCCCCCCCAACATATTTAATCTTGAGAGTGCTAAAGAACCTTAGTATTCACTTTCCAAATTATCACAACGATATCTGAATGTGATTGTCGGTGGAGATTTTAATATGAATCTATTACAGGCTTGTGGTAGTGTGGATAATTTCATTCATTTTTTTTCAATCCAGCCATCTGAATGTTATACATCAAGTCATCCCAACATTTTATAATTGTAATAATCCATCACTTTTGGATTATTTCTTTGTATCTAGTGTAGACAAAGCTCTATATCATAATCAGATTACTCCTTCCAGCTCGTTCGATCATGATTTTATTTTCTTATCATTCAGAATCTCATTTTCTTATAATTATTCTTATAATACAATTGCTATTGATGAGTTACTAACAGAAACATCTTCCCTCCCTGGCATCAAATTCGGAATTATGCAGCAATTGATGAACAGCTTGATTATTTCTACAATCTTGTCTCATACTTGCATGATAAGTATGTTCCGCTACGAATGAAGGGTATTTCGTCGGCTAATACTCCTTGGCACAGTGCTAATATTGACTTCATGATCGCTGAAAGAGAATATTTCTTCCGTAAATACAAGGTTTCTAAAAAGGATGAGGATCTATCCCGATACAAGATATTGCGAAACCGGATTAAAAAAGTGGTACAGACTGCCAAGAGGAGGCATCTAGCAGGAACGCTAGATCCACCCCTGTCATATAGGAAATTGTGGTCTAATTTACAACGCAATGGAATATGTGGAAAGGTAGCGCCATCATGCGATCTTAATCCTGATGACCTTAACTCATATTTCATGAACACCACTAATTCCACATGAGGAGATTCTTAATGCAGTCATGTCCTTAAAATCTGAAGCCTGCGGTTCTGATGATATTCCACCAAAATTTTTTAAAAATCTGTACCCTATTATTTCTGATAGCTTAGTTTACATTTTTAACTCTTGTCTGACATATTCACAATTTCCCTGTTTTTGGAAAACAGCTATTGTTTTACCTTTAGCTAAATGTTCTATTCCGATTGTTGTTGAAGATTTTCGCCCTATAAGTCTACTTTGTTTTCTCAGCAAAGTTCTGGAGAAACTTATAAACAATCAAATAGTTCAAAGTGTTCTCGAAAATGGGTTGGTTTCCCGGTGGCAATCTGGTTATCGATTGGGTTACAGCTGCGAAACAGCACTCTTAAAAGTAACCTCGGATATACGCAGAGCATTGGATAGTAACTATTTCACGGCTTTGGTACTGCTTGATTTTAGCAAGGCGTTTGACACAGTAAATCATAGCTTACTTCTTGCTAAACTTAAAAAAAACCTATAATTTTTCATCGTCGTCGCTTAAATTGATCAGAGCTTTTCTAACTGGTCGCTTTCAGCAGGTCAGGATAGAGAATGAAAAATCCGCATGGAAAAGAATACATACTGGAGTCCCACAAGGGTCTATTCTTGGATCTTTATTATTTTGTCTGTTCATCAATGATCTACCGGACGTACTTCATGATGTCAACATTCATCTTTACGCTGATGATGTTCAAATTTTTTTGTCTCGACCAATAGGTTTAATAAAGGACTGCATTGATAGAGTAAACTCTGACATGTTGAATATATCTGCTTGGGCATGTAGAAACCAATTGACACTAAATCCTTTAAAATCTACATGTATTGCTTGTTACAGATATACGATCTTACCTTTGCCAATCTTCCTCCCATATACCTTAATGGAATGATTCTTCCCTATACGAGGGAAGCTAAAAGCCTGGGAGTACGTATAAATAGTAAGATGAGTTGCTGTGACCATGTAAAACAGTCTCTTGGCAAGATTTATAGTGGCCTTAGACAACTATGGTTATCCGCTAAACTACTCTATATTAATATAAAGCTGAGACTTGTAAAATCTCTGTTGATGCCACATTTCATTTATTGTAGTACTGTCTACCAGGTTTTGGATTCTGAGTGTTACCACAAGATTAATACTGCTTTTATTGACTGTGTACGGTTTATATATGGCCTAAAACGTTATGATCATATTACCAAGTTCAAAGATACCGTCTTGGGTTGTTCATTAGGCACTTATCTAAATATTAGGGCATTGATGTTTTTACATAAAATAGTTAATGAAAGATTTCCTTCTTATTTGATAGAACTTCTTGAATTTTTGCACTCATAGAGACACAAAACCTTCCTTATACCTAAAACTTCATACATTGTGGGGCAGCGCTCTTTTTTTGTTTCAATAGTTCGATTATGGAATACCCTTCCTAATCATGTCAGGGGACTTGGCAGGACGCATGAACTTAGACTTGCACTGCGGAAGCATTTTTCTGTTGTGGAGTAATGCGATGGAGAGCACCGTTTTCGTCAAACACTTATTTATTTACATATCTGCATATCTATATATTCTGTTGTTTTTCTTTTTCTTTCAAATAGTTTCTTACTTTAAATTCTTTACTTTTACTTAAATTTTTTTTTTCATCATTTTGTTTTCATTTATTTTAATTTTTCTTGTGAATTTATTTTTGATTTGCCGTAGTTCTGTATTTAGTATGCATTTATAAAAGATAATAATCTTGTGTATACAGAACAGAAATAAATAAATTATTAATTTTTATTATTTAACTATATTCTTACCGCCGATACAAACAAAGTATCCTTTGTATGTTTTGGTACCCAGGTAAATGCCTCTGCAAACAGGACCATGTGCAACATCAATGATGATCCCAAAATAAAAATTAAACCGATACCCAGGTACATCCACGTGTTCTGTAAAAATAAAATTTATAATTATTTTTTATGAAAATTTTCAATAAACAAATACCGTTTTTGGTATGATATAGTATTTAACCCACCACTTTAGTCCAATTGAATGGAAACATTAGCGCAATGTGCGATATATCCAAAAATAGCATTAAACAAGTTATTAGAAGAGAAAATAGTGCACAAAAGACCATTAATCTTAAACGTCCTATGAGTGGCAGTAAAAAAAGGCCAACTTGTACGGTGCCAGCGGAGCATTCACAGGCAAGGCAAGCGGCCGAAGATAACTGAAGAATGTTAGAAATAATAAAAGTGGTGTTTCTTAAAAAAATCTTTTTTAATATTATCATCAATCATAAAAAACACTTACCACCAAAAGAACTCTAACAATCCCTGTAGGCGTTTTCAAATGTGTTGAATCACAGTGTAGCGCAACGCCCCATGGCAGCGGTGTCTGACCAGTCCTTTGCTTATAGTGAGCATGTGAATCCCACGATGTGCATGTACCAATTGGTGATTCTAATGATATTGAGAGTTCCCCGGCTCTGCTGCCAGCTATCTCAAAATCTTGGACATCATCTAACTGACAGCAGGCCGGCTCTAGATCACGTATTTCGTCCAGTAGGAATTCTATCTCATCCGTTCCATACAAATCAGATACAGATGGTATATAACGTTGGGGTTGTTGCATCTCCCGTTACGGGGGTTGTCCCACATCACCGGATATTAATGAAATTTATTTTTACGTTTCAAATAACCGGGATGTGAGCTGTAATTGAATGGAAAAGAAATTTTTGATAAAAACATTTTTTTTATATATGTAAGTGAGATATTAAAAGAAGATTTACACTAAGAGTATAGCGCTAATCATACGACGTTACTTAAAAATAACACTGATCATAATAAGATAGAATAAATCTTAAATTTTTATAATCTAATCTAACTGAGCATTCCTAGAAGGTGAATTTTGGATGTAGTATTATATTTAATACTGAAGATCGTTCTAGTATTTATGTAGGGGGACTATAAGTATTAGAATAGAATTAGAATATTTGTGTATTTGGAAGATATACTACAAGATTTACAATCTTTTTATTAGTACCAATTTGAGTGAAATACAATAATACAAGGGAAAATTAAAAAAAATAATCTAAATTAAATGTTAAAAAATACAACAGCAAAAAATTGGAAAACAGCGAATGATATTAGATGAAGAAAAACAAAATAATAATAATAAACATTTAAACGTTTAAGGTGACTCCGAGGTTACGGACTTTATCCACGTAGGGAATTGAAAAACCATTCAAAAGAATAGGAGAAAGTGATGATGAGTCAAAAGTGCCAAAAGAAAAAGCGATACACTGTGACTTACTTGGATTTAGTTTAAGTTTATTGTCAATCGACCAAGTGTATATGTTATGTAAATCGCAATTCATCCGAGCCACACAGTCTTCGAAGAGACCTGGAGGACGACTGAAATAGAACTGAACGTCGTCAGCATAAATATGAATGTTGATATCTTGTATTATTTCAGGCAGATCATTAATGTATAGGCTGAAGAGTAGAGGACCAAGAATGGAACCTTGTGGTACTCCACAATATAGAAGAAGGAAACTTGAGCAATTATTATCCCCAAGGGTAGCCTTTTGCGATCGCCCGTCTAAGAATTCCTTGATTAAATGAACAACTCGACACGAGAAATGGAATTTATTAAACAATTTATCTAGCAAATTTACATGGCAAACACTGTCGAAAGCTTTGGAGAAGTCTAAAAGCGCCAGAATACAAATCTCTCTTCTATCAAGTGCAACGCGTATGTCTGTTGTGACTTTAACGAGAGCACTTTCGCAACTATGCTTTGGTCGAAACCCAGACTGGCAGCTACTTATGAGGTTTTTTTGTAGTACGTACGGTTGAACCCGCCAATATAGTAGCTTCTCCAGAGCCTTCGAAAGAAAACAAAGTAAGCTGATGAGTCTATAATCAGCAGGAGTTGTAGCCGCAGCCCTCTTACGGATAGGAAGTACGTGCGCTGTTTTCCATATTCTTGGGAACACCGATTTCGCAATGCAGGTATTGAAGATATATAAAAGTAGGCCCATAATGGGCGGCGCAATTAGCTTCACAAAACGGGGTGACATATTGACAGGGCCGACAGCATTAGATTTAATAGCGAAAATCGCATTCAAGGCTTCGGTTCGATCCACTCCTCGGAAACTAAACCCATTAGAGCTATGAAGAGAATCCAAGCCTACCAAGAACAACTGCTCAATGTCTTGAGATTGATGATAAGCTATGAAAAATTCATTACGTTCCTGTGGGCTCAGGTTGCACTTAGCCGTCCTGCCTCCATATATGCCAGCATCACGCAAGTTACGCCATAATATTGAGCACGCACACCAAACTTGCGCTTATAATACGTACGTTTAGCCTCGCGAATTTTTACATTAATTTTGTTCCTTAGGAGCTTGTAAATCTTCCGACTTTCAGGAGTCTTCAATCTACGATACTTGGAAAAAAGAAATTCCCGCTAAGCATTCAAGGATTTTATTTCCGTGCTGAACCAGGGGTAGAAGCCGCTTTTTATTGCCCTAATACGTAGAGGTACATACTTATCATAAAGGTACTGAATGGAACGATTGAGAAGAAAAACCTGGTGCAACAAATATGTAACAGGAAGGATGGAGAAATGTTGTTGTTATCTTATACATATTTGAGCAATTTGTTTTAAAAAACGAGAACGCGGAGCTTCTTACAAACAGTCAAAGTGTCCTCCAACAAAATTCGACTTGAATGGGAACTTAAATTATGTCTTGTGTCCTGTGGATAATGTAGAAACGCAACTATGAATTTTAGCAGATATTGTCTAGTGTAGAAGAAAAAATGTACACCTGAAAATGACAAAGAAAGAGTATTTCGAGTATAATTTAAAAACCATTTTGATTCTTTGTCTTACCGAAAATAAACAGAGAAAATCAGGGGAGCTGAACTAACGGAAATTTTTTTCATACAGATTTGTGGAAGAAGGATTTATAGACTAAGAGCTAGCGACCAAAATACTTACGTCATTTCATAATTCAAAATTTTTCATCTTATCACACTGTCTTACATCGTTGATAACTTATTCGGAAGTCTGCCTGGCTTCCAGTTGCGTCCAGAACGCGTTGACGTAGAAAGCTGAAATTTGGTACATGGTATTTTCAGATCATTAGTAAATAAAATTTCAAAACTGGACCATATCGGGTAATCGGTTTTTGATATTGTCATACAAAACTTTGGTTTTTCACTATATATTGGGACACTACCTGAGAACACCTCGACGTAGAGGGCTGAAATGTTGTATACAGCGTTTTCATAAAACTAGTACACAAATTTACATTTATGAAACTGTCATTCTCTGCTGCCAAACCAAAAAGCAACCTTTATGATATCACACGTTTTTCAACTGATTTTTTTTAAGTCTTCGCAGCCGTCCCGTAGCGCGCTCCATTACTGGAAGCAAGGCAGACTTCCGAAAAAGTTTCCGTAGGCTTACTCTAAAACCGGTCTGTAAACCGATCATCTTGAACCCGACCATCTGCGATTTGAATGGAACTTTCACAATTTGTAGGGAATATCAAAATAGGTCAGCCATATTTTTTGTTTCCCCTACCACACCCGCCCTCTCGCTAGGACGGTTAAAAATTTCGTGATTTTACGATGAAACGTTAAGGCTGAAACACAGTGCGAGCGTGAGCGCAGCCGGCGTTTGGCAGTTCCTGTAGAATACATGAGAAGAAATTGGGCATGTTCCAATGGCAAAGTCGGCTACGCCCACTGCGCTGAGGTTGCTCTAGCTTCTACTCTAGCGCAACTTTGAAACACAGTGCGAGCGCGAGCGCAGCCGGCGTTTGAGAATTCCTGTAGAATACATGAGAAGAAATTGGGCATGTTCCAATGGTGAAGTCGGCTGCACCCACTGCGCTGAGCAAACGCTGGGGTAGGAATAGTTTCTACTCCAGCGCAGCTTTTGGCATTTGGTAACATGATTTTCGTTGCTTACAGCCAGCAGCTGATTTGAGTGTAGTGCAATTTCAGAAACTGGGGATATTTAAATGATTTAATAAATAAATAAAATAAATAAAAATGTCGCAAGAAAAATTGATTTGTTTGGTGCGAGATGCGGAGTTAATTTATAAATCAAATTAATTATTTCAATTAATTTATCAGTATCCATAATTTAAATTGACAACACATAAAAGTCAGAAAATAAAAGTAACAAGCACTACACTGTGTTAAAACGAAAGTTCACTACGCCGAAGTTATCAAACGCTCCCACTGTGTTATGCTAAAATTCACTACGTCGAAGTTATCAAACGTCGGCTGAGTCGAAGTCGTGTACGCCCGCACTGTGTTTCAGCCTTCATTTTCAAAAAATCATCATCTCGAGAACGGAGCAACCGCTTTTTCTGATTCAAATGCCAAATGAAACTCGTTGTTTTATATTTTTTATAAAAAAAAAATATAGCAGCACCGAACGAAAAATTTGTTTGTTAATAATAGTTTTTTTTTTCAAAAAAGAGGGGACTTCCAGCACATTTTCTTTTCTATTTTTATTTTGAAGCCAGAAGTCTATGTACAAAAAAATGCGATGCTGTTTGGCTTTGTTTCTGAGATATGAATTTTTAAAATCACACCCAAAGTAGCCTAGCTCACCACTAAAGGGAATGTATTTAAACTCATATCGCAATTTTTTGTACATAGATAGATAAGATTTTTGGCTTCAAAATAAAAATTTAAGAAAAGTACTAGAAGTCCTCAATATTTTTTTTTTTTTGAAAAAAATTCTAATATTTGTTCATTCTGTGCTGCTATATTTTTTTAAGAAAAATGTAAAGCAATGAGCTTCATTTGGCATTTGAATTAGAAAAATCGGGAGTTGGGCATTGTAGGGGGAAACAAATTGAAGCAATTGAGCTATTTTGGTATTCCAGTAAAACTTTAAAAAAGTTTCATCCAAATCGGAACTGGTTAGAACGGTAGAACCGATAATTTTCAGAGACAAGAGATAAAAAGGAGAAATCTCGTTACCGGTCTTTTAAGTGTTAAGAGAGTATGATAAGATGGAAAATTCTATTTATGAAATAATGCAAGTATTTTAGTCACCATCTTTTAAGGATGTGAAGAAAACCGGTTGTTTAAATTTCTAATTGTTTTCGTTATTTGTCAGCCCCTTTATAGTGATGAATTTTACCTCTGGAGCATTATATTTGTGTAGTTAAAATTGTATGCTGTTTGACCATTTTTAGAAATCAACTATAAATATTTTACTTAATTAGTCCTTGGAGGATTTTTTCCGAATTTCGTCCTCATCATTTGGCAGATTCAACAGACCTTTCCTTATAACTTTCTTAGTATGGATTTTATTGTATTGTATTTTATTTGAGCGTTAGATGTTTGCCTATCTATTCTTACAGAACACTGATTACACTTAAGAAGTGCTGGCAATCTCTTCAGACAACACTGAGTTGGGATATAGTCTACACTAAACATGTGCACATTTGACAGCTCTTTCCTGAACTCATGTTATACAGAAGAAAAGCTACCTATGTGAAAACCAGTCGTGGTGAAATTAGACCCATTTTTAACAACAATAA
>OZ005744.1:200309492-200386076 GCA_963930735.1 Dioctria linearis | reverse complement strand
TTTCTTCTCATATATATACATAAATTTACATAAATTGTTCATATACGAGTACACTTGTTTTGTAGTATATATGTATACATATATGTCTGTAGATAAGATATACTACACCATTTACAATTCACATATAATATATGTATGTGGATATATCCTTGCTACGTGCCATATTATATATGATGCCAGAGAAAACTCCTTTATTCAGTCTATTTCGGAGTCACACATGCCACTTGAAAGCGAATTTTTCCCTTTTTTTTTCATCTGAAAAACTTCCTTTATTGTCGTTATATTGCTCCCGGATAGCGCACAGATGTGAGTGTACAAGTACATCTTTAACATTACTTCAGATAGCGTCTATTTCGAGAACAGATTTAAATACCAGATTAAATTTCGAAAAATATTTCCCGATATCACCTAAGGTGAAAATTGACTGTTCAATGAAAGGCATAAAGAAAGAAGGATAATTTTCCCGTCAATATGAATCCCCTAGGGTATTACACGATTCTATTCTCCTGGATATTGCCTGCCTATATTTATTAGAGGAATTTAGTTTTTCACCAAACTCTTCAGAACTTTTTAGATCATTTCACCAACAGTGTGGAGAAGGGATAATCCACTTTTTTATAAGACCCCGTTTCTTTTTTCTTGTTCCCCTTCAGAGACAAAATAAAAAACATGTTTTTCCTTTTTCATTTATTTTTTATTTTTTACTTTTTATTTTTTTTTCCTTGAATTAAGTCGTCCGCAATTTTAATAAACTGCTTGTACAAAGTTCAGGGAACATCATGTTTCGTGGAAAATACTGAAAGCAGGTTTGTCTCCAGGGGAACAGCATAACTTCATGTAACATAGCCTTGATGAGATACTTAAGAAAATGTTTTTTTTTCCTTTTTGTTTTTTGTATGTATCTTGACAGAGTAAATAAGATTTTAGCTACAGTATGAACGTATATGTGCCTATCCAGATATCTGGAAGTTTCATACAGGGTGTCCCTATTGGGACCTTATACCGGCTGGTTAACAAATTCTTTTAGAAGCTTCGAAGATCGAATTATTATACAGAGTGTTTTCGGGTGAGAGGCTCGAAGGTAAGGAGGTATTATAATACTCACCTAAACAAATAATAAATTTTATGGCAGGTAGGGATTACAACTTTTTCGAACTTACAGGGTGATTAAGAAAATATGGTAGTCTTTCACGAAACACACTGTATCTCAAAAGCACAGGATGTACGATCTCCATTCAGAACCCATGGAGAACTCTTCATGGCCTTACCATCGACTGCTAAAGCATACCCGAATTTTTTTACCATTTTTTATTAACTCGTCCTTTCTTCTTTTTTTTAAACAAAAGCAAAAAAAACTTATTATCATAACTTTTGTTACAAGGACTGGAAAGTGTGTACTCTCCTCTTTAATGTGGCCTATTACACCTATGTCGTAACTGTAGCCGTTAAATAATTATTAGCTTCTTAACCTGTATCAATTCACTGAAAATTAATCTCTGCCTTTTTACTAAGAAAAGAAATACTTATAAGTTGGGCGTACCTTCTATTGGCTGCAGATGTTTAAAAATAAGGAACAAAGTAATACCTAGGCATTATGCTAGATAAAAACTTGAACTGGATGACACACCTAGAAAACAGAGCGAAAAGAGCGTTTGGAGCTTTACAATGTGTCGCAGAGCAAAAGGGAAAAATTGGGGACTCAAACCGGAGATGGTTCTATGCATATACACTAGCATCGTTCGACCCATGCTAAACTATGGTGATTCTGTGATTTGGTGGAAAACAATGTATTTTGCCAATCATTGTAAGATATGCGAAAATGTTCAAAAAGTATGCCTCCATAGTGTAAACGGCGCACTCATGTCAGCAAGCACTCCAAGCTTATCCTTAACATATACCCCGTATAAATTTACATTAAGAAGGAGGAGTCAATAGCAGCAGTGAGACTCCATCCCAATCAGAGCGGGATTCATCCTGGAACAAGAGTTCCACATGAATTCATAACACCTGACATCACCAGGGACATCTAGCACGTCCTATGCTAAACGGTATTGACACACCCTATCATCTACACAGCTCGTTTCAAATCCTTGAAACGGGAAGCTATGTCCTCAACTCAGACAAGCGCCACTTTCAAGGCCTTGTAAAAGTCCTTTACAAGTTCCGAACGGGTATTGAAGTGTAAAACCACCCTGAATTTTCTTCCGCGGTATTACGGGATACTGTCCATTTGATACCAACCAGGTCACAGTGATATGAGCGAAAATTCGTCTTGGTGCAGTGCCCTCCTTCTCAATCGGGATTGCACTAAAACAACTTACATCTAACATTTTGACTTGGGCGACTGTCAAAACAGTCGTCTTTGGGTAGATAACCTCTTGGGTGGAACACAAAGAAACTATCGGGTAAACCTAACCAAAATTTAATGAAAAAGCTACTGGGACTTAGCAAGCCTACCTGGTCTCAATTGTTACTGGATACTCATTTCTCAGGATTATATTACATAGGATGGGACTTGTTGACAATCCTGTATGCAAATTGATACGCAGAAGATTTCGAAATGGTGACTCATTTTCTTTATCACTGTCCGGCTCTCTCCGGTAAGCGTCACAGATTCCTTAGCTCCAACCTTCTAGATGAACTGAAAAATGCAGATAAGGAGGGTTGGTGTCAATATTATAATTTATAGCGCTAGGATTTATGAGCAATTGCGCGCAATAGACCCTATTGTGGCCTTCTAGAGCCTCCTTAGATTACTCAATCTCTCTTCAGTCCATCCATCCAACCTACTTAAGCCATAATGAAATTAGCAGTTTTTTTAGTTGGCGTGTTTTCCATTACTAAAGAGATTAATTTTGAGAGAAAAAAAATCGTGCAGATCTGACTGAGCAGTCGTTAGAAAAGCCATGGAGGTTTCATATGGGATCTGAATAGATACCGTACACCCTGTACCTTTTAAGAAACAGGGTGTTTCGTGAGAAACTAAAATGTTTAGTTAATCACCCTGTAACTCCGAAACGGTTGGGTTGACCCTCCCTTGCCATTTATATTTTGCCAAGATGGATACTATCGCCTCCTTCTTCCCTTTGGACCTCGCACCAGGAAACACCCTGTATACGTCGATCACCAAGAGCTTGGTGATTTTTGTTGTTATAATGAAGGTGAGCATCTTACCCCTGTCCTGAACCCATAGGCGTCTGACGACCGTTACAAAGTCACATCCACCTATAAGTTTTAATGAGATTTGCTTTATAATGAAACTACCCAAGTTGATGGAAATCTTCAACTGCCCTTATTCAAGAAACTCCCTGTTTATAAGGTTTATGCAAGGGGAAACAGTATGTGCTCAAAGCATTTGACCACAAATTCATAATTTGTGAACCTAAAAGCTCAAGGTAGTCGATTTTAATTGACTCTGGCTAAAAGCGAAGAAATTTGTTTTACTACTTTATTATTGTCTTGAGTTTTCCTGTTATTATTAGTAGAAAAATCGAAAATCTGCAGATTTATCGCAGCATTCTTATTTTGAAATCCACCACTATACAAGTGATTACGAATCTTGCACAAACCTGTGGTACAAACCAGTGGCAAACCAGTGGTACAAACCAAATGGCTGTAATTCAAAAACCAACAAGATATCCCCGATTTTGTAGATTTTTTTGGGATTGATATTGGTGTTGTATTCTGGAAGTTTGATCCTGCACACTGCATAGAAATGAAGTTAGAAGAAATTGATTATTCACGATTTTTTGTAATTAATGTAAGGATGCGGTAGAGGCTCAATGAAAGCAGCCGAAATGACTTAAAGCATAGCCACAATATAGAGAGTTTTGCTATGAAATATATTCATAGCGAATTTAGTCAATATGAAATATCGAGTTTGCTACCAAATCCGCAACTAGAGTCGAAAAAACTCTTTTACAAACGAAAAATCTGGTTAAAAAAGAAATTTCTATGCAAAAGAAGGCGTTTCGTATCAGCAGGAACCGTATACTCATCAGTACGGCTTGTTTTCTGCCTACCGTATACGCCAAAGTGGACAGCCATTTTCAATTTCATATTGACTAAATTCGCTATGAATTTATTTCATAGTAAAACTTTCTATGAAATGCTAGCCTCGCATAGGACTAATTTTGCTATGTAAATTGTAAGTATTTCGCCTCGTATATAAAAAATTATTTTAAGTGCATATGCAGTCAAACGAGGTCAGCTTGGCTGCTCACTTTGGCGTATACGGCAAGCACGAATCAACCCTTACTGATGAGTATACAGTTCATGCTGATACGAAACTCCTGCTTTTGCAAGATTTTTTTTTTTTTTAAATTTTCGTTTGTAAAAGAGTTTTTTCCACTCAATACCAACAATACACAAAAAAAAACTGCTACAAAGTAGCACATCTTATCATACGAATATATAATTATCACTGAGCTCGCAATGAACGCGTCTACTAAAATAAATTTCAGCAGCACCCGATGATAACACATGAAATGTTTAACCCTTTTTGTCCTCCATATATGAAATCCTTTTCTCTAACATTTAAATACCACAAAACAGAAAAGTCCACATATGATTGTTGTTGTAGTGCCCACCTATTTTCATCATGTCCCTTTAAAACGAAACCACCGACGTGAACGAGCAAAGAATCCCGCCTAGATTCAGAGCTCTATTTAAAAACAACGAAGAGAAAAAACCTTTTAAAGTGGACGAATGAGTTGAATGAGGGTGTTATGTTGTGGAATGCAAATGATTTTTTCTTCCCCATCCAACTCACCTTCGGCCTGTCCTCTTTCCCATAGATCTAGTGTTCTCGAAATTATTTACCGGAACAGCAAAGCTTCTATACTCCTCCGAACAAAAGTGTTCTGGTTCTGACCAAAGCAAAGCACAAAGTTGTTAAAGGCCCAGTTTTAGCTAAAACTATACCCATCACGACTGAATAAACTTCATATATGGGCGCCCCTTCCTCTGTCCTCCTCCTTCTATGCTAGACCACTATTATACATGGATGAGCGTCATGAGAGTGTTGACATCCGCACAAAGCAAAGTTTTATGATTTATTCATTTTTTCATTAATCGTATTCAGCGATATATATGCTTTTCTATGTGTATATGTATGTGGCCTATGTACGCTACTATGGCTTGAGTTTCTCATTTTTATGCACTTAAAAAGGACTAGAGGACTATGAAAGGAACTTTGAGGAAAGCTGGACTACATCTATCCGTCCGGTGTATACTTAGTCATTCAAAAGCAATGAAAAGCAGGTGATGATACTATAGTTTCTGCAGGAAAGAAGCTGAAAAAAAGAAGATTGACGACCGGCGAGAAGCATGAGTTTAAGTTGAAAAGGCGGGAGGTCACTGCATTCATTAAGGATATTTTCTTATATTTAATCCGCCTTCTCGAAAGGAGTGTTGGAAGAGAAAAAAAAACTTTCGCCTGCAGATTTCATTTCTATTCAAATTCAGCCAAATTTAACTTTTGCAGTTGGAGTTTCATAGAAATTCATTTCAGGTGTTAAGGGATTTTTTGTAAAAATTATATGACAAAAATTTACATAAACCGGAACACTTCTATCTTGAGAGGATCGTGAGAATAACTAAAATGCACAAACCGTAACAGGGAAAAAAATTAAAAAAATTTATGGCTATGTTGTAAAACTAAAGCATCAATAAAAATAAAATTAATTACCACCGAGAAGTTTGGAGCTTGTGAATGACTTGTCTGATGATAGTTGTATCTTCAGTCCATTTGCGCTGGTCTGGAAGTAGATATGTTGGGTATCCAGAAACTGCTTGACCGAGGTCGGTCCTAAAGGATGAGCGTCTGCATAGACAATACCTGTGGAAGGACGATCCATGAGGATGGGGGTCTGGACAAATATAATTCGTGGTGACTGGATTCGGTTTCTGGGGTCGTTCCTAAAGCTAAGGAAAAAGTCCTTCGGAAATAAAATGCCATCAATGGGGTACTTCAATATAATTGTAATTTATTGAGGTTTCTAGTTTCTGGCAATGCTTGTAGAAATTCACAATCGGGATCATTCATCTGGGAGCTGGTCTGCTCGACTTGGCAATCTAAACCAGACTTACAATCTAACAACAACTCTTACGTCGCACAAAACAGTTTTTTTTTAATTTGGAAACCACCTGAATGAATACTAAGGCCAATACAACGGTTCATTTGAATATGGTACATGCTGCGACAAAAGTGTGGCCGTTTCATCACAAGCTAAGATTTTTTCAAATGACCCCTCCCCATCCCTCCCCCAACCTAACACCACTGACTTTCTTCTTCGCTCACTGACGAAATTGTGATTTCAAATTTTGGTGGGTGTGGCCACATATAAGCAATCTACAGAAAAATTCCAGATCAGAAATTGTTTTTTTTTGTGGTTGTTTATATTATTGAGCCAAGTTTAGGGGATACCCTATGATGGTATGGCAGGGAAAGGATTAGGGATATGGGGAAAGTGACGGATGTGCCGATATACGTCGCCATTGAACTTTCGGAGATTGCTTGCAGGAGGACAGACAGAAGATGGTAAGCTGTTTCACATTCGCACAATGCGTGATAAAAAAGCATCATTGAGTATAAAATCAGGTAGCTTCTGCCTTGAGTTGCTAAATTTCGTTTTTTTAAAGTATGTTTAGTGGAAAACACATATGTATACGTTGACCGATCGCATTGTTTAGCAAATTTACCGTGATTAGTCTTCTTGGCGTTGATGTGCAAAAACTTATGTATTTCTCATTACGGCATGAGGATTACTTTTTGTGAAAATTCTTTGTGAAAGCAATGCAACAAATGTTATTTCTAGATTATTAATTCCAATATATTTCTTTTGGTATATATTTCAATTCTCTTCCGGATTCCAAATTCTTATCGAATCGGAACAACAAGTTCGTTTAAATTGCGAGTATATCGCCACTCTTCTAATCGAGCAGATAACAGAAGTCGTTGAGAGATTATGGTGGGCACCTGCCAAGTATGGTCTAATACCACGGTTTTCTTCACACACGGATTGATTTTGTGCCGTCAATCATCGCCCTCCAGAAACATTTCTGTTTCTAAACTATCAAAAACATTTTTGTTTCTGAAGTATGAGTCAACGCCACCAAGTGCGTGGTTGGCGTCCTCACTGATGGGTGCGTGACCTGTCTAAAATCTCTGTCGTTCTATGGGTTCTGGCACCCGGTTGATTGAGTGCAACTCCCTCCATGCCGAACTCCTTCCCAAGGTCGGTGAGAAAATTTCAGCGATCATTCTCTTACATGAATCATTGTTGAATCATCCCATACTCACCAGGGTATTCACTCTGCCCATGATTTTGGGCGTCAACCACAGCCACCCCGTTATTCGCCGAAGGGCTTCACCAATATCGGCGAGGAAGAGAGTTCCATGGACAGCCGATCCCCGGTTATCAGGAAAACCTCTGGTCGGGTTTGGTAGCCAAAGCTGTTTCAGTTGGGCTTCATGCAAGCCCGGGACTGAGGATTCTCTCATTTCTAGACTTTATTTTTCTACACTGCAGCTACGCCAGATATTTCCTGCCTGGCTTAAATACTACTTTCGCATATTCATTTATGCACTGATGCTGCTCTTTTAGGAACAGTTACTTGCTAACATTTAACCCTTCACCAGCTCTTTTTAAACCAATGCTACTTAAATCCCTGATACCTCCATACATAGGACATTCAAACAGTACCCAGTCCTCACAGCTATCTCCACATATAGTACATTCTTGGCTTTAACTTAGCCCCCTCTTCTGTAGAAATGCATTCAGTCAGCCATGGCCAGTCAAAAAGAGACCCAATCCAAGGCTGAATTGAAAGTTTGGATGTTCCTCAACAAAGGGCACCTGTCCATACTAACCCTTCCTTTATCATTCTTACTCCACGTGGCTTGCCACTTATCAATAATGCACTGCTTTAGTTGCTTTTCCCTTTCTTTCCTGCTGAGCCCTTCCATATCTCTATTCGACTCCTAGTCTGAGTCCATCAAGACAATTTTGTTTTTGATCCTGAAGGATAGGCTCCTGCCCATCCCACCAGGGCAAGAGGGGCTACACCCATATGGACCTGTAGGGCTTCTATCAAAACCTCGAGGAGGTCATAGTTCGACCAAGTCTTTCTTTCTATGTTTCCAGTGATATAACTGATGGACGATACATGTGTAACCTTTTCGCAGAGTGTAGCCAATCTGTTGCTGTATAGTGATCTGCTACAGATCTTCATAATTTAAATATATTTCACAATAGCTATTTTATATAAACAAATAAAAATAATGAAAAAAAAAAAATCAAATTGGTTCCAGCTACTACATAAAACGGACCTTGACTTGCATCTTTTCACTGGAGTATATCGTGCGGATGTCTTTCTCATTCACCAAAAGTTATTTACATCATCCTGCCAAATGGACGTGGATAGCTCCTATATGGAACTAAATTCCCAAGGCTGTCCCTAGTTAAAAAGCAATACAAACTTTGCAGGACGTAGTATGAGATACGAATGCAGTTCCTTGTACCAGATCCAAGGTCGTAGGACGAAACCGGTCGGTGCCGTGATGCACTAAATGTCTAAAAAACTTCGAAAAACTTCAAGAGAGTCTATTCAGAATAGTCAGGAATATTGGCTTGGAGAAGACTGAGAAAATTACGTGCTACAAGAAGCTTAGGCGGGTTAGTGATGTAAAAATTGATTTCTAGGCTAATCACCAACAAAATCTGACAGAGTAGAGAATAGAGGTAGGCTTCTGATACCGATTCACTTTCAATAAATTAATTGATCCTGTACCAGCAATAATTGATGCACTGCTACGCTGCAAAAGTATGTAGTTAATGTAGGTAGTAGATTAAATAAGCGATACCAACTATCTCCGAAATTAAGTTGCCGATTAAAATTGGATTTATCTATCCCAATTAAAGATGGAGACCGGAATGTTAACCAACTTCTCGACATAAACTTTATTAGAGAATAGAAAAACTGTTAAAAATATCTCCATCTTTGGCCGATTCTAACAAGTGTCAATTATTACAGGAAAGGTCCCTACGAAAATTATGCGTCCAATTTTCAAAGTCAGGCATTTCGTCTGGGGGGTCTCCAGCTGAAATTAATAATATAAAAAAGTTACATATGTGGAGACATTAAATGTCAAGAAAAAAGTTCTTCATCTTGCGAAACTTTTATTCAAAAAATTTTATAAGAAAAATACTTTCAAACTAAGGAAATATGACTTGGCCCTCGAATAACTGTCAAATCATAGGATATTTTGTCATTTCCTTCCAACTCAGAAAAGGATACAGGAAATATTAATTAAGGAAGAAAGCAAAAAAAAAAAACAAAAATGTTGAAAAATGAAAAATCACCAACAACCTCTCAGTGTTCCTTGACATATCTGCTGAGTCTTGAAAAACGTACGAAGTGATAAAACATTTTACAATTTTCCAGCCCCCTATTCAGCCGTATTTTTTCCCTGTTTTTTTTTTTTTTTTTGAGGATAAATATAAAAGAAGGAGTTTGTCTTTGTTGGAGGAGGAGGAGTAGAGGGGATAATACACAATAGAAGGTTGAACTTGTTGATTTGCTTATAGAAGTCCTTGCATACGGAATGGAAAGAATTATTCTCTCCACATGAATTCAATCTTCTGGAGGGTGTTATGCTGAAGAAATTTGCGTTTATGTATTCCCCCTTCCTCCCACAACCATTTTTCCCCTCTAGTATTTTTTTTCTCTTTCAGGACCATATATATGAACATTTTCCATTTTTAACCAATAACATTTTCCTTCTTTCAGTTGTGTGACATAAATCCCTTCCTTGACAGCCATGTGTTTACATTGTTTGACTTTGGCTCATCTTTTATTCATCGAAAACGAATTTCTGCTTTTATCTGAAACAAAAGTTAGTTCTAGAATTGTGGGATACTACTCGTCTCCTGTGTGAACGCTTTTTTCCTGTTCTATTTTTCCTTTTTACTTTGCTTTTATTTTTTCCGCATCTTTAACAACTACTTTTATGTGCGTATTCAGCCTAATATCATGCATACATACATAAATATATGTATGCAAAGAGTTTTCCTCTCTCTTTTGTACCAAATAAGATTAGGATGTGGATGAGTTGTTGGTGAAAGGGAGATTTACAGATTTTCTTCCTTTTAATTCCATGCTGCAGTGAATATTTCATATATCATCCTTAAAATATAGCAATTAGAAGAGAAGGAAGAAAGATTAAAAGCGTTTTCATGAATTTGAGATTTATGTTTTCGAGATAGTTTAGTACCGAGACCGACCTACATAATAATAATAATTATTATTATTAATATTTTTATTATGTAATGAGTAGATAGGTACATCTTCCTGTGGGAGACTTACTTTTATCCACCAGGACAGAAAAAATGAAAAAGATAAAAAGGCTTGCGATAACGTACATTATGGTCGTATGTATGTATGGCTGTTTTATGGAGTTTTTATGAGTATCACTTTAAGGTTCGCAATTGCCAGATTTCTGATAAAATAAGTAAAAAACGAGTTTTCAAACAAAACTGTGGCCAAGCCGCATGAAAAAGTAGAAAATAAACTTTTCTCCACACACAGAGGTGGACTCAGATTTTTTGATTGGGACATTTCTCTTGAACATTCTTTCTCTTCATGAATCAAATCACTTATTACCACCTCTGATTGATCATACTGAAATATATCGGTGATTGTCAGCGAATAAAATCTGAGTCCACCTCTGTGTGTAAAGAAAAGTTTATTTTCTACATTTTCATGCGGCTTGGTCTCAGTTTTGTTTGAAAACTCCTTTTTTACTTATTTTATTTTCTGCCTTTTTCAGGTTAACTAAATTGTTATTACGTGTGCTGCATGGAGATATTTTAAAACAATTATATGACGGCTGAAAAACACTGATTTACCAGTTTTTCAAAAAATTTATTCGAGTAAAAATTATTTTTATTTACAGAACTTTTTTGTTTATAAACTTCTCGTTGCTTTTTCAAGCGTTCCTCTTTTTGCTCAGGAGTTTCAGCAATTTTTCTTTTCTGATTGCTTTTCTCGTATTTATTTAAACGTCGCTCGCGTTGCGTTCGTGTTTCTTTTCGAGCCATTTTAAAGTTTCTTTATTCGTGTAACTTTACTTCTTATTTTTCTAATATCAATTTAACCGAACTTAATGATATTTTTACTTAATTCTAATTTAATTTTAGTTTCTTACTTTCTTTATAATTTTCCGTTTTCCTTTAAATTTTCCGTTTTCCTTTAATTTTTCTTATATTTATCCTTATAATTTCTTTCTTTCTTCTTTATTTTGAGTCAATTTTTGAATATTCGCAGTGAAATTTTTTTGCGTACTCGAGAGTTTCCAATCGAATGACCGAACTTCGAACACAATCGGGACAGTTTCGATAACTCGGACTACGGTTTACCGAGGTTTCGAAAAATTTGAAATTTTGAAGGCAGTTACGGTTAGATGATTGGAAGTCAGCACCGTGGTTGCCTGGAAGTTTTTGTTCAGCTTATCATTACCGACATTTTAAGTCATGTTTGGTGCCGTTCCGAAAACAAAAATTTTTCGAGTATCAAATCGTTGAAGTACTGCAACGGTTTTCTGAAATTCAAATTATGTTTTTCAACTTGATTCCATATAAGATGAATTTTCCATGTTTTCCACAGACTTTTCCTAATACTATGAAATTTTTTTTTAAATTTACATGAATTTTCCTCGATTTTCATGCAAGTTTTCATGATTGTTGAAGAGAAAGTATTGATGCCAGTAGGACGGAAAAAAATGATTCCGCATAGCTTATAAAACTTTTTTGTCGGAAAATTTTCTGGAAAAGTCGAAAAATTCCGGAAATTTTCGAAGTTTTCCAGAAAAATTGGAAAATTCTGCATTTTTCCTGAAACAGAGTTATCACTAATCATATCGATGCAAATTTTTCCGATGATTTTCCCGCTTTTCCGGGTTTTCCATGGAGTTTTCCACAAAAGCAACTTTATGGAACTCATTTCGGTCTACAACTTTGTCTTAGGTTGCAAAACGCTCAAATGCTTCCTTGGTCGGAGAAATTCCGGAAAAGCGTTTTACATGAATTTTCCTCGATTTTTTCTGCAAGTTTTCACCATTGTCGGAGAGAAAGTAATTATGCCAGTTGATAGGGAACTTGATCCTGCATAATTTAGAAAACCTTTTTACCGTAACATTTTCTGGAAAAGTCGGAAAATTACAGCAAAATCGGAAACGGATTTATCACTAATCAAATTTGTACCAAATTTTCAAATGTTTTTTTTTCCCGATTTTCCAGGTTTTCCATGGAAATTTCCGGTTCAAGTTTTGATAGATTCAATTGTCACACGACATGAACCTGCGTGCCAAATTTCAGCTCGCTGTGATGACGAAAAGTGGGTCTACGAGAGTGGAGAAAATAGTAAAAAAGAAATATATAAATAAATAGACAGAGAAATTCGTGTACGAGTTAAAGGGACGGGCTAGCCTCAAAAAATTATGTTAAATTAGGAACACCGCGATAAAGTTTTAATGGGATCAGCCAAAATTCTGCCACAGAACCTTGTATAACAAAATTTTTCGGTGTTGAGCCGGTGGAATTAGGTTATACAAATTAATTTGTTATTTTGCTGCAATTTTAAAATTTTGAACCTCTTTAAGTCGAAATCGAACTTGCCAGTGGAATCAATTCGAGTTAATGAGGCTTTGCCGAATTTCGTGTTAAAGAGGGTGGAGGAATTACGAAGTAAGGAGTTGTCATTAAAGATATTCTGATTATGTTAATGAATTATTTATTATTATTAATAGAATTATGTAGTGAAAAAATCTATAATTTTTGATTGTTTCTTCTGAGTATAATTTGTTTGTATTGAAAAAAAACATTCGATATTGTTTAAGAACATTTGAGCCTTATCAGAAACGTTCGTTATTGTTTCGATTGCATATTGCAAAGTTTTCATGGCTTCCTCTAAGTGATGTTTCGTTGGGACAATCACGATATTTTCTTCACTTTCCCGTATTTAGTCATCAGAATTTCCATGAATTATGGATTCAAAAGCATCCTCCTCAAGAAAAGGACTTGTTAACACGTCTTCATCAACTTCAACATAATCCGTCCCATTGCAATTGCCTACACTGTAGTCGTTTTCAATCAGAATTTTCCAAATTTCTTCAAATTCGTCCTTCACGTTACGTTCTACAAATGTAATGAGCAGCAGTTCATCTTCTTCATGCCAATCCAATTCAGGAAATTTAAAACCACATTTACGAAAGCAATTTCTTATAGTCGATGATCCAACGTCTTGAGGCCATACTTTGGATACCTCTCTTACATAATCTAGCAAAGTTAAGGAAAAATTTTCTTTTTAAAATTTTCCAGTGATTCAAAATTTTTTTTAATAATGTTGTTTCAAAGTTTGAATAGTCTCCATATCCATCGGCTGCATTTTGCTAGTCATATTGGGTGGAAAATATAGCAGTTTTATTGCTTTCAATTTAGGAGAAATTTCCTCAGGATGAGCTTGGAAATTGTCTATAAAAAACAATACCCATCATTTTTCTTTCAAAAATTGTTTGACCATTTTGAGCAACCATTCGCTGAAAAGATTTCCGGTCATCTAAGCCTGTTTATTTGCAGCATATTCCACTGGAAGTGCTTTGATATGACGGAAACAACAAGGTTTGGCACTCTTCCCAATTAAGAATAATTTTAATTTCTCAGAAGTTCTAGATGTAATTTGATAGGATATTACGAAAGTTAGAATTTTCTTACTTACCGTTCTCACTTAACTCGGCTCCTATTTCATGCTATATTAAGGCTAAAACACTGACGCGGTCACGGTAGAAGGTTAAGTTCATATCATCCTAAATTCATTATTTTGAAGGCGCCAAATTTCAGTAACATAATCTAGAGTAGATATTGCCCCCCCCCCTCCAAGATACGTTTCTACTCATGCTCAGGGGTCAGTTGCGGGCTCCAAAGACAAAGAGCGTCTCATCGGCGGCACAATAGTGTTATTATTTTTTTATTTCAATATAACATCATTTTGAGTGAACCTATTGCTCCACGCTCGCATTTGTGTGTGTATGCACGTCCTTGTATTTGTTTGAAATAATCGAAGACCAGGGACCTTATTGCGTTAATCAATGGGATTCATAATTGGTTTCATGTTGACGTTATTATATATAAGCTAGTGTACTCTTAATAGTAAGCACCTCAAATCACGTTTATGAATATAATGTATACCTAGATGCACCCCCGTGAAATTGGTCCTGCCGGCGCCCATGGTTACAAAGTTTTTAAATTGTGGTGTAACACAGAGGATTTCACCTGGAATTGTACAGAATACTCTCGAGATAAACATTCCTAGGATTTTACCAGTCATAGTTGTCCTATGTGAAATGTCATATGCATATTTCTTTACTTAGTTTTTTATCAACATTAGTTCGGATGGCAAGTGATTAATGATGAAATGTTCGTCGTTTCCACACAGCACTAATATGTCTGTGGTATGTTACTGGAAATTCTGTTAGGATATATAAATTGTCCGTGGGAAGTCCCTCCCGGTCCCAGTTAACAACTTAGGACATCCCTGAAAGTGACGAATGTCCGAGGTTGGGATGTCCCTGGTAGATCCCATACCCTTCCCACAGGATTTCCTGTGGTTGTAGATAGTTACAGTTAACGCATTCAATAATGTTAAATTCCCGCTGCAAACGTACCTAGGACGTCTTACGGATCTCCTAGTTTGTTGGGATGATGTACGGGGAAATATCCAAGGATATTGTTTGAGATTTTCTAAGATTATACAATTGCTATTTATGAGTAAATAATGGCTGGAAAGCACATGACAGAAGTGTATGGACGTGCACATAACATATATCCAAAATTAAAATAAGCAATTGAATTCCTATGAAAAAAGTACTAAAAAATAACGTTCTGAAACGTACAAGTAACAAACTTTGCCAAAACAATAAGAAATTTCAGAAGCGAATAGAATTCTAATATAGCTCCATGCTTGTAGCTGGCTGAAACAACGTAGCTCTCATATGACTTCTTTCCATAGATATTTTGTTCCCCAAAGGTGACACACGGAAGCACTAGTGCTTTCAGCAGAGAGCCACGTGAACCACGCGAGCCACCAGAATATACTGAAATAAATTCTGGAAGGGGGAAAACGACTTTCCCATGTTTGTACCAAAATTGTCCTGCACATCCTGCATGTATTTGTCTGTAGTAGTTTATAGCAGGTAGCTCTCAATGTAGATTGGGCCTCGTTCAGCGGATGCGCATTGTCCAGAAAATGTTAAGTCGAGAATCTATCAGAGACTTGCTTGGCTTAAATACAGCTAATATGGAAATTAAAACTACCTTCCATGAATCTAGCATGTCTCTGCGTTAATGTCAGTTCCCCGCACACAAACGTCCTACACACATAATCGATGTGTCCAAGCAAATATTTTGATAATTTCTATTCCCAAAATCGTTTTTTTTTTATATTTTTATTTTCATAACCCATGCATAGATATATCGCAAAGCCCTTCAGATCCTAGCAACAGTAATAATCCGAGGATATTCTTGACAAATTCCAGCAAAATTTGATATTAAAGCTTAAGGCATCTCCAAAGTAAATAATCTCTGAAATATGACGGGCCGGAAACTAATGGCCTAAAACAATGTTTATCCTCTTAAAGTCGCCATCTCTAATTTGATTAATGGTCAGCGGAGGTCAAACGAAATCAAATAACTAGTAAATTTCCCTGCTGTTGATGTTGTTGTTGGTGGTGGTGGTGGTGGTGGTGGTGGCTGCCGATGGGGATGCTGCTGTAGTTGAATTTGCCCGTAGGTCGGAATACAAAATTGTACCCTCTTGGCTGAAAATAAAGCAAGTAGTAAATCAGGGTATATGGAAAACTAGGTATGGTGCCTAGGAAATAATAGCCGCCATATTGAAATCGAGAGGTTTAGTGTTGTTGTTGTTTATGAAAATTTTTGACAAATTGCATGAAATTGTTTTTGTAATTTTGTTATTACGTTCCGTATAAAATTTTCCATCTTTACGTTACGAATCATATGTGAAATACCTTCTCTTCTACATCTATATGTACTGTGACGTGGGTGGTGAAAGACTATAGCCACTTTCAAGGCTACAAGGCATAATTTTGTTTTTTTTTTTAATATAAGGATTCTGTCCGGCAGAGGCGGTGTAATGTTCATACTGGACTTGTACACGTAGGAATTAGCTACTTTCGCCGCAGGGTTACTCCATGACTTAAGGGTGGTATATAAGTTACACCCTTGTCCATGCATTCGCCACATATTGACATTGCGGCAATACTCTATTTGCCATTTGTATTATGTCGATATCAACCTGAATCCATCGTGACATAACCACACTTGTATGATTCTGTAACCTCAGGTGAACAGATTTGCCCCCCCCCTCTCTCCTTCCGACTATATTCTCAGAAATGGAATTAGCTGTGAGACATGTACAGGATATGTGCCAGTATAGACGTAAGTATAATTCGCACTGTAAGTCCCAGTTAAGAGTTCCTGAAATGTGTTTGGTTTTCGACAAAAGGATTTGAGGTTATGTAATCAGTTCAGGTGGAAAGGAATGTCGGGAAAGGTTGAATTATGTTTGATTTTACTGCGAAGAGATATTGTTTTTATTTTACTTAACTGGAAATAATTATGTTTACAAGAATTAATTTCCGAGACGATTCTGTTTTCGAGATTCTTTTGAAAGCTTCTAGATTTCAATTTCAGAAACAGTTAAGAGTTTTGTGAATACTCGAATAAGAGTTCTATTTACTTTTGGGGTGGCAAAGCTGTCTTCTAACAAATTTGTACTCTATACCGATTATTTTAAAAATAAATTCATTTTGATATTGCTATAAACTAGGTACTAGAGGTGTGACGGAGAATCAAGAATTTTCAAATCAATTTCATCCTGGCTACTGTATAAATCTAAATCTAACAATATTCTCAATCTCTGGTAAAATCAATTTCGGTTGTTGTTGCTGTTGCTAAAAGCGGTAAAAGATATAGGTGTGGGGAAAAGCAATGGGAGGCTCTAGAAAATGCTCCAAAAGGAGCTGGATATAAAAATGCGTGTAAGAGCAAGTCCAGGTGTGATTCGAACCCACCGGGATAGTTGACTACTGAGCCTACTACTGGGCCATCTAGGTCACATCTTATTATTTTAGTTTAAGTACTTAGCCCTTCTGCATTTGTACTTATATTGAAGTACACTGACATAAAATTAACTCTTGCTCAGCTCTGGTACATAGGTAGTAAATATATAAGGTCACACCTCCTACAGGCTATCCCAGAAATGATATGAAATATTTCTTAGAGTTATAGTACTACTCAATTCAAAGCGTTAAGTCTTAAGGTTGGGAAAGGGAATATATATACATATATTCCAAAAACCCAGGTATTATCCTTGACCGCTAATACCTTGAGACCATTTCCACTGAAATATATTTTCATTCTTGCAAAATTAAAATTCAATCGTTCTCTATTACAATTACGTGGCTGCAAGGCATTTTGGAGCAGTTAAAAATGAGGTCTTCTTCTTGACAATGGCACAAAATTATGTAATGCTGTCAACATTATGCTCAGCCTGCATTTGACATTCAAAGAATTTTGAATTTATTTTGGAAACATTTATGGCCAGAAACAAGTGTTCTTAGTGATTTAGGTAAACTAATAAATTCGTATTTAGTAATTCTGGAAAATTTTTGATTCATATAAAAATCGGATGTAAATATAAGTGCTGAACATTGTAGATCACCTCACAAGAGTGTCCAATGGAATAAGATCAGGAGCGCACCTAGAGGAGGGGGGGGGGGGACAACCGGGACCGGGCCGCTCCAGAATGTCAGTTTTCTGAACATAATTTACAAATTACGTATAAAATGAGGTCTGTATATTATTACAAAGTCCGATAAAATAAAACAAAACCTTTTATTCTCCAATAGCAGTCCTTAAGTGCTCAGAGGGGTGCAGGACGCGACTTTACAGCCTTATTTTTCCGATTCGTTAGGACTTGGGACAGCTATGCCCCCCCCCCCCCCCCACTACCATCAAGTCCAAATCCTGGGTGCATTACTGAATAAGATTCCTATTTGTGTATGTGGAATTCGGACGGATGATATAATTTTTTCCACTTAAAGCTCTTAGGTAAGTTTCTGTTAGTAAGATTGCTATTGCCACAGTGTAGAAATATAAAGGTATGGATGGTTATTCCTATCAAATAGTTCGTATATATATTTTTTTTTAAAGATAGCCGAAGCACTCCGTTTCCGAGTCGCTGGAAGCACAAGTAACAGTTCGGAGCTTATCGGAGGTGGGTGGTGGTACTTTGAGTAGAGTTTGTGGGGAACAACAACTAGAAGATTACTGCGGTCAGCTGAGAATTAGTACAAAATAACCCTAATATAAAAATATGATGCAGTAGTTTTGCACCGACCAATTCCCCAAAGCAGATGCAAAACTGGAGATAATAGAGGTTCAGGAAAACTCACAAGATGACTCCTCCCAGCGGCATAATGATGCTGGCTGATATTTCTATTCTAATGCGAGCGATCTGCATAGATCTGGATTGTATTACTGTAGAAAATGCTGAAAATTCGTAAAAGATAATTTATCCATTGTCCTAACGGAGGAGGGCATAGATTTAGCCTTAATTCAGAAATTGTTGATGTAAAATTATGCTGCACAGGTCGTACAGCATTAATACATTTTAGAGGTTAGGTTACAACAGATCTTTGGATGTTCCGATGGATGGCTGTGTTTATCCACTATTCGGGAAGCGCACCTACATAAATCTGTTATTTCTCAAATCTCAATATTTTCTAAAAAGGTAGTAGGCTCTAAAGGCTCTAAAAATAGCAATGTAAAGTGCGATATCTACTTTCGACTTAAAGAACTGGCCGCTAAAGGAAAATTACAATTTAATTTTCTGATGGTGGTTGCAGCCTACCGAAGGTGGAAGGGAAAGGATGAGTAGGTCCAGAGCTGGGCAAGTACCAAAGAAAAAGTACTTAAGTACAAGCACAAGTATCAAAAACCTGAGTACTTCAACATAAGTACAAATACCGTATGTATGAAAAGTACTTGGAACTAAGTACTAAGTATGTATAGTACTGAGTACTTTTTGAAGTACGTTTTTAGAATCTTTATACGTTGGCAGTAATATAATTAAGTTTATAGAGTTCAGTTAATAGATATTAATAAATAAATACCTTTTTAAAATTATAATATGTATAGTAACCATTGGCTACCATTTATAGTTTTTTATAGTTTGCGACGCTGCAGGCAGAGTAAAACTTTCACTTTTCATTGCTACACTAATAAAAACTAAACTAAACTAAAAGCACCCATTGTCGCCTCCAATAATGCATAAAAATTCTAAGGAAAATATTTTTTCAGTAAATTTCTAAGACAAAATTGAGGCACTCTCTACATCAGGTCGAGGCATCGTCGATTTTATATTCCAGCGAGACGTTACTGGTTTTTGTTCTACTTGACCAGTCTTGTTTGTATGTTATTAGTTTGTCTAAGGTTCTGCCTTGATGCGTGACATGCTCTGACAGTTCTTTGCGTGCTTTAAAACTCAACAAAAAAGGAGTTGCACTAGAGATTGTGTTTGCTTTTCTACGAAGAGTTAGATATTTGTAGATACTTAATAGACTCAAAAATACTTAAATAAAAATCTTGGTACTTAAGTACAAAACTAAGTCTTAAGTACAAGAAAATAGAAGCAAGTACTTATGTTCAAGTACTAAGTAGGGCATTTCAAAAGTATTGAGTAATAAAGTAATGAAAATGTACTTTAAGTAGTCCGAAAGTCTTTTTTTACTTAAGTATTACCCAAAAGTCTTTTTTTACTTAAGTATTACCCAGCTCTGAAGGTCATTGCTGGATCCCTTTGGAGATGGTAGAGATGAAAATATACGCGTAATTTAACATTCGGGCTGGGACTCTATCTATTTATATCTCGCCTATTTCTACTTCAATTTGTTTGATTTGTTTTCTTTAGTTTATCCATCAAGCTAGCAAATTGTTGTGATCTCTTATTATCCGGTTCCGTAGAACATTAAAACACTGTACTCACTTAAAATATTTTATTATTATATTCGTTTTACTGAGCCCCGATTATTTCACATATTTTTTATTTTCTTCTATACATTCTTTTTTTTTTATATACTTTACTCTTATTATCGTTTATTACCATTTTAGTTAACCATGTCACCGCGCATTTTGATGCGGGGGATATAGGAGTGGTATAGGCAGATTTCATAGATCACCATGAATACAATTTCTTGCATTTTCTTCTGCATGATAGGAATGATATTATCAATTCCTGGTGGATTCTAGAGTAAAACAAAACTTGAATTGCCCACTCCGTTTTCTTCTCTCCCGTTGTATACCAATATTTTATGTTTGTATGGTTGGCAATATTGTTGTGAATAGAAGATCAAATGTTGTGAATCTTGATAATCAATTAAGTAATATGCAACAAGAATTGGTTTATCCTCACTTGTTGTGTGGCGAAAAGCAAGGCCTTACACAATAAATGAAAACAGGCCTTGCTTACACGGTGACACTGTTAAAAGTTGCTGTGTATCGCATTTCATAACAAACTCAGAATTATTGGGTTTGTTGTGAAAGAGCGTCACTGCAAATTGTGCAGGTGACTACCGGCTAGTCACAGCTGTGACATCAGGAAGCAAACCAAAGTGATCTTCATTCCCAAGACAGACCTAAGCGGAGTCATGACTGCTAATGACCTTGAACCTATCAGCTTTATATCGTTTCTTTGCAAGAATTTTGAAGGACTAAATCGGTCGAAACTGCAGTACATGAAAAATATATCGAGAACAAGGAATACCTATGTATACACTACATATAAGTGCATTTATGGATATCGAGGAAGCCTTTCACAATGTTAAAATAGAGGTCATCACTGCTCTGATCGGTCTAGACTGGTTAATGAATTCTATATTCGCGGATGGATTAACTCACTGCTCAATTACCGCCTAATAAATAAAGGACTAGGTGACAATAAAGCTAGCAGTAGCGTATCTAGAGTCCGTACTTCGTAAGGAGGAGTACTTTCACCTCGACTGTGGTTATTGGTGGTTTATGGAATTCTCATCTCACTACTAATGAATGGAATAAAAGCGGTAGCATATCCTGATGATTTAATAATCCTTTTCTCGGGAAAGTTCTTATCGACGATCAATGAACTAACAAAAGGTGCATTGCAAAAACTTCCTAACTGTTATATAAGTAGTGGTTTGGGCCTAGCTCTGAAAAGACTGAACTAGTTCTCTTTATACGGAGAAGAATTTTTCCGATTATTGAAACCCCAAAATTGGATAATATTGTAAACTGAACTAAAATACCTATGAGTTATACTAGACCGCAAATTAAATTGGAGGATAAATGTGAATGAACGCATAACAAATGCGGCCATTCAATTTTAAGACAAAAAGAAAATTTTTGGCAAGAGATGGCGCGATAAATGTGAATGAGCGCATAAAAAATGCGGCCATTCAATTTTAAGACAAAAAGAAAATTTTTGGCAAGAGATGGCGCGATAAATGTGAATGAGCGCATAAAAAATGCGGCCATTCAATTTTAAGACAAAAAAAAAATTTTTTGGCAAGAGATGGCGCGATAAATGTTAATGAGCGCATAAAAAATGCGGCCATTCAATTTTAAGACAAAAAGAAAATTTTTGTCAAGAGATGGCGCACCTACCATCACATCGCGCACAAGATGTACATCACTTTTGAAATACCTATCACCTCACCTATGAAATTTTGGTGTGATGGAGTGGTCTAGAGAGAGAGCGACGCAATTGAATAGTCGTAAAAAAATACAGAGGCGGCTATCTGTTTAGGTAGTACAGTATAGGAGCTCTTCCAACAACATCAACGACAGCAAGGAAGATTATGCTATAGCTTCTGCCCCTTGACAATGTATATCTGCAAAAACTGCACTGCGGTGGCTGGAAACGGGCATATCTTGGTCACAGCATAATACTAAAGATCTGTCTTGATTACACTATCCCATGGTTAGACTTTGAGAGCAATTTCTCATTTAGCATTAATAGACGAGAAGAGTGGGTGCATACTCGCATGGCAAATGGCTCTTATATATATGTATCTTTATAGATGGTTTGAGAATGGCTGTGAAAGTGGAAGTAGGGGAAAACTCAGTTCCTTTCAAATACAAGAGTCGTACTGCCTACCGGACTACAGTGGTGTCTTCCTAGTAGAGCTGAAAATTGGATCCAGAATTGCTAATAACCCGGTATCTTGATATCCGGATCTACAAACTATCCAATTCCTGAAATCCGGATGCAAACTATCTGGATCCGGATTCGAAATATCCGAATCTGGATCCGAACTATCCAGATCAGGACTCGAACTATCTGGATCTAGATCCGAACCACACTAAGCAATAGAGGCCCAAAATTTCATCCAGATTGCATTACTTCATTGGAAAAATATAAAATTCATGTTATTTCCATTTTTCAAATGAAACAATGTAATCCGGAGCAGAGTTCGAGTCGGGATCGGTATAATTCGGGTCCAGATACTAGAATTCGGATTATCCGGATAGCCGTTTTTCAGGAATCGGATCCTAATTATTCCGGATATCCGGATAACAAAGTATCCGGATACGTTCTGCTCTACTTCCAAGCTGAGGTTCTAGATATAAGGAAGGCAACAAGGCTACCAGAAAGAAACAATTTATTGGCATACCTAGTGATCGAGATTTATATTGACAGCCAAACTAAAATCGAAGATCTGAACTTGAATGCCATAAGTGCAACATTGTCGCAGTAAGTTCAGAAAACTTGGTGCTAACCAAAAAGTCATTCTCTGGTGGGTATATGGCAGTGGTATTCCAGCAAATGGGAAAACTTTTATGCTCTGACCAGGAATGGTTCCGCTGTGAATGTATGCTTAGCAGGAAAATCCATAATTAGGCACCTAGAATCAGAGAAGAGATGGGCAGAACTAACCAAATATGCGATTTCAAGAGAGGTATGGCCCAAAATTTGATCTAGAAAGACAGAAACTGAACTAATGAGGAACCGTAATGACGTGCGAAATCTTATACAGTTATCACGGGACACGGTTGCTTTGGAAAATATGCGAAACGCATGAAAGCTCCATACAATGGGTTTTGCAGGATCTATATGGATGAAGAGAGGCTGAGAGAATTCAACATGTACTGTGTGAATGTCTCAACCTTGCTTGCCAAAAGTACAGAGATTACACACTTGTTAACTACTTTTGGGGGAATTAGCAGACAAGGAGTTGGGGACCTTTTGACGGTCATTAACTCTTGTGGCTAGTTTTAATGCATCCCCTAAATTAAACAATCTTTTACAGTTAAGATGTCAATAAGGTGGTATCAAAATGAACCACCGACGGTCTAATCGACAACCATTACTTTCTCTGTTAAAGTTTTTATAGACCCGGTCATGTACAAGCTTCCGTTTATATGCAACTAAAATAACAATTTCGCCAGATATTTTGCTGGACGGCAGCTAGATGTCGCCTACTAGTTGAACGGTAACCGCTCTCTTAAATAGCTCGAACAAGTTCGTGTGCAGGGCTTATTAGGATAAGTTCTGGCGGCCATTTACTTTTCAGCAAGATAGTTGTTCATGTACAAGACCACTTAGGGTTTGGAAGAAATTTATCTCTTTTCTCTATAAAAAAAATAACAATTTTAAGAAACACGTAACGTGAGACTTCCAATGAATATGCACAAGCGTACTAGCTACTTTGGAGTTTTCCAACAGAAGAAAAACAATGAAAACTTTATACCCTCTCTCCCTGAAGTGTTACTATGCAACGAACTTTGTAAAAAAAACAAAAAAAAATCCTTCGTTATTAGTCCTTGTCCCTCATTAGACTTTAATGTTGTAAAATTGAAGCGAATTAATTTGTCACATCATCCCTCAATGGCAAATAACTCACAAAAACTCACCATCCACAGCGTTACAAAAAGGGACACCGCAATTTATCAGTGATGAGCTTCAACTGAACCGGAAGAAGACAAAATGTTTTCCTTTTTACACGCCTTTTACAGCATTCCATTGTGGAGTTTTTTCATTACAAAGTGCACCATCACTCAACAGCGTAGGTGTATGTTCGAATGGACACTTCCCATTACCCACTTTAAAGTGACTGAGGCCTTAATCTTTAGTCACATTGCTGCGCTCTACTGTTTCCTCCAGCGACCGATATTGCAGAACGCGTGACATTTCTTCTGGGCATGGGAATTATATTTCACCATTCAGAGCAGCTCACCTAATTGACTGTGAAATGTGAGATTTATCGTCACTATCTCGAGATAGATGACTCTATCCCAAACTGAGTGAAATATAACCAATGCATGAAATGTTCCAAGGGATGCGTATAATAGGAGGATAAAACGGAATTATATTTCAATAACTGGGCATCGAAACATACAGCCAAACAGACAGATAGACAGGAAAATCTCGATGAAATGCTTCCCATGATGATGGTTACAATTATTATTAAGTGGTGATAGTGAGTTGGCTTATACGATGACTAAAATTTGTGCCTATCCTGAGGGATTAAAGGGGGAAAATGCTGAAGACATGAGTCTGAAAATACAATTTCAATTATTGCTGTACATAGTACACCGGCCGCTGTCTGCACGTGTGCTCAATATATACTCGGAGTTCAAGCCATTGTTGAGATATTAGATTTTGAATCTGGTTGTGCAATAATTTCCGATCGAACCATATGTTCCAAAGTCCCAGAGCTCATCTGATGCAATACAATAGCAGGAATGTGCAGAATTTGCAGTCGAGACTTTTCCCTTGGGAAACTATACTAAAATGGAATAATGGAAAACAAGAGGCGGAAATTTCTTCGTTCGATGAATTTCTCTGTCGAATCGAATATTTTATAGCATTTACGGTGCCAAGGATATTATCCGAAAGTACTTTTCGTTGAAAAATCAACAACAACAACAACAGCTCAGTTGAGCCGCCGTTTTTTGGTTTAATGGAATTGAGAATTTCATTTTTCGAATATTATTTTACACTTACAAATTAAACGATAAAATATTTGTCACTTTAATTTCGGAACTTGGCCTTTCATGTGATATCCCTTTAATGCATTGCACTGCGTTTGCGGGAAGATAATAAATAGGTTAGGTTGTGTTAGATAAGAGGGGTACCGCCAGAAGACTAGCCCGTATCACTTAGACTTTCAGTGGGTTCATTACGCCCCTTGATCTAATATTGATTTACTTTTAAAACTGCCCTAGATCCATCCTGCTTCCCTTAGAAATCTCAGCATACATCTGAACTCTTTATTGCGCATCTCCCCCAGACCTGAAAAGAAGTAGCTCCCTAATAGCCTATCTCTTTTATTCATGAGAACAAGGCACTCGCAAGGTACGTGTTGGACGGATTCTCTTTCCTACGAGTTGCCGCTACTGCAGAAATTGTCCGCTTGGTATTTGTCCTACTACCGTTAAGGGATTGTCCTCTCCTCTTCTTGTCATATGCATGCCACAATTCTCTAGCAATGCGGCAGGTTTCTGTGATGATCCAGCGGAGTCTTGCTTTTGGATAGGTTTCCCTGATGATTTCCTCTTTTAAAGCTCCGATTGCGATCCTTACATACGATATCACTTCATTTCAGAACCCGTTTTGATTATCTTATTAGCCATCTCGTTGCCTGGGATATCCTTGTGTCCTGGTATCCAACATAGGGTCACCTTGTGTCGTGCAGTCAATTTCTCTAGGCTGGTCTTGAATAACTCCACCAATTTTGATCTTACCAGCACTGCATCCAGCGTCTTGATGGCTGCCTAGCTGTCTCTACATATGCAGATGTGCCCTGCGGACTTTCTGCACATACGTAGATACCAATGCTGCAGCTGACAAATCACAACGACCTCTGACTGAAAGAGACCACATTTCTTCGGCGGTGTAAAAATTCGTGACGCTGGCAGTCTCTGGAGTACTCTCCAGTCCCTGTGTCTGCACTCGTCTTGAATTGTTCCGTAAGGACAGAAATATCGGGTGTTACCACCATCTCCTTCCTATCCCAATCACTTCTGGTGGGCGTCATTGCATTGACACCGGATTTTAAAGTCAGATTCTTCCCTGTAATTACTGCAGTCTATCTACTGGAGTATATTGTAAAGGATAAAACCCCTCTCCACCCACCAACCAATGACAGCGCTAATTGCAGCTACAGCCTTGCAGTAGTGATCTAGCTGCAGTAAATTAGGCATGACCTTCAGTGTGGCCGTGGGCGTAATGCGCATACACCCAGTTATTCCCAGGCAAGTGACCCTCTTAGTTTTTGATAGCGCTTCCAGGTTACATTTCTCTTCAGCGCCGTCCACCAAACCGTGTAGCTGGAGCAGAGGATCGGCATGTACCACCCTGGCTTTTAATCCTCAGTTGTCACCAAAAATTCTCTTACACGTGTAGAAGGCTACACTAAACATTCTAGCACGTTCTTTTAAATTAGCCTTTCAGCTCAGCTTGGAATCGACTATGACTCCCAGATGCTTTGCTTCACTAAAGACAGTAAGATCCTCTCTACCCGACATTGGAAGCCTGAAACTTTGTTCCTGCCTTTTTCTTGTAAAAAGCACTAGATTTGTCTTCGAGGAGTTTACACTCAATCCACCATTATTGACCTAGTTCTCCAGATTAAGCAGCGCATACTACAAGAGAAATCAGATATGGTGATTAAAGGGTGAAAGTGAATGACGTAGGTGCCGATGTATGTCTCATGCTCCAGACCCCTTGCTGCAAGATTAAAAACATCAAGTTGCAAGTTGTTCCATATAGCGGTAAGGTTCGGGTTATTATAATTTAATCATGGAATTTTACTGTCAAAATGAAATTGAAGGGTGACTTGGTGACACCGATACATATAGATGTGCTAGCTATGTGGAAAGGTGTGGCGCTGGCGACTCGTCTGTACCGAATCGAACATTTCCGAGGTCTTTTGTTGTATATTTATTTCGTCATTTACAGATGATTAATTTCAAAACGTTTTTCCAAGCGTTTTCATATTACTTATTAAGCCACATGTAAATTTCTTTGCAATCGTAATATCTCCGGAGACGGCTCTAGTATACAGCTGTGGTACTATAAGCATTCCAGCGACAGCCAACCAGGTTGATGAGCGAAATAACATAGATACTTAATATTTTGATTCGTTCGTAAACTAAGCAAACAGTTGTACATGTTAAGTACCATGATTTGGCATTCAGTGGCACGCAATATCTCAGCATTTTGCTCTGCGATTGCTTACTGATAACCCATAATGCATGTACCGGTAACTTGGTTCACGCATTTCCGCTTATGCATACAAGTTCGGGCCCCAACATGTACCGTAAAAAATCTCAACTTTGTCTCTTTTCAAGAAACCATCCATGTGAACTAGAATACTGATTCCAAGTAACTGATTTTTTTCGAAAATCGAAAAAGAGTCTTCGAAAATAGTTTAGTTAATTCCCTAGACCATGCACACACAACATTTTTTCTCAACCACCATAGAAATATCTGAATATTAATGAAACTTCAATAAAAATTCGGAATTTGAAATAATAACTACAACCATGGGAGCCGGCAGGATTATTTTTAGGGGGTGCTTCTAGGTATAGGTACATTATATTCATAAACTAAGCAGTCTTTTGTCCATGCTCAGTGTTAACAGAAAATGGGTTAAAGGGCGACACTGAATTCATTAACAAGGTGTTGAACGATTTTGGTCAACAATCTATACGCCTCAGGTTTTATTCAAACCGTGACTTTCCGTACCTACTGCCGGCGTCTATGAGTACAAACCTTTCGCATAGAGATCTCTTCTAATGCAACTCTCGACATATGCCTTTCAATAAAATATAAAGTACAGTGCAGCCTGTAGGAAATTAATTACGTTTTTTGATACAATAATTCAAATAATAAAGTTCCATGGAGTAGACACTGCCTTAATTGACTATTGAAAATTCCGCTAACCCCGAAATTTTACTCGCGGTCAATTTAAGTCAGCCAATATTTGGTAAACAAAAGGAACAAAAATTGGTAGTCAATATATGGTTAGATGCAACTACAGATAGAGGGCAGTAAAACTCTGCTATGTCACAATCTATCAGTGCATTCACCAATAGCTGAGAATTAAGGTATGTTTCTATAACAGAATACTCCTTGAAATGTTCGAACTGAGAGACATCGGAAGGGAAATACCCATTTTAGGCCCAGCATCAACAGACATGGGATATGCTTTAAACGATGCATTATGATACTTTGAACTTATTTTTTATCATTATTTATTTCAACTAAGCGCAGGAAGGCTTGAACGTGTCAAAGTTTTATCTAGTACATTTTCGAAAATCTAGTAAGGAATTCCTTAGGTCCTTAGGAGAAGTTTGAGTACCCACACTCCTATAGTCAACGGCGTAAATAGTCATCCCCATACTTACTTTTTTAGTATTTCCCTCTTTTTTTTATTCCAACTGAGATACTAGATTTATCGCACCTCAGATCGATTCTAACTCGTAGGGTTATATCCCATCGGAAAACGGGTTTCACTGTTCACTTCAATTCATTACCAGTTATAATTCGTTGAAGATTTTTTTTCTCTGAATACTTTTAGGGCAGAAGAGGGGGGGGGGGGGGTTACGAACCCCCGATGAGGTCGGGGTGGTTCCAATTTTCATATCAAATTAAAGGTCTCGCCGAGTACTATCGGGCGGTATACTTTTTCCGATTCAGAAGACTTTATCGTTTTAACCTCCGGAAAACCCATTTTCATGCGCTTGGTTTACGTAACACATTTCGCACATATTTTTGTAGTTCTTTCTTCTATGGCCATTAGTGTTGTGTTGTTAACATTTTTCTCACGCGAAATTATTTTCCACGACACACCAATTCTGCGTAAGGACGAAAAGTAGAAAAGTCTACTTTTTCACGCAAAAAAGTCGCTCACAGGTTTCCCCCGCTTAACTGAAATGAATAGTTTTTATAAAATATGCTCAGAGTATTATAATGCGTCATTTAAGGCCTCATGTCTATAGATGTCGAGATTAAAGTTGTATGAAAAGTGGGCATTCCTCTTTCACCAATTAAATTGGTGAGAAATAAACCGCCTTTTTTATTGATATTCAGAGTATGTTTTCAGCAACCCATTCGCTCTCTCCTTAAAAGGCAACTATCAATTTGGTTTGGAAGAATTTAACCAACAAAATAATTACAAGATAGATAGATATAGTTTTCAAAAATTTTGAAATCTGCTTTCTTATTGGAAATCATCCTAATATGTGGAAAGAATTTGAATGCATTTTCTATAAACTACTCTTTTATGGTGTTACATGTAACTTCAATAGGAGTTAAGTTCCGTTTCTATAGCTCCAACAGGAGTTTGCATACGAAATATGTACTTTGCCTTGTTGAAGTGCTCTTCATATGTAAAAATATACCAATTAAAATTTGCACCACAGCATTGAGAAACGTGAATGCAAATTAAGAGCTAATGAGTAAAATAGAAAAATAAGGAGTCTATAAAAGGTGAAGCCCCAAACCCCACCACACTAGAAAATATGTGTAAATAAACTGTTCTATCCCAGTTCTCCCTGTTTCTGATATAACTCTCCATCCGTAATTGAAAACGTGTGCTAGTTACTCACTTTAGTAAACAACCTTTGATTTTTTCAAAGGTTTTTACCTACGAAGTTAGCCAACCAGTCTATTTCAGTTTTTTTAACTATTGAAAATTTATTCTCGAAGGATTATAAAAATCAACCAAAATTGCGATTCACAAAGGTAGAAAGAAGTGTGTCGCTCCAAAGAACAAAGCCATCAACATCATTCGATCTTCTTCGAGGAGAGCTTTAATTCTGATTTATTATCTCCACAATGACAAGGCTATAATATCCAATGTCAGAAAGGCACTTTCCTGCTGAAGGATGTTGCAATACCTTATCTTGAAATATATTGGAACTCAGACGGTAAGAGTAGGTCACTATATCTTTGTATATTGCTTATTGGTGCTTATTGGCTAACTCTGTTCGATCTGCTCACAAGTAATTAATTATCTTCTCAGGTATCTACTTCCGTTGTTCGTTGCACTTTTTCTAATGTTTCCTTATAGATACTAGGAGTAGTAGATACATGGATGCTATTGTGGGTGAAGATTTATTGAAAGCCATTGGAATTGTACATTAATGGATTGAACAAGCAGTCATCTGCCCCAATAGAAAAATTGCACAATTTTGAGAGAAATCGTTTTTTCCCCTATTGGCTGAATTACATTTATCAAGTTTTAAAGCCGTTTGTAAGTACCTTTCCCGCGAGAAGAAAAAAGTCAGGTTAAGATTGTAATTTTCGATATTTGTTACATACACATGGCAACCTTTTCACGATTTCGGGTGAGTTTTCAGTTCTTAGTTTACAGGGAGTTTTAGTGTCTCTAAATATATCTTTTTCAACAGAAACGAAAACTTATAACCTTTGATTTAAAACTGTTCTTTGTTTCGTTCCTTTTGAATTTACATAACAATGCTCTCCACCTGATTTCAAGATTGTTGTAGTCGAGTTTAAAAAAAATGTCTAGTCAATTTGAAATTGTTTTCGTTGATGTGAATATTTTTGCACTTGATTCGGAATCTGTTATTTTTGTATTGAAAAATATATATGTATCTCGTTTTGTCTGAGAATTACGTTCCAAAAAAACATGACGCAAATCAAAATGGGGAAAAATGATTTAAGATTGTCTATGAAAGGGGCTGTAAAATGTGACACAATTTTTTAACTTGAACTGTACACCATAATGTACAATATAATACAAAAACAAGTGAAAAGCTAGAATTGGTCTAAGACCAATTCTTGTGATACCCATAGATGAATGCACGTATGAAATTTCGTATGGTCACCCATTTGAGCAATTTTGATTTTTTGCATTGGTTTTCTCGCATATATTTCTAGAACGGCTCGTCGGACAGTAAAAATTATTATAACCAATTTTATAAGATTTCTTATTCTGAAGAAGTTTTTAGTACAATAAAAATGTCTAGGACTGATCGTTTTCAAAGTGTATGTAAAAAACCAAAATTTGTATATGGCAACACCAAGAAGGGGTTGCCCGATTTAGTCCATTTTTGAAATTTTCGTTGCTATTACTATGAAAACCCAAACGTATTAAATTTCAGCTTTCTTATATCGACGTGTTCTCACGTAGTGTCTATATCGTGGAAAACGAAATTTTTGTAACTTTTCGAACTTAATTTTACTTTTTTTTTTAATGTCCGTGTACAAAATTTCAGCTTTTTAGGTGAACGCGTTCTCGAGTTATCGTGCACACGGACGGACGGACGGACGGACGGACGGACGGACAGACGGACGGACGACGGACGAGACGAATGCAAAAATCAAAATAACTTTTAATTTTATGCGGGGGTGTCCAATCCATTTTGCTCTACCATCATTATTTCTGTGCGTTACAAACGGAATGGCAAACTTAGTATACCCTATAGACTTCATCTAGGGTATAATAAAAATAATTTCAAATTGGGTGTTTTACTCTCGTGTAATATTTTCTGAAACAGTCCTTGCCATAAATTGTTAGAAAAACCACACAGAAAGCACAATTGGTCGAAGACCCTAGATGAACATGAAAGCTAAATAAAAGGAAACTCCAAAGTTATAGTAACATCAAGAAGGAGTTGCCTTGTAACGGCTTTTCCTTGTGAGCCCTTGTTAGGGGCTCCGGGTGCTCGTGAGTTGACGCCAGGGTCAATAAATAAGTCCATTCACATAAACACATTTCTCAATTATATTCTTGCTTAACATCTACCTTAATATAAAAGTTCACTGTATGCAAATTTTGCTAATCATATTTATCAATATATACATTTATAGGAACAGTATACTTGTTCACAAATTTCTCTGTATCCATCCTTTATTTTATTATAATAGTAATTTTAAGAATACATGCAAGAAAAAAACCATTTCCTGACCAGTACTATATTACTTTCTACGGTTGCTAACTTACGGAAAAGAAAGGGGACAGAAATACATCACGATGGCGTGTCGAGGAAATAGGTTAGCGACGGGAATAGAAACACTCCCAGAAATACACCACGACAGTGTCCGGAACGGGAATAAATCACTCTCAAAAATACATCACGAGAGTGACAAGAAAGGAAATACTCAAAGAAATACATCACGAGAGTGTAAGGAACGGAAAATTCCTACAGAAATACATCACGAAGGTGTACGGAGGAGACGACAGGAGCGGGTCACAGCCAATGAACCGGTGTCCAACAATAAAGAAGTCCGCAGAAATACATCACGGGAGCTCCCATCCTGTCGGCAGCCAGCCACCGACTGAGCTCTCGAATGAATGGCGTGCATACTTTTATACTTTTTTCAGCGGCAGTTACTAGAAGATTTCGGTAATTTCTACATTGTATTAGAGTAGGGATAGGAATGAGAAGTTTGCAGTCGGTTATGAAATTATAAGTGACAAATCTCAACTACAGAGTGAGGTCTAAAATTACACATTTATGTTAATTTGGTCAAGAAAAGAGGTGACATGGAAATGGTTCGTTACAGCTTGATTTGATTAAATTGTAAAAAAATTTTTCAATATTTATATATTTATTCAAGTAGGCCTTTTTGGGACTCTCCGGTACAAATGAAAAGCAAAAAAAAAACTTATTCTATTACACAATCATTTTATTCAAGGCGACAAAGTTTCAAGTCATTTCCACTCATCAACAGGTCCGAAACTATTTTTAGGAAAATGCTGTGCACAGAATTTCAGCTCTCAACGGTGACGCATTCTCAGACAGCATTCAAATACACAGAGTAAAACCAAGGTTTTATATGGCAACACCAAAATGGGGTTGCCCGAATTAGTCCATTTTATAAATTTTGCTGTTGCTATGAAAACACCACCTACCAAATTTCAAATTTTTACGTCAACGCGTTCTGTGGCAGTGCAAGCTCGTGTCCAAAATTTCAGTTTTCTAAATAAATGGGCTCTCGAGTTATTATGAGGACGCATAGATAGGCAGACAGACGGACAGACAGACACACAGACGGAGAGATGGACAAACTATTTTGTTCTGCGAGCATTGTTGGTACGCATTAAAAACGTAATGACAAACTTAGCATATTCTGGAGAAGAACTTTTGGGTGTCCAATCCATTTTGCTCTACCATCATTATTTATGTGTGTTACAAACTGAATGCCAAACTTAGTATTCCCTACAGATTTCTCCTAGGGTATAATAATTTAAACATATTTATATGATCTAACAGTGAACTTTTGTGTGTTTTGTTAAAGATAGTGTAAACGGGAATGCTCATTTTAGGCCCGACACCTCCAGACATGATAGATGTCTTGAACGATGCATGATATTTTATTAACAATATTTATTTCGATTCAGTGGGGGAACTTAGATAGTACTCGATAAGACCTTTAATTTGATATACAACACACCGAATTGGAACCGACCCACGGGGCGTTCCTACCCCTCACCATACCCCAGAAATACATCAAATAAGAAAAAAGAAAAAAGAGAAGTTTGCAAAATCATTGGGAGTGACTCGACAAGCAGTTTTCGTACCCGCCATATTCTCTGGACATTGCTCCTCCTGATTTCTTCTTATTTTGACGGATGCAGAAAGATTTGGCAGATCACCGGTTCACCGAAATCGAAAATTGACTCCAAACTTGGACTGCATCAAAAGACGAGATATTTTTTTCAAATGGAATTCGAAAATTGCCTGAGAGAGTTGGGAAAAAGTAGTAGCCAACGTAGGACAATACATTGATTAATCTGTTCATTCATTTTGTTCTAATATAAATACCTTTTTGAACGTAAAAAAAACGGACCGAATTAATTTGCACACTACCGATAGAATTTTTGGGAATAAATTTGGATCTCCATAAAAGCCACTATCTAGTGATATAAAATTTCGATTAATCTCATAGCAGGATTTATTACTACAGTATTTCAGAATAGTTATTCAAATGGGTCTCTCACACCTATTAGAATAGGGAATATCTGTATCAGCTATTAGTGACTTTTGTAGCCACCAAATTGGCAATAATTGTACGAAATCTATTCATAATTAATTACATTACAAATTCAGATCTAATAATCACATTTTTCGAATATTTGCAACATTATCAGTTAAGCACGAATATTATCAAGGTGAGGTGAGGTGGATGTTAATAGGATAATTTTAAAAAGACGAAAAAAACCCAACTTGGAAAAGTTTTTTAATATAAAAATTTGATTATGCTCAATTTCCTAATTTATAGATATTTCAAGTAAATAATCAAATTTTGCAAAAACAAAAAAAAATCATTTTGTTTTTAACAAGTCGTAAACAATTTTCCTAAAATATCTGGAAATCAATTCAATACTCTCCGAAAATTCTTCTCAACGCAAACACCCACCCACACCTATGAAACTTTCTTCTATTTGTTTAGAACTTAGGAATTAGTTAATTTCTTGGGTATCCACCACAAGTCGATTCTGTCAATTCTTTAAATAATTCCTTTTATCGTTAAAAATACAGAGATAGAAAAAATATTATAAGGCAAAAGAAAAATCAACAATAAAAATCTTCCATAAAAATCGCAAGATATTTCCCAATAAAAATAACTTTCTGTACAGGTATAGGTACAGGAACGACAGAAGGAGTCATAACATAAAACCAGCGGCGCAATCATTGTTTAATAAGCACAACCGTAAAGGACCTTCCAGATGATAAACACAAACAAGGATAAAACATTCAAAATGTTTTATATTGTACATACACATATACATACATTCAGAATAGCACAAACCATTTTTTTTCTACTTTATTTTCACCACTTTCATATCGCTTCTACACCCGGCGCGCAGGATCACAGATTCAAGTTAATCAAGCGAAATACAATAAATCATGCAGGTGAACAATGCTCCGCGGAATAAATCATTGAAGCTCAATAATTCGATTTTAGTATCATATGTCGTGTGGAGTAGAAGTTTGTTAAAAATAAGGGGATTCCCCGTATTCATGCAGCCATTCTCTCCCTCTCTCCCTATACAGTTTATGTAGTATATTGAAAAGGGTCATAAATACTGAGACGTATGGGGCTGACGTCGTCAATAGGATACGAAGGAATTCATCTAAGCAGCTAAGCAGTAGCAGCAGAAGCAGGTATAATTTTTGCGTGAGAGAATTCTTATGGTGGATACAAAAAAATAAATAAAAAATAAAGAAACCCACTTACTCTTCTTCTCGTTCTTCATCTTCTTCTTCTTCTCGAAGTAATGTCAGCCAGAATATAAGTCGACCTTAAATTGGATTCCCCTTCACGTCTTATATGTGCTTTTGTGACAATAAAAAATGACAAATTGGAAATAAAACAAAAAGTCCCCCGCATAAGTGACGCCTTGCTGTGAGAATGAATTGGTCCCATTCAAAGGACATCAATCTTAAATAATAGACACTCCAGGCATAAATAAATCTTGAATTATGTTTGCTTGCTGTTTTTGGGAGAGTCATCATAAAAACAGAGAGAAAGCGCGGCGCTAACGAATATCATCATAGGCAGACAATCTAAGAAATGGGTTCGGACTCCGGAGATTCCTGAGATATGTGAAAGCTGGAAGGTGAAAGGACGTATAGGCAGAGGATATAAAAGTTTCGTTTGTCAATGTGTCTGCTAAGATATATAAGAGGAGTGTTTTTTTTTTGCCAACCGGTTGAATAATAGAAAAAAACGACGTTCAAATAAGGACATCTATCCAAATGGTTTTTTATACTCACAGTAGTAACTTTTTGTTGTTGTTTATAATGCGACATTCAAAGCATCAGGGAATATCCTGTGAAAATATTGCAAATTACTTACACAGCCCTTCCCTGGGAGAGAAAAATGTTAAGGAAAATTTGGAAAAAGTTATTGAGAGCTAAAAAACAACAATTTTTAGGGTCGGATGCTTCATAGGCAGATAATAAACAAAGTTCGCACATTTAAACTATCGCTATGTAACATTGCTTTGTACTGTACCGCTTTCAAGTGTGCTTTGTGGAGCTAATAAGACTTGAGCCTAATAATCATATTTGGATCTCAGCGATTTGCATGTAAAATTTTTTTTTTTTAATGAGAGGAGAATTATTTGTTAAAATTTATTGAAATGGAGAACCCACATTCTTTTGAACATATCTACTTAAAAAAATACGCCATAAAAACGAAAGAGTTTGATTTTCGCGCCTATCAATTGCATCCATGTCCGGAACTGAAACAAGTTTACAAGACTGCACGGAACACCTGTAAGTCCGATATCCAGAGAGAAAAAAATCTTTTTGACCAGAATATCAAACAAAGAATCTTGGAAAGCAGCAAAGGTAACAAAAGTTTCTGGTCCCTGGTAAAAACCATCAGGAACAACTTCACCAGTTCATCCATACCTTCACTACTTTATAATGGTGAAGTAATTGTTGACTCCCTGGATAAAGCTAATATTTTAGCTGTTAGATTCCCGGATGGGTGTTTACAAAATCCAATATACTTCCGTACGAGAGATGTGTTCAGGCACCTTAAGGGGATGAACGTCTCCAAAGCCGCAGGTTCTGATGGTTTTTCGGCCCTATTAATTAAAAGCTGTGCCTCATCCTTGGCTAAAACTCTGCGCAAACTATTCTACTTGTCTTATTCGACAGGAAAATTTCCAACTGCTTGGAAACTAGCTCACGTTCAGCCTATTCCCAAGAAAGGAGAGGGTAGAGATCACTTCGATTCTTTCAAAGGTTTTTGAATCTATCATTAACTCAAAATTAATGAAGTATCTAGAAACTAATCATCTCATCAACGATCGCCAATATGGCTTCCGAGCTGGACGCTCATCTGGAGACTTGCTGATCTTTCATACGGAACGTTGGAACCGTACTCTTCACAATTTTGGTGAGTCTAAAATCGTTTGCCCTAGATATTTCAAAGGCGTTTGATAGAGTCTGGCATTCAGCAATTTTAGCCAAACTTAAAGCACTTGGTCTCTCTCCTCTTCTTCTATTATGGATTGAAACTTTCCTATCTAGTCGCCATATACGTGTTGTATTAGATGGCGTTACATCTGAGCCTCATCCCATAAATGCCGACGTGCCTCAAGGCTCTCGTATCTCTCCAACTCTCTTTTTAATTTTCATTAATGATCTGCTTTTTCTTACTTTCAATCCCATCCATAGTTTCGCTGATGACAGTACCCTTGACTTCACTTACTCCTTTGTCACTCTTGCGGACTTCAGGGGAATGCCACAAGTGTTAAATGAGATTGCATGATTAGATCATTGAATAACGATCTGAGGAATATCCTCGCTTGGGACAAAGCGAATAGCGTCAAAATCAATGCATCTAAGACCCAAAGCTGCCTCATTTCAATAAAACAAGATCATAACTTAAACACACCCGTTTCTTTTGATGGAGCATTAATTTCTGATTCGACGTCACTAAGCATTCTGGGCATTAATATTTCAAGTTAAACTGGATAGATCACATCTTCTCTGTTGCCAAAGAAGCATCGAAATGTCTTGGATTTCTGAAAAGGTGTAAGAAATATTTCAGCCCGTCAAATCTAGCGCTCCCTCTACAAGTCCTACATTAGACCTAGAATGGAATACAACTCCCATATATGGGCCGGGGCTGGTCGCACAGCCTTAGCTTCATTGGATATTGTCCAAAAGAGAGCCTTCAAGCTAATTGGCGATTTGGCAATAACTTGTCATATCGACTCACTCGAGCACCGCCGCAATGTTGGATGTCTTTCGCTCCTTTATCGCTATATGCATGGTCAATGTTCTGATGAAATATCTAGTCGAATCCTTGTAGAATAATTCCTGCACGCAATACTCGCGCTACAATCCACGCACATCCTTTAACCCGTCAAATTACTTTCTGCCGCACACTAAAATTCCGTGATGCTTTTTTATCCCGAACAGTGCGAATGTGGAACAGTTTACCATCTTCTATTTTCCTCCGGCATACAATCTGCGAAGTTTAGGAGCGATATACATCGCCACCTCCGCCACTCTCCTCATATCCCCTAATCATTTCCCTATCTCCTTCCTGCCATGCTGTGCTTTGCAGCATAGGGTCCTGAGCCTGGCTTAATAATATAAAAAAATCATGGAGCGATCCGCTCTAGACAATTTTTCCGAGGGAGCAATAACGAGGGATCCCCGGGGTGGGCGCTTACTTTCGTGTACCTGACATTAGGATGGAGTACTCACTTGGAAAACACACTACTGTCTTTCAGGCTGAAGTCTTCGCCATCGAAATGGCACCGAAGATAGTGCTTGATATGCAGATCAAGGAGAAGGACGTTACTATCTTTTCGGATAGTTGGGCAGCCTGGCCCTAGGATCACATCTAAGTTACTGGAGGATTACCTATCGTCTGTGGATAAGTTGTATATTCACAACAAGGTGTCCCTTCAGTGGGTTCGTATGGTCACATGGCGATCACAGGAAATAAAAAGGTTCACCTTTTAGCTAGGGCTGGCTCTGATTCTCTATTCCTCGGACCGGAATTCGCCGTAGGCGTTGCTACCTTGAGTATCAGGTCTCTCATCAAAGCGCATGTTCATAGGAAACATCAGCAAAGATGTACGTACCTGAGTACTTGCAGGTGCACAAAACTGTTTCTTAATGGGCCCAATAGGAATATCTCTCATTTTCTCATGGGGCTCGGTAGGAAACCACAGCTCGCTTCACACTCATCTAACAAGGATTTGAGTTGTTGACAGCCCTGAGTGTCTGTCCTGCCTGAAACGAGAACTCGAGACAACCGAAAACTTTTTGTGTGCTAGTCCGGTTATCGCCCGGAACAGACTGGATACTCTAGCGTCTGCCTTCTATCTACAGATGAGCTGAAAACTTTCCTCACCAAGCCCTGATACACTGCATTCAGTGGACAGAAAGGTTTTGGTGAAAGGCCTTCTAGTAGGACAGCACAGTGGGCCGCTCTGGCCTCTGTGCTTGGGATCTCTTGTCCCCCTCTAAAAAAAAAGATAGCACGACTTGTGATGTGTAACTTTATGTGGGAGACTCTGTGTAGTATGTATGTCGTTATATATTTACTGGTAAATAACACTATAAAATTTAAAATCTTTTAAATTAGCGTCTATTGTATACACGGGCAAATGAAATTAATATTAAGTTCAAAATAAGAACCAAAAACCAAATTAAAATTAATATTTTAACTTAAAGGATATTGACAGAGTATGTACCAAAGGTTGTCCAGAAGTGGGAGTCCTCCAAGATGTTTCTTGCATTAATGTATAAATAGACAACAAAACAGCAGTTTTTAAGAGTTTATACTGTGCGTATTTTTGTTTTGGTGAATTTTTTATCGTATCCGCTTTATTTGGACTCTGCTATCTTCATTCATAGGGAGGGGTACAGGTGTGCGAACGTAGGGCTCTCAAACACCTAGGAGTGTTGGGTGCGGAACTTAATTGCGGGGCGGCAGACGAAGCCCGAATTTCGATTTTTCCCCTTAGAGGAGGGGAGAGGACTGCCTTGACTCTTCGGACAGACTTTAATGCGCTTCGGTTTATAGATTAGTGTTGGCCTGAGTAACAAAATACACTAAGTATTCATTCTGGACAGCACTTGGTCCATCTCCCATACAAAAACTGTCAATGTCCTTTTATTTTAAATGTTTCCAAGAACTAATTGTCTCAGCAATGTAACAACTCTCAAAGATTGATTTTTGGAATCTAGGTATTAAAAATTGTATCCTCTAGCAGAATTAAAAGACGGGATCAAGTTAGCTGGATATAGAGGTTTGGCTGTAGTTCCGAGCTTGTACATAAGAAAAAAAAATAAACTCTTCAGATTAATTTCCAGCTGGCATCCAAGCAGAGTAGACTTAGCATGAGATGCATGTCAAAGTGACATTTAATTTTCTGGAATCGAAGTTCGACAGAAAACTAGCTGACAGATGACAGACTAAGTGACAACGAGTTAAGTAAATTTTGGAAAGACAAGCCTGAGTATAGTCGCAACATTTCATATCCGAATTAAGTGTAACATTCTATTCAGGTACGGAATAATAACACCATCTTTAGTACAACCGTAGAATTAGTCGAACCAGTAGAAAAGGCAATATACTGAGATATATTAGGTTTAGATTATGTGCAAAAGCAAACCTATTAATTTCAAGTAAGTCGCAGTGAGTCTTCCAGTGGAGCTATAAGATAAATTTAAAAGTCATATTCATAAATATGAATATAAACGTTATATAAGCGGCAAAACATTGATATACAATACAGAATAAAGAATAAAGGTTCAAGAATGGATCCCTGTGAAATCCCACTGGTTAAAGGATGCAGATAGGAAAAATTTTCCTCACCCATGTATACACGTTGTAACCTGTCGGACAAAAAGTTGTTAATTAAAAGAATCGCCCAATTTGAAAAATTAGCATTGTGATCTAATTTGATTAGCAAGTTTTTATATGAAACGCTGTCAAATAGCTTCGAAAAATCAAGCAAAGCCAAAATGATGATTTTTCTTGTATCGAGCGATGACCGAATGTTAATTGTCACCTTCAGGACAGCACAAACTAAGCACAGGAAGAAAATCTAACTGTCCTGTCCCATCACTTATTAGATTATTCTCATATATCTGAATATGAATTTTCGAAAATTTTCGAAAATTCGAAATTTAAGTTCGAATTTAAAACTATCCCTCTAGAATTAAAAATGTCTTTTTGTCCAGTCCTATCGTCAGTATTTAACCATTAAAAGCCATAAATCCTTAACATTTTGCAATCTCGTTATTTTTGCACTTTAATTGGATTTTTTTTTTAATTATTCTCATAATATTGTCATTACTTGTGTTCCCATATTCTGGTTTTCACCTATCTACATACACTTAAATCCATTTCATAAAATAAAAACAAAAATGCTTTTATTCCTTTCGTTCATCTCTGAAATTTTTTCGTATGTGTATCAAACCTTACCAACTTGACTTTAATCGTCATTCCATAGCAGATATAAAGTAACCACATAAAAGTTAAGATAAGCCATAGCTACAGATGTATCATTAATGTACATAGGTAGTACCAGGACCCGCAAAACATTCACCATTTTGCCATTAAATTAACTCATAAATTTTAATTGAATGACTTGGAGCTCGTAGTATAAATTTAATTGGTTAACGACAAATGTGCCGATGAAAGCTTGGTGTTTTTGTTTTTTTATCCTCAACATTTAAATGCAATTTGTGCGACACAGATGACAATACACAGCGAAATACGTCTGTGTGGAATTTATCCTGAAATTCTTGTTTATTCTGACTATACCATCACTACGTCCTGTACTAACTAAAATAAGGGAAGAACACTTTTGGTCATTTACGCATCCTTCAACAATTTTTAATAACCGTTACGCTGGCATACCCAAAATAACGTGCATATCAATTGGCGTAGATATTTGATTTATAGAAGTTTTGCGAATAAAAGGAAAGCATTATTCTTTGGGTTTCATAATCTTAAAAATAGGACGGCAACAGGAGTTCTCTATCGGATCCGGTTTTATTCTATAGCTTTTTCCGGAATCTCTTTTTCCAAAATTGCTCTCCTCCAAGTACTTCTCGGTTTTTCTGCCCGACGGATTCAATGCATGGTCAAGTGGATGGCTGGCTTTGGGGTATGTGACCAATCCAGCTCCACTTTTTTTTTTTGTTTTATTTCATCGTCGATCTGAATGTCTCCTTAATAGTTCGTTTCACACTCAGTTTTGTCAACTAATTGTTAAAATGTGCTACAAACACTCATTTTAAAAAGTTTCCATAGGCCACTTTAAGAATTGAGTGTCACGTCATGCAACTATAGAATAGCACTTATTTCGCTGCAATATGATTTTGAAATTCTGTTCTCTACCTCGACTGTCTCGTTATTTATTTGTGTTTGAGAGATGAAACTTGTTTTGAATCATTTGTTTTTTTCTTTTTGCTGGATTCAGTCTTAAACTACGGTTTCCAATAGAATGCGGTGGGCAATTGCGCGACAGAAATATGTTCACGCTAATCATGGGCCAAGGGTCAACTTTACCGCCACATACATAGTTTACTCAACCTGTAAAGTTTACCTGCTGGCTGTTATATCTCATCTGGGTCAGGCCAGAGGCTTATACCCTCCCTAGACACACGGGACATATCAATGATCATTGGTTCAATGACGTAATTGGATCAATGATCATTCCTATTTTGGGGTGGCACACGGCAATGACGGTCTTCACGTAAATAGATTTGACAGACTAGATTTGACCCATTAAATGTGTCACTTGTGCATACTGGTGATTACTCCCATATCCTTAAATTTCACAGACATATCCGCGTATATGTGGCTATTTCTTCGTGCCTTTCTCAGATCTTTTATATAAATGTGCCACAGCTCACACAACTTATAATTATCAGCAGTTTTTCACAATCTTGCTTTTTTCTTCGTCTCTTTTTCATTCGTCTCTTTTTCATTCGTCTCTTATCCATCTATAATGTATGAATTTGTTTTAAAGAATTCAATAATTTGGGAAACATGCAAAATTTACCTTGAAAAATGTATCAGCCAATTTCACAAATGACATCTGACAGTAATGGCTGGAGAATCAGTTGATTTTACCAATAATTTGCAGTTCCTTACCGCTGAAAGCGCGCCTATCGCTAAAAGAAATGACAAGCAATGCATATTTGCAAACGAATGAGCTTGTGGGGGCGTAATTGGTGCAATGACGAAACGAATGACCATTGCGCCAATGATGCAGTGACACACGAGCTATGCAATGATCATTGCTCCATCAATGATCATTGATATGTCCCGTGTGTCTACGGTATTAGTTCTCTTCTGCAGCCACCAATAAGTGGAACTCAAAGAGTCAGCTACAACATAATATTAAGAAGAAGAAGAAGAACGAGCAGGTTAGCCTAGGTACGCGTTAACTACTATAAGAGCCTAGGGTTTTTTGATGCTGCTATAACAAAATACAAATAGAGAAGATGACTTGGATTCGAATAGGTCCTAAATATAATAACACTGACATTACCTCAGTTGAGTATTATCTCTCCAAATCGTACTTATCCTGATTAGACCAGTGTTAACCGACCAAGTCGATGATAAAAAAATTAATAATTTCGTACAAGATAGTGATCTTATTTATACTTACGTGTAATATTTTACACCTGTCTTGTAATATTTTACAAGAGTTTTTGGAACTTATGAAGAAATATTATAAAATGAGGTGGACGATTTTACTTCGTCTGAGTGATGCGGAAAATATGTACGCACATGACAAATCCGCAAGAATCTACAGTTTTTATTCTATTTACATGCACAATTTAAGTAAATGCATTCCGCATAAGTTAAGCCTTTTCCTAATTTGTATCTTAATATGTATAAGCGGCGCAGTCATTCTTTAGTAACGTGCGCAAACGAATAAGTTGAAATTTTAATATTGGATTCATAAGTATGTGAACCTTATAAAAAATAATCTCCCTTGCCTTTAACTCACTTCCTACCGCGTGTACGAATAGTTTTTCTACCTTATCAGATCTATTCTTAGTTAATGAAACCTCATCAGTATTCTCCCACAAAAAGGTGCAATTTTCCACAATTTCAAGGCATCCATTATATTTATCTAAATTATAATATTTGGAGGATTTTCTAATATTGCAGAGGAGTTTTACTTTTAAGGCCGTCACTCTGGATGATCTGTTTTCTGAGGCTTCTGTACTAAATTGGCATAGTGTTCTCTCTATGTGATCGATTGATGAGCAGCCGGATCATCTTCTATATCTAACTATGGTATTGAAAAGTATGTTCCCATTAAAAGATGTCGAGTGATCGATTACAGGTGACATTCGTTCACTCCAAGAATTCGCAATCTCATTCAGCGCCGAAATGTGTCTTTTGCTAGGTGAAAACGCTATCGTTCACCTGAAATACAGCACGAATTTAAAACGTTACGCAATCGAGTTACGGAAAATATGTACGCACATGACAAATCCGCAAGAATCTACAGTTTTTATTCTATTTACATGCACAATTTAAGTAAATGCATTCCGCATAAGTTAAGCCTTTTCCTAATTTGTATCTTAATATGTATAAGCGGCGCAGTCATTCTTTAGTAACGTGCGCAAACGAATAAGTTGAAATTTTAATATTGGATTCATAAGTATGTGAACCTTATAAAAAATAATCTCCCTTGCCTTTAACTCACTTCCTACCGCGTGTACGAATAGTTTTTCTACCTTATCAGATCTATTCTTAGTTAATGAAACCTCATCAGTATTCTCCCACAAAAAGGTGCAATTTTCCACAATTTCAAGGCATCCATTATATTTATCTAAATTATAATATTTGGAGGATTTTCTAATATTGCAGAGGAGTTTTACTTTTAAGGCCGTCACTCTGGATGATCTGTTTTCTGAGGCTTCTGTACTAAATTGGCATAGTGTTCTCTCTATGTGATCGATTGATGAGCAGCCGGATCATCTTCTATATCTAACTATGGTATTGAAAAGTATGTTCCCATTAAAAGATGTCGAGTGATCGATTACAGGTGACATTCGTTCACTCCAAGAATTCGCAATCTCATTCAGCGCCGAAATGTGTCTTTTGCTAGGTGAAAACGCTATCGTTCACCTGAAATACAGCACGAATTTAAAACGTTACGCAATCGAGTTACCGCAGAAATACGGAATTCAAAGAAGTCATTTTTTGGCACTAAACTCAATGCAAATCTTCCTGCGAAGCAGATTTGACGTAGCCTGGGTTGTATTGGCATTGGTCGTTTGAATGCCCCTAAAGTCTGCGAGTCCGGGGATAAGTTGAATAAAATGTTCGCAAATCATCCATCACGGCAGCACCAACCCTCAGATATCGCTATGGATAAGAACTCACACGAAGGCTTTTCTTTTGCTAATATTACACATTTACACCAAATGATGTATTTTTAGTCGCCTCCTCCACTAAATCTGAAGCTGTTGATTTAGATAACGTGCTCCCTAAATTTCTCAAACTTTTTCTTCCTATTTGTCTATCAGCGTTAACTCACATCATCAACGCTACTTTCTTCAGGTCCGAATTTCCCAGTAATTGGAAAATTGCAAAAATTAGACCAATCCATAAGAAATATAATCCGAACCTGACAGACTACCGACCGGTAGCCATTTTGCCGTCTTCATCCAAAATACTGGAATAAATACTGTACCAACACATGTGCGTAAAAAATTTCTTTCAGCTTTCCAATCAGGCTTTAGGCCAAAACACAGCTGTGTCACTGTTATGCTTAAAATATCTGACGACATACGAACTATCATCGATTTAGATATGCTTGCAATTCTTATACTGTTAGACATTTCGAAGGCTTTTAATAACGTTGATCATAGGCTAATGGTGGAGAATCTATCATCGTTATACGGATTTGGGTCGGATATGGTCAGTAAGTTCATCGCCTTCTATATTAGTATCAAGTATCGGAGATTTTTCTTTAGCAATCAACTCTCCAGCAGCATCGACATCACTTGCGGTATTCCGCAGGGTTCAATCCTAGGACCATTATTATTCACACTCTGCATAAATAATCATCCGACTATTATTAACTATAGCAAAGGCTATATAAAAGCGGATGATGTCCAAATATACTTGTCCTCACTGCAAAGTTAATGATGATTTCTCTTCCATATATTGCTCAATGCCACTAAAACTAACGAAATTGTCATCTATAAGAGCGAACTGGATACATCCCACTTCCGGCAGATCCTCCTCGGTAATAGTGTTATAAAATTTAAAAATTCTGTGCACAAGCTGGGTATAATCTTAAATAGTATACTTATTTGGTGCGGTCATATAAACAGTGTTGTGGCTGCTGAAGTCTATGGTGCTTTCGCAAACTTTCTACCTCTCCTACTTTAGTCCTTTGCAGAAGTTTAAGATTTAGTCGTAATGTTCCTAGAGAGAGAGATAGTGAGAGAGAGAGAGAGAAATAGAGAGAGAGAGCGAGAGAGCAAGAGAGAGAGCGCAAGAGAGAGAGAGAGAGAGCGCGAGAGAGTGAGAGAGTGATTGTGAGAGAGATAGAGAGAGGGGGAACCAATTCCCATATGTGTGGACACATTTCGAATCTCAGTTTGATTTTTTGGCCGGATGGGCGGGATAATTATTTTCAATGACAACTCGAAAATCTTCAAACTTTTCACATTTTCACATAATCTGAAAAATTTTCTATTTTCCATTCAAATTTGCCTGATTAAAGCAAAAACTCCAAATTTTTCAGGACGTGATACAATCTCCAGGGATATTTTGTGGTGCTCATTATTCATTTCGAATAAAAAAAAATAATAATTTGGAAAATTACACATAATTTACAAATTTAACAACAATTTTCCAACGCACAGCGACACAACAAAACAAAAAAAATATTTTTCTACTTTCTTCCGCCATTCTACGCGCGATTGGGGGCCGCCGGACTAATAACATTTTGACAACTTTTTTTTTGTTTTTTTGTTTCGACGAGAAAACTTGGCCCTTTCTACAGGAAAATTTTTATACTTTCCATCTGGTGCTGTTGTTGTGCTCATTGTGGGTGGCTTTGCTATGTTCTGTTGAGGAAAACCATTTTCTGTCTGCTGCTGCTGGATGTACAATTGTATGTAAAAATTTTCATTTGGCTTTACACACCTTCCGGTTTCCACCTCGTTGGCATGTAAAACAGTTTGCTTTGTTCTTCTTACGTAGAACTTATGTCCGTGTAAGGCGGCGGGCGGGGGTGGTGAAAATTTTCAAAGTCCTCCCTCTCCCACGATTCGCTTTCTTTATATGATTTCTTTTTAAAATACTACAATTAAATTTATGGGCAAGAACGTAAAAGTTTCTCCCTTTTCTGGGACATTGTCTTTGAAATAATTGTGTCTCTTTAACGGGTACCTATCCGTGGCCTGGAAAAATGATAGTAAGACCGCACCTTGTCGTCGTAACTTTATGGATTTTTCCGAAAGACAGAAAAGCTATGTGTAAGCATCAACTGTTTTTTAAAAATCTTCTCGGATTTTCTTCAAGAGTACGGGTTAAAAATGTTAATAAGAACTTAAATGAGGTTAATAGAGAGGGTTTAAGTAGAGCCATGTAATTTACATTGGGAGTCTAAGGATAGAATCGCTATAAGCTTTAACAGTAAATGTATAGACAAACTTTTTAAAGAGTTCCAAATGTTGTTCATGAAATAATGAATTCAAGTGCAAGGAATTTTGTTTGAATTTGTTTAATTTATTTTCAGCAATTTCAATGGTTTCATAAAATTCAATAACAGAGAAAAATGTGTTTTTCTAAGATATTCTTGGTATGATGTTATTTCATAATTTGTTCACAGAGAATAATAAATTGATAACAGTTATTCAGCCACTGAAGAGGATAAAACATTCAAAAAGTTGTATGAAGCCGTTTTTAATTAAATTAAATAATGAAAAGAGCTAATTTAAATATTTGCTCAAGAGGGCACATTAAAAATTTACAAAATGTCCCTTTTTCCTGAGAAAAAAATGAATAACTAATAGACCAAGAGACCGGGGTAAATTTTTGGTGTGAAATATAACAAAAAAGAAATGTAAATTATAAAACAGAATGGTTTTCCCTGAGCATAGAAATTCAGTCCCAAGACGTTTTTTGTGTCGCGATTTTAAGACAGGTACAATAAATAGATTTTCACAAAAAGGGGAATGTCCACTTTTCATACAATTTTGGGCCTAATAACCTCCAGACATGAGGCATATCTTAAACGATGTATTATGATATTCTGAACATATTTTATTAGCAATGCTTATTCCTATCTAGCAAGGAAAGCTTTGGTGATCGGATGTAGCTTGAGCGGCTTTCTTGAGATGTAGCTTGAACGGCTTTCTTGAGTGAAAAAGTGGACTTTTCTACTTCTCGTGATTGCGCGCAATTGATGAGTCGAGGAAAATGATTTCCTGTGAGGAGAGCACAAATGGTCAGTACTCAGTACTCAGCAAGACCTTTAAGTTGGTATGAAACATGCCGTATTGGAACCAACCTTCCTCCATCCCCCACTGCCGGTGGTTCCTACGCCCCACCCTAAAGGTATGCAGTGACAATTTTTCTTCTACGAATTGTAACTGATAATGATCTAAGGCGAACAGTGAAAACTGTATTCTGATCAAACATAAACCTACCGAGTTAGATCCCATCTAAAATGCAAAAAATCTAGTACCTCAGTTCTTGAATTTTATCACGCATGGTGCACATATTTGGAGACGTTATAGTTGGGGACGATCTAAATGTTAATATTCTGCGTCAGAATGCTATGACTGATAATTTCTTATCTGCAATTCAATCCCTGCAGTTGAATATTGTGAATTCTGTCCCTACTTTTTATAACTCTAAGCTCTAACCCGTCGCTTCTAAATCTCTTCTTAGTGACTGATCCTGATAAGATCCTCTTTCGTAATCAGCTTAGTCCACCAAGTATACTTGATCACGATTTACTTTTCCTGTCCTACAATCTTTCGCATGCTATGACTATCCATGAAAAAGTTTTCTATTTTCGTGATTTTAATCATCTTGACATGATTAGTCTACTTGATGAGTGTATATCGCTACCTTGGAATGACATTGTCGGTCTTCCTTCGGCGGAGGATCAATTTGTGAAATTAGATGAACTGATAAGCAACCTATTCAATAAATATGTACCTGTTAAAATTAAAAGCATTCGTGCATGTAATTATCCCTGGTTTTCCCGAGCAATTCGTTCTCTAATTGAGGAAAGGGAGTTCTTATTTCGGCAGTGGAAACGACTTAAAACTGCATACGTTCATAATCTATACAAGCAAGCACGAAATAGGGTTAGTTCTGCAATTAAGAAGGCTAAGCGCGAGTTTTACTCCTCTAAATTTGATACTAGCTTACCTTCTAAAATGTTATGGGGCAACTTAAGACGGGCATCTGTTTATAAAGATAAAGTCTCAAAATGTCCCTTTGACGCAGAGAAGCTAAATAGATATTTACTTTACTGAAGGGTCTTTCTCGAAACTCTCCATCTGTCAGCAACCGATTACATCATTTCGCTACAAGATCAAAGTGCAAATTGCTTCTCGTTCCGCTGTATAGATTATGGGGAACTGTATCAAGCTGTACACTCTATCAAGTCCTAAAAACTGGTTTTGATGAAATCAAACCCCGTTTTATTAAGCTGGTATTCCCTTACATTTCCCCATATATTCTACACATTATGAATACCTGTCTAATGACTTCTCATTTTCCGAACATTTGGAAAGTGGCTAAGGTCCTTCCAATACCCAAAAAAGCTTCTCCGATTGATTTGGCAGACTATCGGCCAATTAGCATTCTAAGCTCTCTTGGAAAAGTTTTAGAAAAACTTTTGAGAACTCAGATTATGAAACATATAGATTGTAATAAGCTCTTGATGAAAACTCAGTCTGGTTTACGTGAAAACACAGTTGCGAAACTGGTCTGCTCAAGGCATCATCTGATTTGCGATTGGCTCTGGATATGGGTGATATTAGTGTGTTGGTGCTTCTGGATTTCTCTAAAGCATTTGACAGTATTGTGCATGCTAAGCTGCTCCGTAAACTTTTTTCGAATTTTTATTTTTCTCCGTCTGCCGTCAGGTTTATATCGCATTTGCTCTGGAACAGGTCTCACAGGTGATGGTTGATGAGACTGCATCCTCGCTCATGCCATTATCCTGTGGAGTTCCGCAAGGATCAATTTTAGGACCTCTACTGTTTAGCCTCTTTATAAATGACCTTAATGATATAATCCATGATGTTAATCGACATTTCTATGCGTACGATATACAGCTGTACGAAACTAGGCCTCCTGGCCTTATAGAGGGCTGTATTAGTAGAATAAACGATGACCTATCTGAAATTTGCATACAATCAGCTCCTCCTCAATGCAAGTAAATGACATTGCATTGGTTTTTATAGCTCGCTCGGACCAGGATAGTGATAATATTCCTCCTATTATCCTCAATAATGTGAAGCTACCTTTTTATTGTTGATAGTATGTCCAATCTGGGTGTGAAACTCAACACCCTGCTGAAATGCTGTGATCACATTAAGACCACAGTTGGTAAAATTTATGGTGGTTTAAGAAGATTGTGGCTATCTGCCAATATTCTGCCTGTGAACCTCAGACTGAGACTGGTTAGGGTGCTGCTAATTACCTACGGAAGCCTAATCTTTCCTAAGCTAGACTGAGTTTGCAAACGAAAACTCGAAGTTGCCTTCAATGATTGTGTATGCTTTGTCTTCGGTCCGCGTAGGTCGACACATATCACGCTCTACAGATCATCCATTATTGGCTGATCTTTGGACACACATCTCAAGCGAAAAGCCCTCGTGTTTCTGTATAATCTCATTCACAGAGGTGTACCTGAGTATCTTTATAGCGGTATTCAATTTTTGAAATCTCAGAGAGGATGTATCATGCAAACTCCAATTTTCTATTCATCAACCTTTGAACGATCTTACTTTGTCCAGATTGCCCGCCTATGGAATTCATTACTTACTAAGATTCGTCGCGTAACCTCTGTCAACGAATTTAAAAAGCTCCCACTTCCCACTTTCCTACTTTGATGACCGTAGTTTTTATGCCCTATCCCGTTGTGTTAAATTTGCTGCTTTTGTTTGATTTTTAATCTTTCTTTTTATGTGTTTTCAAATTTTTAAGTTGTAAACTATATTTTACTATATATTTACTTGGTACTTTTTACCATTTACTTGAATAAACTCTTGTTCTTGTCTCTTTTCTTTTCTTAAACTATAATCATTAATTTGTATCTTCTCTTTTTTTAAATAATTTAGTAGTACTACTTAGATTACTGTTAAGTTTTCATTATTATTTTTTCTTTCCGGAATTTGTAATAAATTGTACTTAAATATAAGACCATGAATCTTATGTACAATTTTTGAAATATATGTATATGAATATGAATATGAATGAAAAGGAGAGCACTACTAGAAAAGTGAGTACGGGGATGGCTATTTAAGCCTCCGAATATAGGAGTGTTGGTAAATGCCTAGAAAAGGTTCCGCCGCCCACAAAACGTCTTGGGACTGCATTTTTCTGCTCAGGGGAAACCTCTCTCTTTTTTAAGACGTGCATTAAGTGGTTATAGTAAGTGATACAATTTTGAAAAAAAAAAAGATATTCTCAAAATATTTTTACTCACTTAGGTCGGGGAGATTCCTTGCCAGACGCTTGTTTTTGACATTACCTTTCCTTCCAAACATAATACGTATGCATACATTTTTTGGTTATATTTCACACCAAAAACTTACTGCGGGCTTTTAGTCTTTAAAGGGGAATATCAGTGAATAAAGAAAAAAATTTTTTTTTTGCTTAAATAAATAGTTTTGGCCTTTAAGAATATGCCTACAAATTGTCAAAACAATATTCGTCATCCCAGAGTCATCTATACGGCCGGACGCGTACCACCCTTCTTCGTCTATTCAGACGCCAAAATTGATACCTGTGTGACCATCTGCGTGCCTGCGTGGCATATGAAGCAGGTATATGAATATTTGTGTCAGTTGATCAGTTACAAGCCATATTTCGAGTAGTGTGCGTCTTACAATTCATGTTTTGAGTAGCGTGCGACTCAACGGTTTCTTCAAAACTTTAAACGCGTTTTTCTCGAAATCATGTTTTTTGACCTGCTTGACAGCATAACTCAAATTTTAATAATCTTTTTGAATTTTTGATTTTAGATGCTTGCTGTGGCACTTATGCTGTCAACCGTCAGGGAGTCTTTTTTTTTGAGGCGCCATGTTGCGACCGCTCTTCCGCTTAATAAAATGTACTAAAAATAAAAATAAAAAATTCCTTGTATGCTCCATTACTTCAATAATTAATACAGAAAATTTCAAGTAATTTCATCGACCCATTTTTTCAAAAAAAAAAAAAACCCCAAAAAATACATAATTCAGTCTGTCACACTGATATTCCCCCTTAAGGGTTTCGAAAAGAGAACCCTTGATTTCATCTCTGATCCTCAGATATGGCCTAAAAGAAATACAATAGACTGCACCATAATGTCAAGCAGCACAACAACACTCAGAGCGCTATTTCCAAATTTGGATAAATGTACTAAAACCCTTATTCCAGGATGTACTTGTAGAGCTTCGTGTAGCCTCAGCGGGGCAATAAAAGGGGGTCGCACGTGTAGACACTCGTTTTCTAAGGTCTCATCTAAATCTTCGAAATATGAAGCTTTCAAGTTCCGTACGGCCTTGCGGATGAAAAACAAGTTCTCGTAAGCAGAAGCCCATCTTTGTAGTTCAGCAATCAACCTGTCGATAATGACGTTGAAAACGACAGCTCTGATTCCGTCCCTGCCGGATTGTGAATTAGCCGCCCCCAAAAATTTGCCGACCTGCTCTGGCTATTGGTAAATCCGCCCCTGTATGCAGGAAAAATAAAGTGAATTAATTTTTTTTTAATATCTGGTGTCGTATGTCCTTCATTATGGCCTCTGGCCGGGCCCCTACAAAGTTGAGTCCCTAGGCAACTACCTAGTTTGCCTAGGCAGAAGTTCGCCATTGATTATGCGTAAAGTGTGACAACTTTCTCAATTTCAACACAAATTCTTCTCAAAATGGAAATAATCTGAGTGAATTCGACTTACACCGACATTTTATCGGATTATTGAATTCTGAGAATAATATTTATGGGTCTGAAAAAAGAATATCAACAAAAAAAAAACCTTTTTAAAACTTCTCAATTCACTGCAGCAGAAAACTTATCAGAAATGCAATTTTCCAATATCCGAGTAATCTCCTATAGCTTATAGTTGTCAGAAGGAAGGGGGGGGGGGGGGAGGAAGGGATAGGGTTTGTAGAAAAAGTATATTCAATTTCTTAAAGAAACTCGATTGCCATTCTTCGGATATTAGCTTCAGATTGCCCTCGAAGCAGAAAACCCTTATATTTGATCTCATGATCTTCCACAAAGTGGCGAGTATTTAAAATTTAAAAATTCAACATAGTTTGGTCGACTGCCCTATATCCCTTCTTATACCCGCACCAGCTTATGTTCTACACACACAAAAAAAACGGTTTCTGCATTATTGACCTTTGTTATCGTTCAGGAACAGTAAAGACGGAAGTGCCTTTTAATGCATATATCCCAAAAGAGAAAACTCCCAATTCATAGTGTAGTAGAGCTGCTCCGGTTGCCTTCCAGTACCAGATTTGATATCGTTGTTGGTAGAAGGTATAGGGCAAAAAAATCCAAATGCTTCCGCTATTTCCAGTTTGTGCTCTTAGCACAAATTTACATTCCTCCCGAGGGATATTTTTAAGGTAATGGGAAATTTGTTTCGGGATCCTATATGAAATTTATTGCACGTCGCACCATGAATAGCAGTCAAAGCCCTTCCAATTTAAAATTGACTTCAGCGCTATTGTAGGTATATACTAGTATGTGTAGTAGGCAAGGCAAGGCAAGGCTGGCATTAGGCAATCCATCTATTTTCCATACTGCTTTTCCATCTCGACTGAAGTGGAGATTAGGAATTGGTTCGTTTGAGAGAGAGAGTTTCGAATGGTGGAAAGGGAGACCGCAAATCTATGCAATTCTACAAAAGCCAAGTGGAAATAAAAGTGGAGGCTAGAAATAAAGGAAAAAATCTGAAAAGCAATCCTTACGATATCCATCGTTCCTCACTTAACAGGAAATTCTGTTGAGACTTGAGAGCTATATGCCTTGCTACAGTATTTAATTGAATTTGGTTGTGTTTGTATTCTCGCTTTCATAGCGACCGATTCATTGATTCGCTTCCATCTCGATTGAAAAGGTTGTTTTTGTTTTGCTATCCCACACCTCTGCGTTCCGTCTTTTAATGTGCAGGATGGGTTGACAAGAGTGCGTGGGTGGATACCAGGCACCCTCTTAGCCCGAGGTGGTTAAAGGAAGAATAAAGTCGGAACGATACTATAAATGGAGGAGCTAGGATGAAGGGAAATTGTATTAGTTGAACTGGAGGGAGGCTATTATAAGGTTCCAATTGATTTTCCAAGCACATTCTATAGTATAAGAGGTTCGCAGAAAGTTTAAAGGGCTTTTATGTTCCTTGTACTCTCGTCGAGAAATATCCTGCTGTGACTAACAAACCATCTTCGGTGTCCCTTTGGATATTATTTGTTTTTTTTTTTTTTGAACCCGATAAAGCCTTATTGATAAATCACGTACGGGTCTCTTTTTAAATAATCATAACTTAAGTAAATATATCAATTTGGGTATACTTCGGGAGGAAAGTTTATATTGGGGTGCCGCTATGCTCTCTTTGTCCTGGAATTATTGAGATTTCGTTTTTATCAGGATTCGAAATTCGATTAAAAATTTCATCGGATTATTTTTAAAACTTGTGGATTAATGGTGTAACAGAACGTACCCGGGATATTTGACACTGATACATAGCATTAGTTGGTAGTCGTATACCTACGGGGTAGTTCGATTCCCAAATGTATTCTGATATTGAATAGCGGGATTTCGAAGATTTTTTTTTGTCTAGGCTCCCGTTGTACACGAAACAGTTCTGTTTTGATTCTCCCGCTCTATTGCTTAATTCTATATACGTAGTATCATAGATAGCACGAAAACTAGATATCACATGGTATATCAGAGCAGAGTATACGGAATGTCATTTGATTGACATCCTTAACACATCACATACGAGAAAATTTGAATCACTCGACGTATCATTTCAAATGTTATAGTCCATTTGGGAATGGACCACCCAGCCATATCAAGGGGAATGCCCACTTTCCATACAACTTTAGGTCCGACACCTCCAGACATGAGAGATAACTTTCTTGGCAAATAACTTCTTATGAGAAAAACGTTCACAGCAGAGCACTTATGGCCATGAAGGAAAGAACTGCAAAAATATATGCGAAATGTAGTAGCTAGGGTGTATGTGACCCAAGTGCATGGGTTTTCCGGTTGTAAAAACAGCCCGAGACAGTTTTCGGAATTGGGAAAAATATACACCACGCGATAATACTCGGCGATAGCTTTACTTTAAGTCGATAGGCAACTTACGGTATTGGAATCACCTCCCCCCACCCCAACCCCACCCCTGGAATCAAATTTTCCTCCACGAATTGTAGCTGGTAATTAGCTGAGGCGAATAGTGAAACTTGTTTTCCGATCAGACATACCCTAGCGAGTTAGAGCCGATCTAAAGTGCGCTAAAGTTCGAAAAATTTAGCAGCTCATTTTGAATAAAAAAGCGAAATACTAATAAAGTTAGTATGGTGATGGCTATTGAAACCTCTGAGTATACGAGTGTGAGTACTCAAACTTCTTCCCAGGGCCTAAGAAATTCGATTCTGTACTAAATTTTCCAAAACGTACTAGATCAAACTTCGTCTACCCCCCCACTTCACCGGTAGATAGAAATAAATATTGTTAATCTGGAGGTGTCGGGCCTAAAATGGGCATTCCCTTTTGAATACTCTGCTCTAGTATGCATGCAACGTGTAGTTTTCGTGCCATTTATGGTAGTTATGTGCCAAGTGAACTTTGTAATTACACAATTGCAGAGCTCAGAATTTTGAAGGCTACCCTGATGATAAGAAAAAATATCAAGTTAATTGTGACCTCACCAGTTTGATCTTCCATAGAAACTATCTTCGCTTATCTTGGCCTTAATCTACTTCAATCTTCACCTAATCAATAATCAAAGATAGTGTTCTTTTCATGGTTAGTTCAAGTAGCATTCCTAGCCGTCTAGTCAAAGTTTCATTAAGCACTATAAAGAAGTTCCATTTTGATACCACTACTAATTGTTGGCTACATGTCGTAGAGGTTGAAGGAGCTAGGGTAAAGTAATGATTTCTGCTAGGAAACGTTACTTACAATATAGCAATTTTAAGGAAAACCTATGGAGTTTAGGAAATAGATTATATCTTTTTATCTCTCTCGTCTCTTTATTACGTCTGCGGACTCTGAATTTGATCTGATCTGTTTGAACGAAACTTGCCTCTGCTGCGACAAAATCTTTGATACCGAACTCTTTAATTCGGAGTTCCAGGTCTTTCGTCGTGACCATCATTTTCATTTACTAAATGCTCCAATTGGTGCAGTGGTGCTCTCTGTGGTATTCGTCGCGACATTACAAACTCTATCATAGATTTTGATAACGCCATGTACCTAGAGTTCTTTTGCATAGATCTGAAACTTCTACACAAAAACGTTCAGGTATTCTGGCTCATTCCCGACTACCTACGTATTGTTAGCTTTATCGATCGGAAAATTAATTGATGTTATGTTTCCATCTGACGATCTTCTGGTTCTAGGCTAATTCAATATTCCTTTTGTTGAATGGGATTATATAGCCGCGATGCTGACTGTTTACTACCTCTTCTCTCTTCTGCACCTCCACTGACATGTTTAATCTTTTCTAGATGGTATCATGTTTTCTGGTTTGATCCAGTTTTCCCATACTAAAAACGAGATTGATATACTTTCGGACTAGGTATTTTCCACTGATTGCAGCCACACAATAATAAAGATATGTCTAGTTCATTTGGTTCCTAACACGAGTCATAACCCTGCATTGCATATTGCATTTCATTTCGAATCTGACATTCAATTAGAATGTTGTTACGTGTGCAATATAAAACGATAAGCGACATCTATTGGAAATGGATACTTCGCGTGAAATGACCTATTAAGTATAGACGCAAACAACTTTCGGGAAATCGTATTATGTGCAAAAGCAAATGACAAGTGACATCTATAAAGTACAGTCATAAGCAACTTTAGGTTCGGAGAATCTATGCTTGTTAAATAGAATCTTCGGGAAAGTTTTGTACAGTTCGTAGAGCATAAATACAACAGTTTTCAGCTTCAGGAAGGGCCGGATTAACCATTAAGCAAACTAAGCACGTGCTTAGGGCATCAAGAGAAAAGGGCACCAAAAAAGTGGATATAGAAAAAATTTAAGACATTTTTAAAGAAAAAAATTCCATAAACAGCTAAATATCTTAGTATCCGTTTTACTTCCCAGATACTTGGAGATTATGTTTTATTTATACGATTTGTTTTGCTAATTTATTAAATATTTTACGATTCGATGGAAATTAATAAACTTGTTAAAAGTAATGTGTAAACGTGATATGCACTGCTTTTCTTTTATATCCCGGAATTAATATTGTTGTGATTCATGTTCCCTATTCCGTGAGTCACAACCATAAGTTCAATACATCAATATATTCTGCTATTGATGCATTATAAGTTTGAACCTCAAAACAAAAATTGAATTGAATTTTAATCTCATTCAAATTCACAATTAGGCATAAATTGAATTTTATTATCAAGACACACATTCCACTCCCACGATATGTCTATTTACCTAAATACAGTGTCTTCTTCCTCTTTACATGTACGCAGTACATATACACATAATGCTTTAATTTCTCCAAAATTCATGTACATACGTACAATTATTCTTGCCGTCTTAAAATTAATATTTTTAAACGACAATAACAGGCATATCAGATTACAGTTTCTTGGTGCAATCAACATTTTTCGCATATTCTCATGTTCGTTTTTTCTACATCGGTCGTGAGAAAGTGGTAAAGAAAAGCAAAAAGGTTTTTTAAATATCGTGAAAATCTGGCGGCAGCGAACCCAACCTCGGGGAGTTTGTTTTTCGACCGTCGTGCAAGAATGTTTAAGAAAAAACCGGGATTTCTTAAGGGAAATACTTTCTTTAAGAAGAAAATTAAGAAAATCTGAATATAAAGCAAGATGTGAAAGGTTCATTGAAAAAAAAATAAAATAATAAAGCTCCATAAAACATGAAAACGTGGATTTGGTTTTCTTCTTACTTAAAGCTCATATGTCCGCTCTCACGATAGAGAATGGAGTGCGCGGCCCATAACAATATCAATCCTGGTTATACAAAAACATACAATGTCGAAAACCGCAACGACAGCCGATATCTTTAATAGTCCCGGCTTTACTGTCGAATAATATTAGTGTGCTAACAATATAAAAATTGTGTGGATGTCGAGCTTACGAAGTCTTCTTGCAGGTCACCATACAGAGCAGAGAATAAACCAGATGCTTTCTTAGGTTAGGGCAACGAGAGAGCACAAAAAAATCATAGGCTTGTCTGACTAAAAAATCCCATTGACCATGAAATCAGCTGATTCAATTTTTAATATAAAATTAAAGAAAATTTCAGTTTTTTTTCCTGCTTTGAATTGCTACTTACAACAATTGTTGTGTTCCCTTCAAAGGGTAAAATCTCTTTTACTTGCGTTTTTTTTTGTGCTTGTGGCAATCATTGTTGGTGTTAGTTAGGGCTCAGCTGATACATATAAGCGCATCGCATATATTTTGGCAACTTTATTGTTATCCTAGTACGACGTTACATCGAAATGCCAGGATTAATGCGGATACCAGCGTCGGAGGATAAACACTGCGTTCATCCTTTACACGTTCTCATTCTCAGTAGTAGTTGTAAAAGAATAGTTGTAAAAGAAAAACTCGCAATACTTCATATGTACCACCTAGTTTTGGTTCTATCCGTACAGATGCAACTATTACTATAGGTAGTTTTGAACATCACAGCGGTCGTAGTTTTATATTACAGTAAAATTACAAAGATTCAGTTAACTAATGGTTTACTAAGATGTCACTAGCCTAAAGTTGCTTCCATTTCCAACAGATGTCGCTTGTGTCACTTTGTGGCACGTAACAATACGATGCTTGCCACGACTTTAAAAAAAAACTGAATTTTGCAGTATTAACAATTATTTCTTGGATTATGATTAAACAAAAATTATGAACGAGGGGGATATTGAGAAGGCAGTACAACTTTTACCAATTCTTCAAAATTCAAAATTTTTATTAACAAACACATCATAGCACCAAAAAAATACTAAAGTTAAGATAGAAGTTAATTTCAGTTAAAATATAAAAAGTCCACATCCGTTACATAATTAATTTCTCGCATTATTATTCATTTAATGAGTTCGAGGTAAAAACCAACGAATAATTATCCTTCCATTGTCGCATGATGATTTTATGTAAATGACATTGAAAACTTATTTACGCAAAGTCAGGATGCGAAATTAAGTTAAAAATGTCGAAAATATAGCATTTATCAAAAACAAAATTTGATTGAATTCAGTGCTGCCGGAAATTCCCTGCAGAGTTTTATTTACATACGTAAATGCCTCTCACTTCCGTAGAAGTCACTGAACTTTAATCAGTTTCGCACGTTTTTATCTCGCACAGCTTTAATTAGGTTTGTATATTGGATAAGGGAGAGAACAGGGGGCAGGATGTATGCATAACTTGATCAATATTCATTGCATTGTTGTCCTGTAATAAGGATTGCCATCAGTTTTGTGGCTATATGTGTACAATTAAAAATTATCATTTCGAAATTTCATGTTAAGCTATAAATCACAGTTCGAAGTTAAAATTAAATTAATTTAAATTGTGTTTCGATTTTGGAGTTATGTTTCGAAATGAAGTTGTACTACGATGTGTTGTATTGATGGAAGGATTTTACACAGGACTTAATGTGCGGTAAATTACTGCATATTTAAATTTAAAGGGACACAAATCCTTTTTATTATTTCTACATTTTGTTTTGCGGTGTACCTATACTTGAAATTTATTTTAAAAGATTTGGCAAACATTTAAAGTGACGTCTACATGGATATCTCTGGTGCTCTAAATAAAATGCTAAAACTGATAATAGAAAATATGCTTAGCGTCCTTCATTTGGGTATCCATTGCAAATTTATATAGCAGCAATCTCAACTTCTCTTGTATTATTGTAATCAAGCTTTCCAAATATTTCACATCCATAGGTCATAATAGGTATTAGCAATGTACGCACTAAAAATAATCGCGTAGACATAGGTGTAAAATGGCTTGACACCCATAGAGAACGAAGTCTTGCATAAGCTCTACTTACAACAGAATTGATGTGGAGATTAGATTCCACGTAAGCGTTTTATTGAAAATTACCCCAACAATTTTAGTTGAATAGGAATAACAGTGTTGTTAAAGGAAACTGACGGAATACCATTCATATTACACTCACGCCTATGAATAAGCAAATACTTAGATTTAGAGGTATTAATAGCCTCCAAGTCCTCATTTACCCGAGAGACACATTCGTCAGTGAGACCAAGTACACTATAGAACTATACAATTGAACATCATCAGCATAAATGTGCAGATTAAAATAATTAACTTGAGAAAATCTCTCATTTATAAACATAGCAAATAGCAAGGGCCGAAGAATGGATCCCTGAGGTACGCCCGATACAACTGGTAGAAATGAGAATTGAGAACTATTTGCTAAAACTGGTTGTGATCTGTTGCTCAAGTAGCCACAAATTAATTTTGCAGAATGAGAAGAGAAGTTAAAGTTCATTTTGAGCTTTGTGTGAAGAAGAAGTCTGTGATTAACGGTATCAAAGACCTTGGAATAGTCTAAAAGAAGTACACGTATGTCCAGGTCGAAAACCTGATTGATATTTGTGCATAAGCCCATTCATAAATAAATAATGAGAAATCTGTAAATGCATAATTTTCTCAATTACTTTAGAGAGAAATGGAAATATACTTATATAGGCCGAAATTCACTACAATGTGAGCTAGTGTTTTTAGGTACTGGAATTACTTTAGCGGCCTTCCATGGCATAGGAAAGTTACAAGTAGTAAAACAAGAGTTGCAAATATGTGTAAGTGTTGGAAGAATATAGGGCAAGCACATCTTAATGAATCGAGGTTTGAGATTATTAGCACCAATCGCACAGGACTTGATGCGGATTAAAGGGATCAAACCTATAAAAGAGACAACAACGTAAAGTGATCCCATGTTTATTTAACCAAATTTAATAGCATAAGCGATCCATGTTATACATACCAGTGTAACTTATTCTGAGAAATGAAGGGGTCAATTAAATCTTAATTTTTAAAAATAATGCCGCATTCACAATGCAGAAAGGGGTAAAGTAGCATAGAGTGGCAACTGGCATCATTTTTTTTCGCGCAGTACTGCCATCTCTGTTTGGCTCAGAGTAGCGCATATACTATTTTCAAGCTGCTATTTCCGAAAGCTTACAAACAGGAATTTCGAACTAGTGGCATGTAGATGGCGTGGAAAAAGCTCCATATTTCTTTTTATCATAACTAACATGTTTTCGTGCTATTTCTTGATTTACTATTTTTTATGAATACTAATAAAAAACAAAAGGTATTTTTTGGAAGCTTAATGATTTTAAAACAAACACAAAAAGAACGTTACTTTTTAGCTAGTTTCGAAGCAATCTGATGGCGCCAACAGGTGTCTCCTTTTGCCAATATATTATTTTGACAACGACAGTTGTTTGGTTGTTAAGTTGGCGTTGCTATGGCATTTTGTTATATTCATTTCAAAGTTCGAATTTCACTCTGTGCTGTATTGTGAAAACGTTCGCTCAGGGCTCAAAGATCACTCTGCTCCACTCTGCGTTGTGAATACGGCATTAAAAAGAAACTAGGTCAAGATAAATAAGGTATTTTTTTTAAGATGCTTCCAAAGCTCAGGGGATAGACTACGATGCCGTAACACAGGAAGAAGAGATAGGGAAATGAGGATTATTGTGTTGAGATAAGTAGGTGATGGTGCGCATTACCCTTGAAGGTTTGTGGCTTATAGCTGGGGGGAAAACAGAGAATGAAAAACTGTTCCACAGTCATATTGTTCTGCTTATGAAGGATTCGCGGAATTTCACGGTACGGCCGAATCTGACTTACAGGGTGTGAGGGTGAGAGAGAGAAATTTCCTCAGAGCAGTAGCCATAGAAGGAGCCATAGAAGTAGCGATAAAATAAAGATATCTATCCGAAATCACGCCGGTGCTTTAGGGTATCAATAGTTGCTATTGAAATGTCTTCGTCAATAAGGCCTTCTTTTAGACTTTGTCTTACGCGGACAATGCAGTGCGTCCATTTTCTGCCCAAATATTGGAATTATATCCTCCTCTAGGCCTGAAATGAGACTTATGGATTTGCGACAAGTCTGATGGAGTAAAATAATTCTTGCATTTTTGCAAAAAGCCCAGGTGTTTCATCGCGTTTTTGGCAATACTAAAAATGTGATCAGACCAACTAAGATTGCTAAATATTTCAATGCCTAAGATGTTAATAGATGATGGGTTGAGTGGGAGTTGAGGTATATTTGAGTGATAACAGACAACATTGCGTTTTCGAAGCATTAAATGAGACCCGATTCTCTCTGCTCCAAGCAACTATTAGAGTAAGGTCATGGTTTAGGGAGAATGTGGCTTCGTTTGTCAACTATAGAATTCTCACGGGAATCAGCTGTAAAACTGCACGAGTACACGAAATCAAGGGTGCTATCCTCTGCAAAACTATGAATAGGATTGAAAGTGAGAGCTAGCAGATCATTAATAAAAATGAGGAAGAGAGTAGGAGAGAGCACCGAACCTTGCGGTACACCGGCATTAATTGTAAAACGGTCAGAAGTAACTCTGTACAATATAACTTGAATTGAACGGTGGAAGAGAAAACTTTTAATGCATTATATGAAAGAAGGGTGTAGACGTACTGACTGAAGCTTAGCTAAAAGAGTATGATGCCAGACTCTATCGAAGGCCTTCGAGATATCTAATGCGATGAAGTCAGATTCATCAAACTTATGAAGACATTGATACCAACTCTCGGTTAGGAATGCTCTCCAGTAGAGTGGCCAGTGGAACTATATTATTTGTATATACAGCCGACATCTGTATTTTCTTTTTAAGGTCAAGTCAGGTCTTAGAGCATATAACTAAATGAAGCGTAATAAACCAGAAAAATTGCAGCAATTCCCAATATTTGATAGAATATAAAACAAACAAAAAATGCAGAAAATGTAGAATTTTGTGTTCGCGATGCACATGGAAGTAGTAAATCTGAAATGGTCCTAAAAGGTGGTTTGGCGTAATTATTTCAAATAAAACAAAACTGTGATCTGCTACTGACAGATTGAAGAACAAAACGAAAAGTTTGGAACACAAAAACGTAAACAAAGAAATATTTCATCGATTATTTATACAACACCGTACAGCATAATTTATTATTGAAGTGTTCTAATCACAAAATTATCAGTTCAAAATGTTTTTATTTATAATTAACACAATTAATTAGCGGAACAATTCAAAATTTAAATTTAACCTCACACCGACAGGGTTTTTATAAGATATTTCACTTCTGTTAGTTATACATACATAAATGTGCTAAAAGTCAGATTGATTTACAAAATTCAATTTTTTAAAATGTACAATTTTCAAAGCCTACACTGTAAAAATAATAGGACTATTCCCTAAATTTTAGACATGCTTTTCCCTTAACATAATTCTAATTTATTCTGACATAGGGGGAAAATCAGTTTAATTTCCCCAAATCAATGGAACATTCAATGAATTTAGGTATTTGGCACCAGAAAACCTATAAAGTACGTAAAATTCCCGAAATGTTAAGCTCTCTTGAATATAAGGAAGAGAATATTCAACGAATTAGGTATTATGCTACATTTTTTATGGAAATATATTTTCGTTTATATAATTCACACATTGTTCTTGAAAACAAGTCATATATTGATTGTTTTTCAATATTTTGTTTAAGCGTGCCCAGTGCACCAATATAACTTCCATTCTACTCAGTGGTATGGACCATAAGAAATAAAAGAGGTGGTCTTCTATCACCTTCACCTATGGTGGAGAGTAGTGCGGTGCTATTACCTATTCCCTACATTTTAGGGAATAGTCCCTACATTTTAGGGTAAAAAACAAAACAATAATTTAAAATTCCCTATGTTTTAGGGAATGTTCCCTATATTATAGGGAATATTCCCTGAAATGTAGAAGAAAAAATATGAAAATTCCCTACATTTTAGGGAATATTCCCTATGTTTTAGGGGAAAAAACCAAAATTCCCTACATTTGAGGGAGAAAAACCTACCTACTGCATTTTATGGATAAAAACTTAATCTTAGTTTTCCAAGGTGGAGCTTTCCCTAATCTTATCGACAAATACCTAACTTTTGTGGCACAAATTGTTGCCACTCACTTTAGGGAATTATTTTTTACTGAGTAGGTAGTTCCTTTTGTTTGGCCAATAGCAAGGTATTTGGAGCAATATGAAGGATGTTCAGGTACAGTAAAGCGGGTTTTCCGGTCGTATCTATCGGATGTAGAGTCAGGTATGAAAGTCTTATAACAAGTCCTTAAGGCTGTTTGCACACGTTTCGACCATATAGCAGTCACAGTCTTTGCCGGACTCACAGGTGCTTCAAAATACAACTATTGATCTACTGCTTTTAATGCCACTTAACGTCTCCTCCTACTAATTTTGTCACAGTTACTCATTTTGTATAATTTTAGACATTTTTCCAAACAACAGTTTATTTCACTTTGTCTCATTTGTTGCCATACTCTCGTAGTACTAATTTTCTTTAAAGTTTTTAAATTTATCATTGTAAAAGTTCCGTAAATTGTAAAGTGAATTCGACTTTCATCTGTTTAAAATAGAATAAAATACAGATGTATCTCTGTAACTGTTATACTTAAGTACTTATGCTGTAAACTTTTATAAACTATATACTATGTATGTATGCATGTTACATAAAACTAAACTGAATGATTTACCAGTAAGATATCAATTCCAATTTCCATTTGAACTAGTTTGACTTCAATGCACGAATACCATCCAATTGAACATTGAGAGGAGTTCACTGTACTAAAATTCATTTTACAAAAGTTTATGTGAATTTATAATGTGTGTATGTTGTATATGTGTGCAGCAAAAGAAGTATATGAACTTTACACATTACAGAAAATTCAAATTCCATTGGAAAATCCTTCTGAAAAATATCAAGATTTTTTCTTAAAGAAAAAACTTTACAAGCCGGTATCTTTCCATCCATCCAGGTGAAAAATGAAAATTGTGTGGCCTTTATTGAGAAAACTTTTTTACATTATTCCAACCAACCATTCAACGATCGCACCATCCATAGTAAAATGGCGAAAGTTTCTCCTATGTGCGGCGTGAAACTATCGTTTAACAACCTTCACAAAACATTCTAGATAAAATATTTAAGAGGGTACATTCTCAGAAAGAAATATTAAAAAATTGTTTCCTGATTCTTTCCTTTTCGCCATTCAGGTTCATTGCTCCCGGCTAAATACTTAAAACTGTCTTACAAGGAAGTTACATAGTTTTGGGACTATTTGTTTTTTACTTTTAACAAAAAAAAAAAAAACTGAAACTTTTACTTCCGCAATAAAGTTCTTTTCAAAATATTCTAAAAAAGAGAATTCTCCCAAGAATGCTTTTCCGGAGAGCGTTTATGTAGTCTTGGTATTTTTTTTTTAAATTCCAATTTATATTCCCTTTCAGGAGGATCTTTAAAAGTACACAGAAAAACAGTAGCCTATTCTTGGGGAATATTAAAACCACATCCTGACCTATGTGAATGCATACGTGTCACGCCATTCATGAATGAGTACAGGATTTCGCTAAATAATTCACCGTTTTTGGTAAACATACGCTATTCTTTCGCATAAAAGGATGCAGTCGAGAGTAGTTATCTGCCCGTACTTATGGAGAAAAAGTCATTTTTTTTTCTACCCATATAAGATAGATTATGACTTAAGCCAAAGCGATTGGTAGTGATGCTGGTGGTGGCTGTTTTATGTACAAAAAAATGCCTCTGCTATTCGGGAAAGCAAACATCCAGGATATGGAACTCCATTAATAGCGTCCTGTATACACTGGGATATTTATATACTTGTTTTATGGTTATGTATATATGAAATTTACCACATGAATGACGAAGGATTTAATTGTGCTGCATGGATTCAATGAGTGCAAAGTTTTACTTCCTCTTTTACCGTTCAAACAGATCAACACTACTTAAGGTCGCACTTTACCATGATGTGCCTCAGTCTAAAAATTTCTCCTGAACACGTATCTACTATATCAGCTAAAGCCTACAGAAGTGAAATAATATTTCGGGATACGTTTATAGTTCGCGCGTACAAGTTATAATAATTTTGAAAAAATTATGAAAATTTTAAAAATGTTAAAATTTTTAATAAAAATATACTCAAAGTGGCGGGAAATTGAAAAATTTGAGATTCTTTCAAAGTGAGTGCCTTGTTATTTCCTAAATTAAGAAAATTTTCTTCAAGTGAGTTATGTGAGTAAAATAAAAATAAAAATTTTCCATTAAATCATTATCGGCATTTTGTTTCAAAACGTCACAAAATGGTAACATTTCTATATGATATTTGTTAATTGTCGTAGCAATTACGACACTGTTACGTAAAATAGTGCAATTGCCAAAATATTATTATCCATGTATTGATTAGTTCTCTTTTTGCAAAAAATGTTAGCAAACAGAGACTTTTGTGGCAACTGCACTCAGCTTAATTTTGAAATGTTATGAAATTAGTAGATTTGAGATGACTTTGACGAAACTTTTTTAAACGTCTGAATAAATGCATACGCCTACTTCAGAAATTGGATAAAGTCAGTGAAGAGCTTTTTTTAACATAATTTTTAAGATTCTGCTCCCTTAAGACTTCTACTTAGCACTTTTAAGGTCGATGCACATTAACCGAGACAGCACAAACCGGTACAAACAGTTACGACCAGCAGCGGCATTTTTCGTGCACATATACCAAAATAAAACGGAAAGGAAAGTTTCAGTTAAGGCAGATATTGCGAGAAAACTATAAAAAACTGATTCCATCTTAACTTCCCACCTAGGCCAGCAACCGGCAAATGCCGGTCTGGGTTCTAGCCACCGATAGCGACCGGCAATGAAGTTTCCGTTTCGTGCCGGTATCTGCCCCGTGCCGATTGATGTGAATTCGCTAACTTGTTTTCAAAGAAAAATATTTTGTCTCAAATTTCACAACTTGTTTTCATAGAAAAAATTTTGTCTCTCAGTGCCGGTTCAAGCTGTACCGGTAACTGTGTATCGACCTTTATTTGCAAAAAGATCTGTGAATTTATTGAAATATATAGTTAACAAAAAAAAAAAAAAACAATTATAGAAATTAAGAAAGATAACAATATATTAAAGTACATAGGACTGTAAGATTTTAAATGGTACAGTCAGGGCCATAATATTCACCAGTGGCGAGGCGTGGTTGGTTATCAAAGCTGAGTGTTCAGGATCGAACAATATTGAGAGATTAATATCTAAGTTCGCTCCAATTAAAACTAATAAAATAAGTAAAAAACGAGTTTTCAAACAAAACTGAGGCCAAGCCGCATGAAAAGGTAGAAAATAAACTTTTCTTCACACACAGAGGTGGACTCAGATTTTTTGATTGGGACATTTCTCTTGAATATTCTTTCTCCTCATGAATCAAATCACTTATTACCACCTCTGATTGATCATACTGAAAAATATCGGTGATTGTCAGCGAATAAAATCTGAGTCCACCTCTGTGTGTGAAGAAAAGTTTATCTTCTACTTTTCCATGCAGCTTGGCCTCAGTTTTGTTTGAAAACCCGTTTTTTACTTATTTTATTTTCTGCCTTTTTCACGTTAACTAAATTGTTATTACGTGCTGCATGGAGATATTTTAAAACAATTTTTAAGTCATGTTTGGTGCCGATCCGAAAACAAAAATTTTTCGAGTATCAAATCGTTGAAGTACTGCAACTGTCGTCTGAAATTCAAATTATGTTTCAAACAGGGCTTTTTAGCTGTATTACAACTTGATCACATATAACATGAATTTTTCCGATTTTCCATGTTTTCCACAGACTTTTCCTATTACTATGAATTGTTTTTTTAAATTTACATGAATTTTCCTCGATTTTTCATGCAAGTTTTCATGATTGTTGAAGAGAAAGTATTGATGCCAGTAGGACGGAAAAAAACAATGATTCCGCATAGCTTATAAAACTTTTTTGTCGGAAAATTTTCCGGAAAAGTCGGAAAATTCCGGAAATTTTCGGAAAATTTTCCAGAAAAATTGGAAAAATCTGCATTTTTCCTGAAACAGACTTATCACTAATCATATCGATGAAAATTTTTCCGATGATTTTCCCGCTTTTCCGGGTTTACCACGGAGATTTCCACAAAAGCAACTTTATGCAACTCATTTCGCTCTACAACTTTGCGTTAGGTTGAAAAACGCTCAAACGCTTCCTTGGTCTGAAAAACTCCAGAAAAGCGTTTTACATGAATTTTCCTCGAGTTTTTCTGCAAGTTTTCACCAATGTCGGAGAGAAAGTAATGATGTCAGTTGATAGGGAACTTGATCCTGCATCATTTAGAAAACTTTTTTACCGGAAAATTTTCCGGAAAAGTCGGAAAATTCGGGAAATTTTTTTCGGAAAAATCGGAAAATTTTCAAATGATTTTTCCCGATTTTCCGGGTTTTCCATTGAAATTTCCGGTTCAAATTTTGATAGGTTCAATTGTCACGCGACATGAACTTGTGTGCCAAATTTCAGCTCGCTGTGATGACGAAAAGTGGGTCTACGAGTGTGTCGAAAATAGTAAAAAAGAAATATATCGTGTACGAGTTAAAGGGAATGGCGTCAAAAATAACACCAAATTGTAGTACGCTCGTATTTTTGAAAAACAACTGAATATGTCTTTGTTGGATCCCTTAAGAGGGAACAATTTTAAATTACAGAAATAGTAATATATGAAAAGGAACAGACACCGCTTATGTTACTATTAAAGAACAGGTAAAGAAACTTTTGTGAACATTTCATATATTATTTATACTTTAATCACAATTCATTTGTAAATAAATTCCATATGCCTACTTTCCTTACAAAAGTCCTGTATGACTTCCTCGTAGAATTTTTCTTTTTTCTTTAATTCTGTGAGGAGATGTTTTTTATCTGAAATAAGGTCTAAGCTCGACAGTATTTCTTGTCCCGTGGAGCTCCTTAAATATATTTGTATTGCTTTAATGCTGAAAATGATCTTTCAACACTAGCTGTGCCAACAGAAATTGTTAATGTCAAAAACTTGATTGAAGCTCATTTTGCATAATATGCTTTAAAATTTCGTTGACTGACAGTTTTCTGATATGACTTGAATTATAGATTACAATTAACTCATTATTCAATTTTGAAAATTCAAAGAACTGTCGATGCGAACTGTTAATAGAATTAAAGGCATCAAATGGGAAAACTGTGAATAATTTACAAATTTCATGTAATTCACCAATTCAATAACCACAAGCTTCTTCATACTTTCAAATCTAATATCCATTTGGGTAGAAATGTGTCTATTATCTCCAAAAATAAAATTTTGTATTGCGAATTTGGTTCATCGGTTTCGGCAAAAACGATTGAAACCTGTCATAGTTCGAATGTTTGACACTGTCTCATGAATTTTTTCGTTGCAGTAACAAATATTGATGATTTTACTCTGCATATGATGTTAAATAAAATATAAGTGAAGGCAAATATTTTGCAAAGTAATGAGAAGAAACTGATTATCAAATTTATTTTAGAAATGTAGAAACCCCCGGAAAAGAAAGTGGTTTCTTTGTTTCATTTTTCTGGTTCGGATATTATTTTCTCAAAAAACTCGATAATGTCTTCCCTGTACTAATAAATTTTATGACCAACGTTTTGGATCAAGTTGTGGAAACTTTGTTCTAACATGAAAGCCTAAGTAACTACTCTTTGTAGAGTGCGAAAAAAAATGAAAAATGAAAATGCCTCGCAGTTATCGAGCCTAAAATTTGAAATCGTGAAAAAAATGTCATACAAATTTGAAGTTTTATCCTTGATTCTGTAAAGTTTTTACACCAAGGACATAATTTTTTCCCTTCTCAAATATGATCCGTTAAAAGATCCTTCAAAAGATATAAATATTTTTATGTTATGAGAAAAGTGAAAAAATGTAATTTCCAGAACGAACACAATAAGTCCTTGATGTAAAAGCTTTACAGGATCAAGGATAACACTGCATATTTGTACGACATTTCTTTCAAGAAATTTAAGGCTTGATGACTAGACAATTGGCTATAAATCGTATTATGTTTAATAACGTAATAAAGAATGAACGGTCCACTGTGGAACCAGTGATCCAACGATATCAGTGAAAGGACTTCTGAGCATTTAAATGCCTGGCACTTCCTTCAAAAAACGAAAAAAATTCAAACGTAAATTTTAAGGTACGGAAGGGAGGGAGGTTTGAATAAAAGTATGATCAGAGCACTCCAAAGAATCCATTGTCATACTATATCCTTCTTATTTATCGAAAACACTGAATATAATCTGACAACTTAGCAGCACAGGTCATCAAATTTCGTTCAAAGTTTTCAGAACTACAAATATTTAAAAAATAGCTCCAGCTAAACATCACAGAGTTCAAATTTCTCCTTTCTACAGCTTTTTTAAAACCGATTAAGGATTAAAATAAAAATAAAAAAATCGAGTGAGATTTTTGAGATATTCAAGGATAACGGGACATATGCATTAGCCTTGAAGACACATTTTGAGTAAAAGGACCTCAACTAATTTGTTTTTTTTTTGTTTCAGAAACTTCAAATAAATATTTATTTATATTTTTTTCATCAAAATCGAAGATGGTCGATGGACAATTCACACAGTCGAATCTATGGTACAAGACAGTCATACCTTGTTAAGCTGTATACCGTGCTCGACAGCAACACTCTGGGGAACTTATAAGTTTAGTCAGAATGAATATTTCTTTTCCATGCATTCGCACATATTTCTACTCAGGCAGGAACTGGCCGTACTGAAGAGTATTGGTTACTGCTGATACGAAACGCCTTATACACATTGATATCTCCTTGTAGTGTTCACATTGCAAATTGAACATCCTGGATAAGCAATGCAAAGGCATGAGGGATGAGGAACTTAAATATAGTCTGAATGAATATTTATTTTTATTTTATTTTTATCTGAAGAAATATACGTTTACCAGCTGAGTGTTCAATGAACACCTTGAATGCTTTGACGCCTCGCCATAAAATTTATACTTTTCATCATGAAATTTTTTTTTTAATTGGCATTTACTTTGTTAGGGATCCCCTTATAATTGCCATTTTGATAGTGGATTGAAATTGGCAGAGATGGTGAAAATATTTTAAAAATTGAGACAGCCCTACCAATTTCGGGCAGCTTTCTCTAAGATCGTTGAAAAAGAGGTTAGATGAATTCTCCTGACAAGTCTAGGACATTTCTATAATAAGTAAATGAGGGACTCTCCATTCAGTAGCCTATCGCCACGAATTCGGAAATCCTGCTGCGTATCCTGACAGGCACCCCATTTACTTTATTTTAATTATCTTCGGGCCACATCGGTCAATACGTATATTGTCTTCTATACTCCCATGATTTGGTACCCACTGGAGAGTGAGCCTGATTTTTGATAAAAAAATAGTGATATTGAGCTTTGGCAACTTTATTATCAAGGATTTCTTCACAGCTTCAAATAGCTCCGCTTAAAATATGGTTGCGTAGTGTGGTAAACAAAACAATGTGGGAAATTTAAAAAATACTGATCCTTTGAACACCGTCATTATAATAATGACGATGACGTAGCCCCATAGCTTTCGTGTAAATCGTGTCCGTGCATTTCGAGGGGAGCACACCACGATGGGCTTAGGGTTGTTTGCATACACACCAGCAGAATCACTGCCCCGCCAATATAATTTATATATTTCAATATTGCCATGCCGGCGCCGGTGCCGCCATGTGTGGGATCGGCTAATTTCCCGCTGTGGCGATAAAAACGACAATAAATATTGTACTGTCTTTTTATTGCCATGGCGATAATTTGGCGATTGTCTGCGAAATAAAGTTAATTAGATTCCGCAAAATTGGCCTACGAATCGCTTTCTTAGTGGTAAATTATTGCATTTTTATTTCCTAGATCACTGGTACCAGATGTGATGAAAACAAGGGGTATGTAAACTATTTTTAAAGAAATGTTCCATTATCGAAAATATTTCAATATTCTCCCTTCGGAAATTACCTTGGAGGCGTTATTTCTTAAAGTGCGGTAGAGTAAAACTAGTAGAGCAGAAAAGAAGTGAAAGTAATATTTGCGGTAAAATATAAAATAAAATATAAAATATAAAATTCTAAAACTAACTAAATCTGTGATTTAGTGACTTAAAGAAAAAGTTTATTGCAAACGATTGAATTCACAAATCCAAAAATATGAGAATATTTATCGCCATAACGATCATAAAATGAATCACTTACACGATTCATATGCGATGTAACATTTACCCCAGTTAAAATAAATGATAGCGATAGATATGCGTATAATTACGGCAACGATTCTGTACTATTGAAAAGTAATATTTATCACCATGGCGATCTTTAAATGATTCGCTTACACTATTGATATTCTATGCAACATTTACCAACATCAAGTGAAACGTAAACGATAAAAGTGCATTATTTCCGGCAATAAAAATGCTCGTACTGGCAATAAGAAATCAGAAGAAAGCGATTCGTAGACCAATCGTAATGTTTGGTGGGTTTTATACGCACGACGGTACCGCAAGGGCCAGCGGCAACGGCATCGCCGTCGTGTGTGCAAACAGCAAAAGTTCATAGAAACTAAAACCTAAGTTTTTCCCTGTTTATGTGGTTTGATAATTCTCAAGTGTGGATTGCTTCAATGTATTCTTTTTGATTTTAACGCTCTATGAATCAATCGTTCGGTAGAATGGTTTCGTATGTAAATTAACCATCGATTTTTGGCCATTTATTATTATCCCCACTTTTTGTTATAGGTGTCAAACTTGTTGACGTATAGATCAAATTTGTTCAACGAGATTACGCATATGTAAAGGACTTATTGGCATAAAGAAGTGTTGTCCCATTCTTGTTTGCAAGTTAATGCCAACATTTACCGGTTTAATTCTAATAACAAACCCAACATTATTCTAGCATCTAAATTTTTTTTTCATATAGGTACAACTCTTCATTAATTACACTAAAAAAGTTACGTGTCTTGTAACTTTTCCTTCCACGTACAAAATACACTCTAGTGGGAATGGTAATTTCCGAAAATCTTAGAATTTAATTAATTGAGTAGGTATAGCACGCAAATTTCATATAACCAACCACGATAAACTAAGTAACTTATAAGAATACAAGAAATGAACTTTCCGCTAACAAAAATGTAGACTGACTTGCACATATACACCGATATCCATGTTAATCCAAACAATTAATTTTAGATTTAGGAAACTACAAAATTCTCTGTGATACTTACGACTCTATATATCCTTTCCTCTGTGTACATAACTTCTTACACAGAGTATGTAAATATTTCTCTGTTTTCTTACTGAAGTTCCAATCAAGTGTCCTCATCTCAACTATTCTAATGCCTGTGTTAAATTAACTTTGCACAGGCCTTGCCAAGGAGTTTCCAGTTGTGTTTACCTTGTTAAAGAAAATTATATTGACATTTGAATTAAGTAAGTTTTTAGGATCACAGGTTTGATATTAAAATGAAATTTTTCACTTATAAGAAAACTACTAGCAGATCTGAATTTAGAAAGTGTGATACAATTTTCATTTCAATTTGAGATTAGAGAGAGAGAGAGAGAGAGCTGGGGTTTTGTCATTATGAATATGAACCTGGGGTTTCAAACCTGTCATCTGTCTACAGGCTTGAAACTCCAGGTTCGATGCATTTCTTGTTTTGTTTACCTTGTTTAAACGGGAGCTGATGTACTCTTCCGTTTGACCTGTGTTTAAACTCTAGCATAGGAAAATGTACAAATATTAGATTCTTTGTAACTAAGTAACATTTTGGCTCCCGAAACAATTTGCAAACAATTTAATTCAACTACCGAGGTAATAGGGATTTTTTGGTGATTGGTCGTATAGATAAGGTTAGGAGATACTCTGTATTTTCATTCGCATTTTTCTACTTTGATGGCAGTCAATAAAAAAAAACTGTGTGACCTATAAATTGCATTTCTATGCCACATTTATCGCTACATGCATGGTCAATGTTCTGATAAAATATCTATTCTGATCCCTTGCAGAATAATTCCTGCACGCAATACTCCCGCTGCAAGCCGCGCACATCCTTTTACCCTTAAAATTACTTTCGGCCCTACACTGTAAAAAAAGTAGGACAATTCCTTAAATTTAAGACACGTTTCTTTTTTTTCCTAAACATAAATGTCATTTTCTCTTATAGACAGGGAAAATCAGTTTAATTTCCCCCAAATCAATGGAACATTCAATGAATTTAGATATTTAGGACCAGAAAACCTATATAGTAGTACGTAAAATTCCCGAAATGTTAAGTTTTCTCGGATGTAAGGAAGAGAAAATAAAGGTATTATTTTACATTTTTTATGGAACACTTACAAAGATATTTTTGTTAATACAATTCACGCATTATTTTTGAAAACAAGTCATATAATGTTTTTCACTATTTAGTTTGAGCGTGCCCAGCGCCCCAGCACTAACTTCCATATTACCTATATGTTTTAATGAAACAAACATATATGGGGTAGTATATGACACAATAAGAAATGAGCTATTCACCTTATTCTAATGTTTTTTAAAGGTGTGGTACTATTACCTATTGCCTACATTTTAGCCGAAAAAAACAGACAAATTTGAAAATTCCCTGCATATTATGGAAAAAACGTAATCTACGTTTTCCATGCCTTCCCTAATCTTATGGAAAAATACCTAAGTTTTGTGGCACAAATTGTTGAATTCTCTTTAGATAGAAAGTGTTTACAGTGTACAGTAAAATTCCGTCATGCTTTTTTAACTTGAATTGTGTGAATGTGGAACAGTCTGCCATCTCCTATCTTTTCTTTGGCATACAATCTTCAGAAGTTTTAAGGGCGACATACACCGACGCCACTCTTCTCATGTCTCCTAATCCTTTCCCTATTTCCTTCCTTCCATACTATGATTTGCATCATATAAGATATCCCCTGATCTTGGCTTAATAATAAAAAATATCCGAAATATCTGTTCTACCAAGAAGCAGTATTTGCGATAGCTGATACTACTTTTTATGCCTTTGTCTATCCCTCCCCAAAGAAAATGGATTAAGATTAAGACATATCACTCAATAAGTCATAAGAACAGTAAGGTTCCAGTGAGTGCATGAATGAGAATAATAGATTATTCCAATTTACCCCGCGTTCTTTGGACCTTTCTTCCGTAAGCCTAATACTAAGGTCCCAGCTAAGTGTTATGGTAGTATGTAAAGGAGTGACTGGTTAGGACGTGAAGTCCAAACTGCCAGCATGAGCTGACAGATCACTCGATGACAGCGATAGCACATGGCGGCACGCTAGCACCTCGGCTAAGGGTGGCGGACAGTGTGGGGGAGTTCCCAAGATAACCTGCCGCTTGTCATCAACCATAAACAAGAAAAATTTTCGTGCCTACATACCAAAAACGAGCCAGCACACACTCGGTCCTGAAGGGACCATTATGTCACCTACCTATTTCTTATGAAGGCGCAGATGGTCTGCCTTCTTGCCAAGCCCCATCCTCCCATTGACTTTGGGTGGCACTGTTTGCAAAGTCCTTTTTTGTTTCCTCTACCTTTGACGTAATCTGAATTTTTATTTCCTTCACTTTTGACGAATTCTAGGTGCGGTGACGTGAAATTGTTTTGCTAATGAGAAATAACCTATTACTAGAAAATAAAAATGGTCTAATATTACTTACAGCGTATAATTCCTCGCCGATGTTTGTGGAAAGTCTTGCTAGGTAGTTAACTCGACGTGTTGAAGAAGATTTGACACCACTGTGACGATCGTCTTCTTCTTACTTCCCAGTCATGTCAACATGGCACCTGAGCGTGAGGAAACATTACTCTCGGTCGGGGTGCATTCAGTTTTCCAACTTGATCGCGCCGGCTCACACGCGTCAGCATTTCGTGTAGCATATTGCTATATGCAATACGCTACGACCATAACATAAGCTAAATTTTGTATGAAAATTCAGCAAGCTAACATATATTGGCGAAAATTTATCCTGAATTTTACCGAGAGCGGTACTAAGGTCAACGCGTTAAATTTGGCTTTTGGGTTTTGATTAGAGATGGCACCACCAGTAAGTCTCCAAAAAATTTAGCTTGAATTTATCCGCCCGGACCGTTCTTTAGCGTGCTAAAAATATTTATTTTCAGAGTTCTGACATTTGATAAATTTATTGACTGGATTTTTGTGTAGTTAACGTAGTTTTGTACGTCTTTGCTGTAAGTACCTACCTCCGGATGAATTGGATTTCTTGTCGTGGCTGTATTTTCAATGTCATTGTTAATTTTGTTTGTTTTATTGTTTACATTCTGCATATTAATTTTATATTTTTAATATTTCCAATAATTTTAACTACCTGTTTTTAGAAATGTTATGACCGCGCGTTGTATTTCCGTAAAAAATTGCAAAAT
>OZ005744.1:200238184-200309292 GCA_963930735.1 Dioctria linearis | reverse complement strand
CACGCCGGTGCTTTAGGGTATCAATAGTTGCTATTGAAATGTCTTCGTCAATAAGGCCTTCTTTTAGACTTTGTCTTACGCGGACAATGCAGTGCGTCCATTTTCTGCCCAAATATGGGAATTATATCCTCCTCTAGGCCTGAAATGAGACTTGTGGATTTGCGTCAAGTCTGATGGAGTAAAATAATTCTTGCATTTTTTGCAAAAAGCCCAGGTTTTTTTCATCGCGTTTTTGGCAATACTAAAAATGTGATCAGACCAACTAAGATTGCTAAATATTTCAATGCCTAAGATGTTAATAGATGATGAGTTCGAGATATCTTCTCCATCCACGGAAATGGGTTGAGTGGGAGTTGAGGTATATTTGAGTGATAACAGACAACATTGCGTTTTCGAAGCATTAAATGAGACCCGATTCTCTCTGCTCCAAGCAACTATTAGAGTAAGGTCATGGTTTAGGGAGAATGTGGCTTCGTTTTTCAACTATAGAATTCTCACGGGAATCAGCTGTAAAACTGCACGAGTACACGAAATCAAGGGTGCTATCCTCTGCAAAACTATGAATAGGATTGAAAGTGAGAGCTAGCAGATCATTAATAAAAATGAGGAAGAGAGTAGGAGAGAGCACCGAACCTTGCGGAACACCGGCATTAATTGTAAAACGGTCAGAAGTAACTCTGTACAATATAACTTGAATTGAACGGTGGGAGAGAAAACTTTTAATGCATTATATGAAAGAAGGGTGTAGACGTACTGACTGAAGCTTAGCTAAAAGAGTATGATGCCAGTTTCTATCGAAGGCCTTCGAGATATCTAATGCGATGAAGTCAGATTCATCAAAGTTATGAAGACATTGATACCAACTCTCGGTTAGGAATGCTCTCCAGTAGAGTGGCCAGTGAAACTATATTATTTGTATATACAGCCGACATCTGTATTTTCTTTTTAAGGTCAAGTCAGGTCTTAGAGCATATAACTAAATGAAGCGTAATAAACCAGAAAAATTGCAGCAATTCCCAATATTTGAATAGAATATAAAACGAACAAAAAATGCACAAAATGTAGAATTTTGTGTTCGCTATGCACATGGAAGTAGTAAATCTGAAATGGTCCTAAAAGGTGGTTTGGCGTAATTATTTCAAATAAAACAAAACTGTGATCTGCTACTGACAGATTGAAGAACAAAACGAAAAAGTTGGGAACACAAAAACGTAAACAAAGAAATATTTCATCGATTATTTATACAACACCGTACAGCACAATTTATTATTGAAGTGTTCTAATCACAAAATTACCAGTTCAAAATGTTTTTATTTATAATTAACACAATTAATTAGCGGAACAATTCAAAATTTAAATTTAACCTCACACCGACAGGGTTTTTGATAAGATATTTCACTTCTGTTAGTTATACATACATAAATGTTCTAAAAGTCAAAAGTCAAAAGTCAAAAAAATAATAGGACTATTCCCTAAATTTTAGACATGCTTTTCCCTTAACATAATTCTAATTTATTCTGACATAGGGGGAAAATCAGTTTAATTTCCCCAAATCAATGGAACATTCAATGAATTTAGGTATTTGGCACCAGAAAACCTGTAAAGTACGTAAAATTCCCGAAATGTTAAGCTCTCTTAAATATAAGGAAGAGAATATTCAACGAATTAGGTATTATGCTACATTTTTTATGGAAATATATTTTCGTTTATATAATTCACACATTGTTCTTGAAAACAAGTCAAACATTGATTGTTTTTCAATATTTTGTTTCAGCGTGCCCAGTGCACCAATATAACTTCCATTCTACTCAGTGGTATGGACCATAAGAAATAAAAGAGGTGGTCTTCTATCACCTACACCTATGGTGGAGAGTAGTGCGGTGCTATTACCTATTCCCTACATTTTAGGGGAAAAAACAAAACAATAATTTAAAATTCCCTATATTTTAGGGAATGTTCCCTATATTATAGGGAATATTCCCTGAAATGTAGAAGAAAAAATATGAAAATTCCCTACATTTTAGGGAATATTCCCTAAATTTTAGGGGAAAAAACCAAAATTCCCTACATTTGAGGGAGAAAAACCTACCTACTGCATTTTATGGATAAAAACTTAATCTTAGTTTTCCAAGGTGGAGCTTTCCCTAATCTTATCGACAAATACCTAACTTTTGTGGCACAAATTGTTGCCACTCACTTTAGGGAATTATTTTTTACTGAGTAGGTAGATCCTTTTGTTTGGCCAATAGCAAGGTATTTGGAGCAATATGAAGGATGTTCAGGTACAGTAAAGCGGGTTTTCCGGTCGTATCTATCGGATGTAGAGTCAGGTATGAAAGTCTTATAACAAGTCCTTAAGGCTGTTTGCACACGTTTCGACCATATAGCAGTCACAGTCTTTGCCGGACTCACAGGTGCTTCAAAATACAACTATTGATCTACTGCTTTCAATGCCACTTAACGTCTCCTCCTACTAATTTTGTCACAGTTACTCATTTTGTATAATTTTAGACATTTTTCCAAACAACAGTTTATTTCACTTTGTCTCATTTGTTGCCATACTCTCGTAGTACTAATTTTCTTTAAAGTTTTTAAATTTATCATTGTAAAAGTTCCGTAAATTGTAAAGTGAATTCGACTTTCATCTGTTTAAAATAGAATAAAATACAGATGTATCTCTGTAACTGTTATACTTAAGTACTTATGCTGTAAACTTTTATAAACTATATACTATGTATGTATGCATGTTACATGAAACTAAACTGAATGATTTACCAGTAAGATATCAATTCCAATTTCCATTTGAACTAGTTTGACTTCAATGCACGAATACCATCCAATTGAACATTGAGAGGAGTTCACTGTACTAAAATTCATTTTACAAAAGTTTATGTGAATTTGTAATGTGTGTATGTTGTATATGTGTGCAGCAAAAGAAGTATATGAACTTTACACATTACAGAAAATTCAAATTCCATTGGAAAATCCTTCTGAAAAATATCAAGATTTTTTCTTAAAGAAAAAACTTTACAAGCCGGTATCTTTCCATCCATCCAGGTGAAAAATGAAAATTGTGTGGCCTTTATTGAGAAAACTTTTTTACATTATTCCAACCAACCATTCAACGATCGCACCATCCATAGTAAAATGGCGAAAGTTTCTCCTATGTGCGGCGTGAAACTATCGTTTAACAACCTTCACAAAACATTCTAGATAAAATATTTAAGAGGGTACATTCTCAGAAAGAAATATTAAAAAATTGTTTCCTGATTCTTTCCTTTTCGCCATTCAGGTTCATTGCTCCCGGCTAAATACTTAAAACTGTCTTACAAGGAAGTTACATAGTTTTGGGACTATTTGTTTTTTACTTTTAACAAAAAAAAAAAAAAAACTGAAACTTTTACTTCCGCAATAAAGTTCTTTTCAAAATATTCTAAAAAAGAGAATTCTCCCAAGAATGCTTTTCCGGAGAGCGTTTATGTAGTCTTGGTATTTTTTTTTAAATTCCAATTTATATTCCCTTTCAGGAGGATCTTTAAAAGTACACAGAAAAACAGTAGCCTATTCTTGGGGAATATTAAAACCACATCCTGACCTATGTGAATGCATACGTGTCACGCCATTCATGAATGAGTACAGGATTTCGCTAAATAATTCACCATTTTTGGTAAACATACGCTATTCTTTCGCATAAAAGGATGCAGTCGAGAGTAGTTATCTGCCCGTACGTATGGAGAAAAAGTCATTTTTTTTTCTACCCATATAAGATAGATTATGACTTAAGCCAAAGCGATTGGTAGTGATGCTGGTGGTGGCTGTTTTATGTACAAAAAAATGCCTCTGCTATTCGGGAAAGCAAACATCCAGGATATGGAACTCCATTAATAGCGTCCTGTATACACAGGGATATTTATATACTTGTTTTATGGTTATGTATATATGAAATTTACCACATGAATGACGAAGGATTTAATTGTGCTGCATGGATTCAATGAGTGCAAAGTTTTACTTCCTCTTTTACCGTTCAAACAGATCAACACTACTTAAGGTCGCACTTTACCATGATGTGCCTCAGTCTAAAAATTTCTCCTGAACACGTATCTACTATATCAACTGTAGGCTTACAGAAGTGAAATAATATTTTTCGGGATACGTTTATAGTTCGCGCGTACAAGTTATTATAATTTTGAAAAAATTATGAAAATTTTAAAAATGTTAAAATTTTTAATAAAAATATACTCAAAGTGGCGGGAAATTGAAAAATTTGAGATTCTTTCAAAGTGAGTGCCTTGTTATTTCCTAAATTAAGAAAATTTTCTTCAAGTGAGTTATGTGAGTAAAATAAAAATAAAAATTTTCCATTAAATCATTATCGGCATTTTGTTTCAAAACGTCACAAAATGGTAACATTTCTATATGATATTTGTTAATTGTCGTAGCAATTACGACACTGTTACGTAAAATAGTGCAATTGCCAAAATATTATTATCCATGTATTGATTAGTTCTCTTTTTGCAAAAAATGTTAGCAAACAGAGACTTTTGTGGCAACTGCACTCAGCTTAATTTTGAAATGTTATAAAATTAGTAGATTTGAGATGACTTTGACGAAACTTTTTTAAACGTCTGAATAAATGCATACGCCTACTTCAGAAATTGGATAAAGTCAGTGAAGAGCTTTTTTTAACATAATTTTTAAGATTCTGCTCCCTTAAGACTTCTACTTAGCACTTTTAAGGTCGATGCACATTAACCGAGACAGCACAAACCGGTACAAACAGTTACGACCAGCAGCGGCATTTTTCGTGCACATATACCAAAATAAAACGGAAAGGAAAGTTTCAGTTAAGGCAGATATTGCGAGAAAACTATAAAAAACTGATTCCATCTTAACTTCCCACCTAGGCCAGCAACCGGCAAATGCCGGTCTGGGTTCTAGCCACCGATAGCGACCGGCAATGAAGTTTCCGTTTCGTGCCGGTATCTGCCCCGTGCCGATTGATGTGAATTCGCTAACTTGTTTTCATAAAAAAAATTTTGTCTCTCAGTGCCGGTTCAAGCTGTACCGGTAACTGTGTATCGACCTTTATTTGCAAAAAGATCTGTGAATTTATTGAAATATATAGTTAAAAAAAAAAAACAATTATAGAAATTAAGAAAGATAACAATTTATTAAAGTACATAGGACTGTACGATTTTAAATGGTACAGTCAGGGCCATAATATTAACCAGTGGCGAGGCGTGGTTGGTTATCTAAGCTGGGTGTTCAGGATCGAACAATATTGAGAGATTAATATCTAAGTTCGCTCCAATTAGAAACTAATAAAATAAGTAAAAAACGAGTTTTCAAACAAAACTGAGGCCAAGCCGCATGAAAAGGTAGAAAATAAACTTTTCTTCACACACAGAGGTGGACTCAGATTTTTGATTGGGACATTTCTCTTGAATATTCTTTCTCTTCATGAATCAAATCTCTTATTACCACCTCTGATTGATCATACTGAAAAATATCGGTGATTGTCAGCGAATAAAATCTGAGTCCACCTCTGTGTGTGAAGAAAAGTTTATCTTCTACTTTTCCATGCAGCTTGGCCTCAGTTTTGTTTGAAAACCCGTTTTTTACTTATTTTATTTTCTGCCTTTTTCACGTTAACTAAATTGTTATTACGTGCTGCATGGAGATATTTTAAAACAATTTTTAAGTCATGTTTGGTGCCGATCCGAAAACAAAAATTTTCGAGTATCAAATCGTTGAAGTACTGCAACGGTCGTCTGAAATTCGAATTATGTTTCAAACAGGGCTTTTTAGCTGTATTCCATCTTGATCCCATATAACATGAATTTTTCCGATTTTCCATGTTTTCCACACTTTTCCTATTACTATGAATTTTTTTTTTAAATTTACATGAATTTTCCTCGATTTTTCATGCAAGTTTTCATGATTGTTGAAGAGAAAGTATTGATGCCAGTAGGACGGAAAAAAACAATGATTCCGCATAGCTTATAAAACTTTTTTGTCGGAAAATTTTCCGGAAAAGTCGGAAAATTCCGGAAATTTTCGGAAAATTTTCCAGAAAAATTGGAAAATTCTGCATTTTTCCTGAAACAGATTTATCACTAATCATATCGATGAAAATTTTTCCGATGATTTTCCCGCTTTTCCGGGTTTACCACGGAGATTTCCACAAAAGCAACTTTATGCAACTCATTTCGCTCTACAACTTTGCGTTAGGTTGCAAAACGCTCAAACGCTTCCTTGGTCTGAAAAACTCTAGAAAAGCGTTTTACATGAATTTTCCTCGAGTTTTTCTGCAAGTTTTCACCAATGTCGGAGAGAAAGTAATGATGTCAGTTGATAGGGAACTTGATCCTGCATCATTTAGAAAACTTTTTACCGGAAAATTTTCCGGAAAAGTCGGAAAATTCCGGAAATTTTTTTCGGAAAAATCGGAAAATTTTCAAATGTTTTTTCCCGATTTTCCGGGTTTTCCATGGAAATTTCCGGTTCAAATTTTGATAGGTTCAATTGTCACGCGACGTGAACTTGTGTGCCAAATTTCAGCTCACTGTGATGACGAAAAGTGGGTCTACGAGTGTGTCGAAAATAGTAAAAAAGAAATATACGAGTTAAAGGGAATGGCGTCAAAAATAACACCAAATTGTAGTACGCTCGTATTTTTGAAAAACAACTAAATATGCCTTTGTTGGATCCCTTAAGAGGGAAGAATTTTAAATTACAGAAATAGTAATATATGAAAAGGAACAGACACCGCTTATGTTACTATTAAAGAACACGTAAAGAAACTTTTGTGAACATTTCATATATTATTTATACTTTAATCACAATTCATTAGTAAATAAATTCCATATGCCTACTCTCCTTACAAAAGTCCTGTATGACTTCCTCGTAGAATTTTTCTTTTTTCTTTAATTCTGTGAGGAGATGTTTTTTATCTGAAATAAGGTCTAAGCTCGACAGTCTTTCTTGTCACGTGGAGCTCCTTAAATATATTTGTATTGCTTTAATGCTGAAAATGATCTTTCAACACTAGCTGTGCCAACAGAAATTGTTAATGTCAAAAACTTGATTGAAGCTCATTTTGCATAATATGCTTTAAAATTTCGTTGACTGACAGTTTTCTGATATGATTTGAATTATAGATTACAATTAACTCACTATTCAATTTTGAAAATTCAAAGAACTGTTAATTGAATTAAAGGCATCAAATGGGAAAACTGTGAATAATTTACAAATTTCATGTAATTCACCAATTCAATAACCACAAGCTTCTTCATACTTTCAAATATAATATCCATTTGGGTAGAAATGTGTCTATTATCTCCAAAAATAAAATTTTGTATTGCGAATTTGGTTCATCGGTTTCGGCAAAAACGATTGAAACCTGTCATAGTTCGAATGTTTGACACTGTCTCATGAATTTTTTTGTTGCAGTAACAAATATTGATGATTTTACTCTGCATATGATGTTAAATAAAATATAAGTGAAGGCAAATATTTTGCAAAGTAATGAGAAGAAACTGATTATCAAATTTATTTTAGAAATGTAGAAACCCCCGGAAAAGAAAGTGGTCTCTTTGTTTCATTTTTCTGGTTCGGATATTATTTTCTCAAAAACTCGATAATGTCTTCCCTGTACTAATATACAGTGTTCAAAATACTGGAATTTTATGACCAACGTTTTGGATCAAGTTGTGGAAACTTTGTTCTAACATGAAAGCCTAAGTAACTACTCTTTGTAGAGTGCGAAAAAAAAATGAAAAATGCAAATGCCTCGCAGTTATCGATCCTAAAATTTGAAATCGTGAAAAAAATTTCATACAAATTTGAAGTTTTATCCTTGATTCTGTAAAGTTTTTACACCAAGGACATAAATTTTTCCCTTCTCAAATATGATCCGTTAAAAGATCCTTCAAAAGATATAAATATTTTTATGTTATGAGAAAAGTGAAAAAATGTAATTTCCAGAACGAACACAATAAGTCCTTGATGTAAAAGCTTTACAGGATCAAGGATAACACTGCATATTTGTACGACATTTCTTTCAAGAAATTTAAGGCTTGATGACTAGACAATTGGCTATAAATCGTATTATGTTTAATAACGTAATAAAGAATGAACGGTCCACTGTGGAACCAGTGATCCAACGATATCAGTGAAAGGACTTCTGAGCATTTAAATGCCTGGCACTTCCTTCAAAAAACGAAAAAAATTCAAACGTAAATTTTAAGGTACGGAAGGGAGGGAGGTTTGAATAAAAGTATGATCAGAGCACTCCAAAGAATCCATTGTCATACTATATCCTTCTTATTTATCGAAAACACTGAACATAATCTGACAACTTAGCAGCACAGGTCATCAATTTTCGTTCAAAGTTTTCAGAACTACAAATATTTAAAAAATAGCTCCAGCTAAACATCACAGAGTTCAATTTTCTCCTTTCTACAGCTTTTTTAAAACCGATTAAGGATTAAAATAAAAATAAAAAAATCGAGTGAGATTTTTGAGATATTCAAGGATAACGGACATATGCATTAGCCTTGAAGACACATTTTGAGTAAAAGGACCTCAACTAATTTGTTTTTTTTTGTTTCAGAAACTTCAAATAAATATTTATTTATATTTATTTCATGGGCTTGCGACGTGTACATTCTGAGATATAAATTTTTGAAGTTACACCTACCAAACAAAATTTGTAATTTTTTTTTTTCAAATTTCAAAATATCGTATATCCGTCAAAAGTAGACAAAACAAAAAATATTTCAACAGCGTACTATTAACAATAAAACCAACCTACCTGGGAAATTTCATCAAAATCGAAGATGGTCGATGGACAATTCACACAGTCGAATCTATGGTACAAGACAGTCATACCTTGTTAAGCTGTATACCGTGCTCGACAGCAACACTCTGGGGAACTTATAAGTTTAGTCAGAATGAATATTTCTTTTCCATGCATTCGCACATATTTCTACTCAGGCAGGAACTGGCCGTACTGAAGAGTATTGGTTACTGCTGATACGAAACGCCTTATACACATTGATATCTCCTTGTAGTGTTCACATTGCAAATTGAACATCCTGGATAAGCAATGCAATGGCATGAGGGATGAGGAACTTAAATATAGTCTGAATGAATATTTATTTTTATTTATTTTTATCTGAAGAAATATACGTTTACCAGCTGAGTGTTCAATGAACACCTTGAATGCTTTGACGCCTCGCCATAAAATTTATACTTTTCATCATGAAATTTTTTTTTAATTGGCGTTTACTTTGTTAGGGATCCCCTTATAATTGCCATTTTGATAGTGGATTGAAATTGGCAGAGATGGTGAAAATATTTTAAAAATTGAGACAGCCCTACCAATTTCGGGCAGCTTTCTCTAAGATCGTTGAAAAAGAGGTTAGATGAATTCTCCTGACAAGTCTAGGACATTTCTATAATAAGTAAATGAGGGACTCTCCATTCAGTAGCCTATCGCCACGAATTCGGAAATCCTGCTGCGTATCCTGACAGGCACCCCATTTACTTTATTTTAATTATCTTCGGGCCACATCGGTCAATACGTATATTGTCTTCTATACTCCCATGATTTGGTACCCACTGGAGAGTGAGCCTGATTTTTGAAAAAAAATAGTGATATTGAGCTTTGGCAACTTTATTATCAAGGATTTCTTCACAGCTTCCGCTCCGCTTAAAATATGGTTGCATAGTGTGGTAAACAAAACAATGTGGAAAATTTAAAAAATACTGATCCTTTGAACAGCGTCATTATAATAATGACGATGACGTAGCCATATAGCTTTCATGTAAATCGTGTCCATGCATTTCGAGGGGAGCACACCACGATGGGCTTAGGGTTGTTTGCATACACACCAGCAGAATCACTGCCCCGCCAATATAATTTATATATTTCAATATTGCCATGCCGGCGCCGGTGCCGCCATGTGTGGGATCGGCTAATTTCCCGCTGTGGCGATAAAAACGACAATAAATATTGTACTGTCTTTTTATTGCCATGGCGATAATTTGGCGATTGTCTTCGAAATAAAGTTAATTAGATTCCGCAAAATTGGCCTACGAATCGCTTTCTTAGTGGTAAATTATTGCATTTTTATTTCCTAGATCACTGGTACCAGATGTGATGAAAACAAGGCGTATTTAAACTATTTTTAAAGAAATGTTCCATTATCGAAAATATTTCAATATTCTCCCTTCGGAAATTACCTTGGAGGCGTTATTTCTTAAAGTGCGGTAGAGTAAAACTAGTAGAGCAGAAAAGAAGTGAAAGTAATATTTGCGGTAAAATATAAAATAAAATATAAAATATAAAATTCTAAAACTAACTAAATCTGTGATTTACTGACTTAAAGATAAAGTTTATTGCAAACGATTGAATTCACAAATCCAAAAATATGAGAATATTTATCGCTATAACGATCATAAAATGAATCACTTACACGATTCATATGCGATGTAACATTTACCCCAGTTAAAATAAATGATAGCGATAGATATGCGTATAATTACGGCAACGATTCTGTACTATTGAAAAGTAATATTTATCACCATGGCGATCTTTAAATGATTCGCTTACACTATTGATATTCTATGCAACATTTACCAACATCAAGTGAAACGTAAACGATAAAAGTGCATTATTTCCGGCAATAAAAATGCTCGTACTGGCAATAAGAAATCAGAAGAAAGCGATTCGTAGACCAATCGTAATGTTTGGTGGGTTTTATACGCACGACGGTACCGCAAGGGCCAGCGGCAACGGCATCGCCGTCGTGTGTGCAAACAGCAAAAGTTCATAGAAACTAAAACCTAAGTTTTTCCTGTTTATGTGGGTTTGATAATTCTCAAGTGTGGATTGCTTCTCTGTATTGTTTTTGATTTTATTTTTTATTTATTATTATCCCCACTTTTTGTTATAGGTGTCAAACTTGTTGACGTGTAAATCAAATTTGTTCAACGAGATTACGCATATGTAAAGGACTTATTGGCATAAAGAAGTGTTGTCCCATTCTTGTTTGCAAGTTAATGCCAACATTTGCCGGTTTAATTCTAATAACAAACCCAACATTATTCTAGCATCTAAATTTTTTTTTCATATAGGTACAACTCTTCATTAATTACACTAAAAAAGTTACGTGTCTTGTAACTTTTCCCTTCCACGTACAAAATACACTCTAGTGGGAATGGTAATTTCCGAAAATCTTAGAATTTAATTAATTGAGTAAGTATAGCACGCAAATTTCATATAACCAACCACGATAAACTAAGTAACTTATAAGAATACAAGAAATGAACTTTCCGCTAACAAAAATGTAGACTAACGTCGTGCACATATACACCGATATCCATGTTAATCCAAACAATTAATTTTAGATTTAGGAAACTACAAAATTCTCTGTGATACTTACGACTCTATGTATCCTTTCTTCTGTGTACATAACTTCTTACACAGAGTATGTAAATATTTCTCTGTTTTCTTACTGAAGTTCCAATCAAGTGTCCTCATCTCAACTATTCTAATGCCTGTGTTAAATTAACTTTGCACAGGCCTTGCCAAGGAGTTTCCAGTTGTGTTTACCTTGTTAAAGAAAATTATATTGACATTTGAATTAAGTAAGTTTTTAGAATCTCACAGGCGTGCTGGTTTGATATTAAAATGAAATTTTTCACTTATAAGAAAACTACTAGCAGATCTGAATTTAGAAAGTGTGATACAATTTTCATCTTCAATTTGAGATTAGAAAGAGAGAGAGAGCTGGGGTTTTGTCATTATGAATATGAACCTGGGGTTTCAAACCTGTTATCTGTCTACACGTCTAAAACTCCAGGTTCAATGCATTTCTTGTTTTGTTTACCTTGTTTAAACGGAAGCTGTTGTACTCTTCCGTTTGACCTGTGTTTAAACTCGCAAAGGAAATTGTACAAATATTAGATGTTTTGTAACTAAGTAACATTTTGTTTCTCGAAACAATTTACAAACAATTTGATTCAACTACCGAGGTAATAGCCCAAGAAACAATTTTTTTAATATAGTAGTAACGGTGAGGTTTCCATTACCAAATTATTTAACTTCAGTTATATAGACTAGTACTCGAAACCTTTTTGTAACCACTATAAACCACGTATAGAGCTTAAATGGAGGATTATATAAAGGTTCCCGTGACGTGATTTAGGTAACGTTATATAACTAAAAGTTTTATAAAATGAGTAACAAAAATATTCTGGTTATCTTAATATAACTTATTATATAACCCTTATATAACCACAACGCTTAAAATTTTCTCAGACTGATTACTAGTGATTGAAATGTTACAGAAATTACATTTCGTTACCATTATATAACAATACAATGCAAATATATACGACATAGAATTTCGATATTTTTTTGTATTGCATTTTTATAATGTAAGGGTTTAATATTTTTACATTTTAGAATTACAATGTTTCGGCATGTACGTGGTGAAATTCAGCTGCAATTAAAATTATATTGTGAATATCATCAAAGAAACTTCTAACAAATACAGACCCCTCCAAAAATAAGCAATTTTTAGTAATTTTAATTAAAGATGACAAAATTTAAAATTTTCACTCATATATCTGCAATTTAAAAAAATTGGCTTAACCGACATTTTCTTTTTTTTCTGCAATGGACAGATGAAAAAATGGCGGTTCGTACTTAAATGAACAAATTACCATTACAAAACTTCAAGTAGTTTTATATAAACTGAATGACCGTTATAAAACTTCTAGAAATATTATATAAACTAAAGGCGAATATGGTCCTTATATACCCTTTAGTCATATTATGTAACCTTTTGTAATGTTATATATCTTAATTATAGTCACAAAAAACAGACGTTAGTGTTCTTATATACCCTTTGGTTATATTATGTTATATAAATAAAAACACTTTTATAATGGCTCCATTCGACACTAAAAGTAATTTGTTTTTATAACGATCACCGTAGTTACTAAAGGGCCACCAAAAATGTTACGATATTTTATTAAAGTCACCTAAATTACTGAATGCTTTCGAATTATGTATGGGTAACCACAGATCGCAATAAACACTTATTACCAATAAGTTATATAACGTGGTGACGAAAACAGTTATAAAACTTTCTTATATACCTTCTAGTAATGGTTACTCTAAGTTATATTAGACCGGTGATGGAAACATTTTCATCACCAATTTATAATATCTTAAGCAACTTACTTCCACGATAACCATTAGTTACCTTAAAAAACTCTAATATAACTACGTCACCAATTGGTAATATTATAAAACTCTTATACAACCACTGAAATTCTTATATAACCGAGTAACCATTATATACCCCTTATAAAACTACCCATCACCTTCAGTCACCAAATATTGGAAAAATTGTTACTTGGGAGGGATTGTTTGGTGATTGGTCGTATAGATAAGGTTAGGAGATACTGTATGTTTTACTCGCATTTTTCTACTTTGATGGCGGCCAATAAAAAAAAACATGTGTGACCTATAATTTACATTTCTATGCCACATTTGCTATTATCGCGTACCTACACTAGCTAGGATACCTTAGTACAATACTCCCCTATGTGATATACAATTGTGGTATCTACGTATAGATTGCCTTGTTTAAATTCGGAATCTACGTTCAAGCCATCGAATAATCTTCCATTGTGGAAAATTCCATACCATGAATCCCATGATCCATTCATTTGAATACATCGGAGTTCACGCCATTGGCTTGATATTCATACATGGGTTCTACGAGTATCTACATACTCAACTCCAGGTTTTGCAATGTTTTAGCTTTCCTTCTTTTTAGAATCTTTATCGTGATACGTGTCTTCCAATCGTCTGGAAAAATACGTGTGTTTCAAATTCTTTCAAGGATTTGTTGGAAGATATCTGACGCTTGTTTGGATATAACTGTGACGTCGTTTGCTCGGTCGGGTTGTTTGCTTGGGCACCAATAGTACGGTAGGTAGCAAAACGTCGAAATTTGACTCGGAGTCAGTCATGTTAAGTCAAAATTTCAAATTACTGTGCAGCTGAAAAAAAAACAAATGTTTTTATGGAAAAATTACTGTGTGTAAACGTCGTTGCACAAAAAGTACCAAAGTTATTATATTTTCAGTTATTAACATAAACAAATACCTATAAAAATTTTCAGTTATTAACATGAACATAACTGTCGTGTGTATTGTAAATACATATAGCTATTTATATTTTGAATATATGAAAAACCGGCTATTTTCCGTCGGAAGTAGTAGGACGTCAAATTCAAAAAATTGGAAAAAAATTCCTAATTTTTTCAAATTTTAACGATTTTCCCACCAAAATGCATGATAACTATACAGTTTTATTACAAGATTTAGAAACCCCGGAATGTTACCTTTAATTTGACTAAGCACATGTAGCTGCCTAAATGCAACCGTTTTTGAGATATTCCCGTTTTTATGATGCATAATTTCATTAATTTTCTTCCTGACGATAGAAATCACGCCCAATTTTATGCAATTCCACGCAAAATTAGCGAAATTAAAGGTAATATTCCGAGGTTTCTAAATCTGGGAAAATCGTTAAAATTTGAAAAAATTAGGAATTTTTTTCCAATTTCTTTACTTTGACGTCCTACTACGACTGACGACGGAAGCTGACAGGAAGGCTGATTGGGCATTCACTGGAAAGCTTAGACGGTTTTCTATCATCTGAGATGAATCCCACCTGGATAGGGTGTATATCAGGAAAGTTACAGGGTGCAAAGTGGAAGATGTACTAAAAATCTTAAACCCCCTACCACCGAAACGACGCGTCTTACCCCCCCCCCCCCCCCCTTCACCTTATAATTTTTAGCTTGTCTCCATCTCAGCTATCAAACCCTTGAGTTTGGTGCACCAATTATGAAACACCCTGTATAACTTGAAGTGAAAAGGCTTTATTTCAATTTCGTAACATTTTTTGTTTTTTTTTAAATCAATTTTTAGTGAGCCAAATTCCCTGTAGAGTGCTGGTGTTTAACCTATTCATAATCTCCGTTTGTTGAGATTTATGACAGAAGAATCCCTTTTGACTATTGCAACTATGACATCGACAGAATAAATGTGAAAGAAGTTTCTTCAAATAAGGAAATATTAAAGATGCCTCTTCTTTCTTCACGTTATGACAAATCCACCCCAAAACTCGATTATTGGCAAATTATTATCAATTTCTCGTATCTCCCTAACAAGTCTGTATTCAGAATCTAAGACCCTAGGCAAACGGGCAAAAACAATAACCATTCATTCGTAATTGATTTGTTCAAAAATCAAGTTACCCAAGATTTTGTGAATTAAAACGAAAGTCCTGTAAATTTTTATATGTTATTGACAGCATATTTTTAATAACGCAAAATCCAAGGGAAAGCAATTTTTGAAAAATTCTATTACGAATGAACGATCATTGATTTTGCCCATCTGCCTAGGCTGTCGGATATAAGGCATTAAGAATACTACCCAGCAAACATGGCAAAACGCAGAAGATTCACTTTCTTATTACCTGGACGATAAAATATCTCGCGGATGATAATCATATTCGTATTGCATTATTAACTTCCAACGGGAGAAACTGTTACCCCGAAGGCAAAACATCTTGAAGAAACGAATGCGTATTTTCTACGCGATACGTTATAGTAAATCGCCAATATCCCTTCCTGGCGAGTTATTTTCATATCATGAATAAGAAACGTATTCGTTTCCTCAAGATGATTCGCTTTCTTATCGTTTAAGCAAATCGTTCAAAAATCGTCCTTTGGAATTTGTAGTAAGGGAATTAAGGAGATATTTCTTTAAAGTAGGTATATATTTATTTAATTAAATTTTTTTTTAATATGAATTGGTGGAATTAAAATCACTAGTGAACTCACAAATTAATTACTGTCATGGCGTTTAATGACACGTTCTTCCAAATGATAAACTCGTGCATCATAGAGATGACAAATAAGCGAAACTATTGTCTTCTTGCTTCACATTTGAAATCAGAAAACAAAACTGTTTGTAATTTCATCTTCTTTTCGTCTACGCAAGACAAGGAAGAAATCATTTCACAGTATTTGCTTTAATTTCGCGTGGAAGATATTTGGCAATATCATCCACATATCGTCCGGAAGATTTTTCATCCAAATGTTTGCTGGGCTATAGTCACATAATATATTGTGAAAATGATTTGCCAAAGGAATAATTGACTCATTTTTTTTTAAATTACTAGAATCTAAAATTTCAAAATATTTAAGCCATTTCATGGCATCGAATGGAAACCATTTTTTTATTTGTGCCGCACTTGCAATATAAAATTTTAACCAAGTAGTTCTGAATCCTAAAATTTCTTTAGAACTTAAATTATTATCATCTAAAAGACATGTTGAAACCTTTCCACCTAATTATCTCTCTTCAATTGGGAGATGTAAAAATTCTGACAAGCACTAACGAAAATGGTATGGGTACAATTTTGTTAAAAAGTTACTAAACATCGCGTACAAATTTTTTATTGGAATTACTTCGTTCTACTGAACTTCTTTAATCAATTAATTTCGCGTGGTGTATTAATCCTACATTTAGAGTAAGCAATCAAACATTGATTCAATTATATCTGTCAACGCACGCACTTCTTGCAATGCGTTAAAAATTTGTTAACTAACTTCGGCATTTGGCAGCGTTTAGCTTGGAGAGTTTCGAAGCGGAGCGGTTGGGAAAGCGCTGATTTCTGTTCAACTCGAAGTTGTTTCGAGTGAAGTTCAATGCTGGTTTTTCTAAATCCCAGATAACAAAATGGAACATATTCTAAAAAGATACTTATTGGACACAGACGATCGACTCCAAATCGATAAACTTCATTTATTGTCGGTAAAAGTGTTCCACTGGATATGAATAGAATATATTTTTACCATACATTTTGGAAAATCGAATTCTCGTTCCTGCCTCAGTACAGCAGCGTTCGGACTTAAAAATGATACGTTTTCGATACCTTATTTTGAATCGAATTTTCGTTTCGACACATAATCTTGGTTAATCAGTTGCAATGTCTAATTTGTAGTGGTTTCTAGCAGACTTGGGCGCTAATGAGAACATTCTTTCAACTGGAGCTGAAGAAGGCAATGGTGTTTTCGTTTTTAAATATCTATTCTGATCCCTTGTAGAATAATTCCTGCACGCAATACTGCAAGCCGCGCACATCCTTTTACCCTTAAAATTACTTTCGGCCGTACACTGTAAAAAAAGTAGGACAATTCCTTAAATTTAATACCGGTTTTTTTTTATTAATAGTAAATGTCATTTTCTCTGATAGAATGGGAAAATCAGTTTAATTTCCCCCAAATCAATGAAACATTCAATGAATTTAGGTATTTGGGACCAGAAAACCTACTATATAGTACCTACGTAAAATTCACAAAATGTTAAGTTTTCTCGGATATAAGGAAGAGAAGGTATTATTTTACATTTTTTATGGAACACTTATATATATATATATTTTCGTTAATGTAATTCAGACATTGCTTTTGAAAACATGTCATATAATGTTGTTATAACCATGCCCAGCGCCCCATCACTAACGTCTATACTACCTATATGTTTTAATGAAACAAACATATATGGTAGTATATGAGACAATAAGAATTGAGCTATTCACCTTATTCTTATGTTTGTTTAATGTGTGGTACTATTACCTATTCCCTACATTTTAGCGGGAAAAAAACAGAAAAATTTAAAAATTTTCTGCATATTATGGAAAAAACGTAATCTACGTTTCCATGCCTAAGCTTTGTGGCACACATTGTTGCATTCACTTTAGATAAAAAGTGTTTACAGTGTACATTAAAATTCCGTGATGCTTTTTTATCTTGCATTGTGTGAATGTGGAACAGACTACCATCTCCTATCTTTTCTTTGGTATACAATCTGCAGAACTTTTAAGGGCGACATACACCGGCGCCACTCTCCTCATGTCCTCTAATTCTTTCCCTATTTCCTTCCTTCCATGTTATGATTTGCATCATGGGGGTATCACCTGAGCTTGGCTTAGTAATAAAAAAATAAAAACAAAAGAACAAAAATCCGAAATATCTGTTCTACCAAGAATAAGTATTTGTGATAGCTGATACTAATACTTAAATGCATTTGTCTATCCCTCCCCAAAGAAAATGGATTAAGATTAAGACATATCAGTTCCAGTGAGTGCATGAATGAAAACAGTACATTATTCCAATTTACCCCGCGTTCTTTGGACCTTTCTTCCTTAAGTCTAGTACTGAGGTCCGCGCTAAGCTTAATTTTGTATGAAAATTCAGCAGGCTAAAATATATTGGCGAAAATTTATCCTGAATTTTACCGAGAGCGGTACTAAGGTCAACGCGTTAAATTTGGCTTTTGGGTTTTGATTAGAGATGGCACCACCAGTAAGTCTCCAAAAAATTTAGCTTGAATTTATCCGCCCGGACCGTTCTTTAGCGCGCTAAAAATATTTATTTTCAGAGTTCTGAGATTTGATAAATTTATTGACTGGATTTTTGTGTAGTTAACGTAGTTTTGTACGTCTTTGCTGTAAGTACCTACCTCCGGATGACTTGGATTTCTTGTCGTGGCTGTATTTTCAATGTCATTGTTAATTTTGTTTGTTTTATTGTTTACATTCTGCATATTAATTTTATATTTTTAATGTTTCCAAATAATTTTAACTACCTGTTTTTAGAAATATAATGACCGCGCGTTGTATTTCCGTAAAAAATAATTGCAAAATTCTTCTTCTTTTTGTTTTTACTATATCTTTTCTCTGAGTCTCCTATATTTTTTCTGCTAAAGAACGGCCCGATATTGGAAACCCGCTAAAATTTATTTTAGCGCGGACCTTAGTACTTATCTTTGAGAGGAGTTAGTACTCAGCAAAAGTTTCAATTTAGATATCAGCGCGCCTGTAGGCAATAAAATTTACTATACGTAGGTTTGTGTCCTGAAAATGGAAAAATTCGTATAAAATTAGCCTAGATCTAGACCACAGAACACATTAGAGACATCTGGCGTAAAAGACAGAAACCCAACATGCGTCAAAATTATACAATTTAAGACGAAAAATGAAAGAAATTGAAAATTTTTAACGAATATTAACTCTCCTAAATTTTTTTTGCACATAATTGTTAAACATACTATTTTTCTTTGTATTTCAACAACTTTCAATGAAATATTGCAATTTCTCGTCGATGAAATATCAATAGAAAACACGTATACCTACTATTAGAGCCAAATAATTATAAAAAGGGCCACTAACAATGAAAAAAACTCGACGTTATTTGCTAGATCTAGGCTTTATCTTTCTAAAATAGTCAGAATCTAAAGAAATGAGAATACCTAGTAACAGGAATTTCAATTTCTACCATATTTTACAAGTTTCAGAGATAATATCTCAATTTCAGTACATGTTTTTTTAACTTTTGCCGACGTTATTTAGACTTCTTTGTTACCTTTAATATATATATAGATATAAATCAAATACAAATAGTTTACCAGAAATTCGCATTGAAAAATGGATGAAACTTGCAAATCTTGTTACTGACTCTTCTTAAGTTTAATAAACAAATCTTAAAACAGAAAAATAACAGATCCCTGACATACGTGTTTAATAATATTTTGTGGATCTGCGGTAGTGCGTTTTACTATTGAACAATTTTATGTAAATTATGGAAAAAGCAATTCTGCTTAATTTGAAATTATTACTTCAAAAATTTGACGTATAATCAAAATAACACCTTAAACACCTTAAAATGTTTCGCTCCCCTTTAACAGCTTATAAAGAAATAAATTGTTTTCCAGTCACCACCCCCACCACATCAATAACTATAGCACCATAGAATTTCTAAAACATCCACGTAAAAGGCAACTAATTGCCCTGTGCTGTACCATAATTAATTGCGAACCTAAAAATCGAGTTTGCATAATTTTCCATCGAAACTAACTTTGCGCAATAATTATCTCTCGTCGCCAATTAGCATAACGAAATACGAAATTAATTGAAATTATTTATTCAAAACAATTTGCAAAAAAAAAAAAAAAAAAAATGCTACATCGACATCTAATTTTACTCAGTCCCTTATTCCAGTAGATAAGACACAACAAATGGCCTCCAAGCTTCACCGCATGTCTTCTACGAGAGTAATTCGAAAATGTTCGTGTTTAAGAGTAATCACAATGATCGAATCCTTTTAAGGAGCCGCACTTTCTCGTACAAGATTCCATAAAGGCAACATCTGTAAGCATTAAGCCCGTACATAACAAACTCAAATATTACATAGATGTTTACAAATTTCTGAATATCAAGTGGGACATTTTAATAATTTTATATTTTCCTTCCTGTTTTTGTTTTGTTTCAGATCAATTGAGTCTCGAAAAGATGCCCGATTTTATGGAGAAGCCATCAGAGAGTTCAAAGAGGACGCGTCGTCATCAATAATTGAAAAGGACCCTTCTATAACTGAAGTATTTTATATACGAGAAGGAACATGAAAACAGTATAAGAACGGACCAGTCTAATCCTATTAACGTAGTCCATTGCCATATTTGCGCTCATTGAAAAGAAGGAAACACAAAAACAAAAACAAAAAAAAAACTCAAACAGAAAGCATAGAGCCTAAATTACAAGTGACACTGGTCCATCAAGCATATTAGATGGAAAGGCAGGATTTTCTGAACGAAACCATCTTCATTGGTACTGGATCTTTTTGGTTATATTCTAACTGTGCCGGCAGCTGCTGGCAGCTACATTCGAAATGGATTTTCGGGACAGCAGCGTTTTAACTTGATTTCGTTTTTGTACTTTAGCCCTCCTCCATTTACTGAGGACAGCAAAAATCGAAAAGGACATGAGTTCTTCATGTGGTCATATAAGAAGTCATGCGTTTCTTCCGAAAATGTACCCAAGAGGATGCTGTAAGTATATATCTTTTGTCTTGTTGATTTATTTATCAAAATGATTTTCGTGCTTACGCGCACAGTCTGTGGCTTATGTATTAATTTTATGTATACACTACACTACACTATACGTGGCTGGGAGAGATGGAATATTATATTTCTGGAATATTGTACATTTTTTTTTGTTCCCAGTTAACAGATGTCCAGTGTATTACCATCACCATCACCACCACCACCACCACCACCACTCATCTAAATTGGTAGCTGATGATATCAATCTAAATATAGTCTAGAGACGTCCTTTTAGCAATATTTTCACTTCGATGAAGGCAAAGTCTGAGAGCTATTTTGATTTTAAAACAAAAGGATTTTTGTGTAAATAATTGCGAAAGTCTGTTGATTTTCTACAACGTATCTCTCTCCTTTTAAATTAAAATCACTTGTAGACTTTGCAAGGCAATTATAAGATTTAAACGTACGCTATTATACGAGAGAAATACTTCATCCTCAAGTCAATGGAATTCATGAAAGCAGAGCTTGGATTTCATTATAGCTTCATTCATTTTACATTTGATTATTCTGTTGATATTAAGAATTTTTTGTTTTGTTGTTTTAAATTGAAAATTTTATAATTCATTTGGTGAGGAAATCCATATAAATTAAGACGTTATCAAGATTCACGTATTGAATTAGTGATCAAAGCGAAAGCTGTGGGCACCATGGAATTAGAGTAAAGAATATAAATCAGTGTAAAGAAGCATCATAACGAGTCAGGATTGCTATAGACTGTAACAAATGGATTCTTGTACCAACTTTATAAATATCTCGTACGTCACAGAAAATACTCGTACACTAGGCGTATTGCAAAATTTATGAGAAATGGCAGCTAAATTAAGAATGCGGACATTTTAATAAAATTTTATTTTATGTTTTTCTAATCTCTAAAAAAGATTTACTCGATAAATTTTTTCAAACAATTTTTGTATTAAAATGATTTTAAAATAGAAGACATCTACATCAGGCTAGGATAATCTCAGTCCGAGTCTCTATTTTGGTTGAAATTTTTATCATCAGGTCGCACTGCAGTAGCAGATTTAAGGCTGAATTACAATGAACGCAACGGAACGCAACTGAACGGTGTGAAATGTCAAATTTACGCAGTAAAACGGACGTCGAAGTTAGCTGATTACAATGGACGCATGATTAATTGAAAGTAACAGTGACGTTTGACCCAAAATTATTATTGCTTATTACACACATTCCGCAGCACAGTTTCACTTGACGGAACAAAATAAACAGTCCCAAAGCTAATTTGAGGTTATGTTTATCCGTTCAGTTGCGTTAATTTCAGATTTTATTAAACTTGCTGCGTACGACTGCGTTTTCGTCAATCCACTGTGCGCAGCTCCATTTGAAAAGCATACAAAGAAACTCGGTTTGACATTTCTCTCCGTTCAGTTGCGTTCCGTTGCGTCCATTGTAATTCAGCCTTTATTCTGATGTAAATGATAGCTTAAGTCATGCGATTTCACATTTGGGTGATAGGTTTGAACCCCAAGAACTAATCTTTCGACTATGTTTTAACCAAGGACCGAATCAGTTATGACTTCTCACGAAAAAAGTCAACTTTACCTGTTATTCCTGGCCGATAATAATTTGAAGCTAAAAAAAAACCAAGCTAGAAAGGCTTTTTATTTTATCTGGCAAAAATAAAAAGCCAGCTGGGCTTTCTATTCTTTCGAGCTGGAAGTAACAGGTTTTGGAAGCTGGTTATTTTTTTGAGGAAGTATAAAAGGCCAAGCTGATTTCTTTTTTTTTTTTTTCTAGCCGAGTATCATTTTCGGCTAGAAAAAATAAAAAGCAAGGTTCACTTTTTACATTTTTACCGAAAAAAAAAATATCAAGCCGTTGCGCTTGCTTCTCTAGCTTCAAAACTATTGCCGAAGAAGAATAACAGTAAATTTAGCTTTTTTCGTAAAAATTCATAACTGGTTCAGACCATGAAAATAAGAAACCAGCTGGGCTTTTTATACTTCCGGCTTCAAAACCTGTTACTTCCAGCTCGAAAAGATAAAAAGCCTTTCCAGCTTGGGTTTTTTTTAGCTTTTTTTAATAAAAATTTAAGTTTTCAAAAGCTTTCCCAAGTAACATTTCCCCTCTTTTTCAGGTCGAATTTACGTCTATTCGACGTAAATTAGGGCAGCGACTAATTGTGGTTAAGTTAACATTACCTAATATTTACGTCCGATTTACGTAAGTGGAGAATGAGAGGACGTCGTATCGACGTAAATATTAAGGAAATTAGGGAATATTTCCCTATAGGGCACATGACTCATTTCCTTGATTTGGTAAATTTAACGTAAATTTCACGTCGAAATTACGTAAATTTTCCTTAATCTCGACCTATTTTCTACCTAGTTTAACTCATGTTAAGGTGTGTGTTAATATAGAAGGAATTATATTTTATAAGAATTGTATGTGTATGTTTGCCCTAGTAGGTAATGTAAATATTATGAACAAGGCACATAACTTCAAATTGAAAGATTATGAGAAGTATTGCTTTAACAAAGTATATGGAAATTATGGCCTTATTCAAAAATAATTCTCGCAGCTTTTAAGCGTTCAATTTTTAAAACGAGAAAAATTTTATTGATAAATATGGAAATAATTTATCGAAAAACAACAACGCGCTTTCAAAATATTGTAGATATATTTAAAAATTAATAATTTAAAATTTTTTTTAATTAGTCTTTGATTTCCGATTTAGAGCATTGAAATTAATTTAAATATTCTTTAATCGTTCTGAAATTAAGAAAAGTTCATTTATTTGGGTTTTCTTTTCAGTAACTATGGAAAAAATTAAATTAAGGTATTATGCAATTTTTCTATTCATTCCTTATTTTGTTAAATAAATATGGCGCATATTACATTTCTCGACCTTAAAATTATTTTGACTTACAATTTTTCCTTATACGACGAATTTCCTGGATGGCTAGATAAAATAACCAAATATTTCGACTTTGAGGACAAAAATCCTTGTTTAGGTAATTTTGTGTTCAAAGGTTTTGATAATTTTTTTCTATAAATAAATTTCAACTTAAAATAAGACATTTCGCCCTAAATTATGGAATTTCGCCTTAAATATGTAAAAGAGATTTGACAATTGAAAGAATTGAATTGATTTATTTACATCTTAAAATAGTAAAACATCATTTGGATACAAGATTTGTCAAAAAACGGGTGAATGCAAACGCAGCTGAATATGCGTATATTCCGCATGGTTGGGAAGCAAATAATTAAGTGTCCTATTGGCCCAAGTCAAGTGTAGCAGATTTAAGAAAAGATGCAAATGGTATTCCAGAGCCTGACTAATTCCGATATAAATGTGTCGTAAATTGGAGCACATTTGTAATCTTCGTGAAATGATTCAATGGGAGGAGCAGTTCAATAATTCCAGTGATAATGAAGCCAAACAAAAATAAATGAACTTAATTTTTGGTTGTATTATTACGTAATTTCAACTATTAGGGATTTTTTCAAAAGTAGCCATTTAGTCCAATTTACCTTGAGATTAACTTTTTTGGGAATTCGGAATTTGAGGGCGAACACCATCGAATAGGGAATTATTTAGGGAATATTTACGTTATCTTGTCTTGAACTTGGGAATTGATCTAACTACAAAGTCTATACATTTCCTCCAAGTTGACCTCACAGTTAAGTAAAATTTAGGTAAAAAGTAAGGAAATTTCCCTCAGATTTACAAAATTTTCCTTATTTATTTCCTTATTTCTCCTAATTCCTACGAGGTAAACTAATAAGGAATTATTACGTAATTTTTCCCTAATAATTAACTACAAAGTCAATTTACGTAATTTTAACCAAAATAAGTCGATCGGCCCTCAAAGATAGGAAATTCAACCGCCAATGTTACTTGGGTTGCAGAAATCGAAACGGGTTTCACGAGACATCTTTTGGTATATTCCACAAAATGCCACGATCATGATTTATCCCAGCTGTTTTTGTCTAAAGTTTTCAAAATTCCAGTTATTTTCGGTCCCTAGTTTTAACATACGGAGCTCAAAGGTAGGCTCCTGTTACGGTCTTTGTTCAGACCTTGTTCCTTAATTTTGTTTTTGTTAGGTTGTTCTTTCTTAAAAATCCTCTCGGTATCGGCATTGGAAGGTGGAAAACTTATAACGGATAGGTAGCGCAAATTGAAGCAGAACTGTATATTTGTGGTCATCATCAGCAGTGCGGATTCGGGAAAGCTTCTACCAAAATTTATGTCAACTTTCTTTCCTTTAATCCAAGGAAAGAAATCACCACACGTTATCAAGTTGCTGCAGTTTCTGAGAGTCTGACAGCTTTCTCCTAGGACGCAGGTTACATAAAATATGAGTGATGGAATATCGTTTCGGTGTCTTACTGATAAAGCTTTATCGGTGTTTAAAGCTAACAATGCATCCAGAAATTTATCCTCGAAAGGAAAACGTACTTTAATTCCTATTTATAGTTGTTGCAGATTCTATTGGCCCTTTTCCGTTCCAGTAAATGAAGAGATCAGATCTTTTGAGTCTAAAACTATCGCTTCCACAGAAAAATGTAGTTCTAACAAATTGCAACCCAATATGGTGTTAAAAAAAAGTTGCATGAGAACAAATTTATGTAAATTATATGGTATCTGAACGAAATTCAAGCTACTTTTATATGGAAAAACTCCTGCAATAAGGCAAGGCAAAAAGTGTTTCATGGCTTGTATATTCCGGTCCGGGGGTTACAGTCCTGTATTTTTCTGTTTTTTTTTGTTCCTTAAATTAGCTTTTACTACTGCTATCTGTTTATAGTATTGCCACAGTGTGAAAATTCTGATTGGAAAATATTTTACATGTACGAGAATTATCATACGCCTAGCAATGCTGACGAGTTCACACGAGTTTTGATTGAGACACCGATCGCTCATTAATCCAATTCTATTCAACCCAAACACTGCCATCAGGTACAGAACAGCGCATGCGCGACACAATCGCAACACACCGGACAGGACAAGCTAAGTATGCATTGGCGTGCTATCGTATTAAGAAAATTACGCAGCTCAAGATGGAACACCGATCGCTTGCTGTGGCGCTTCCTTACTGATTTGTAATCTTTGATTAGGGTTGATGCGAAAGGGGAAGGCCCACTTTTCGTACAACTTTAGACCCGACACCTTCAGGACATGAGAGATGCCTTAAACGATACATTGTGATACTCTGAACGTATTTTATTTACAATATTTATTTTAATTAAGTGGGGGAAAGCTTTGGATGTAGCTTGAGCGACTTTCTTGGGTGAAAAAGTTGACTTTTCTACTTCTCGTGATTGCAGAGAATCAGTGAGTCATGGAAAATGACTTCCTATAAGAAAAATGTTCACAAGAGAACACAAATGTCCGTGAAAGAAAGACTAATATATGCGAAATGTAGTAGGTGGGGTGTATGTGACCCAAGCATGAAAATGGGTTTTTCGGCCGCAAAAACCTTCAGATAAACTCTTCTGAAACGAGAAATAACTACACCACCCGCTAGTATTCGGCGAGACCTTTAATTTGATATGCAACATGCGGTATTATAACCACCCAACCCCCGCCGGGGATCCTTCCCTTCACCCTTAAAGTAAACAGAGATGAATTTTCTTCTGAGAATTGTAGCTGGTAATGATCAGAGGCGAACAGTGAAAGTGGTTTTCTGATCGGACATAACCATACCGAGTTAGAGGTGATCTAAAGTACGAAAATCTAGTACCTCAGTTCGAATAAGAAAGAGGGAAATACTAAAAATGTGAGTATGGGGATCGCTATTTAAGCCTCCGGGTATAATGGTGTGGGTACTCAAACTTTTTCTCAAGACCTAAGGAACTCGATTCTATATTAGATTTTACAAAATGTATTAGATCAAACTTTGACACCCCCCCCCCCTCCCAAGGCTTCCCCAGCTTGATAGAAATAAACATTGCTCAGAGTATCATAATGCATCGTTTAAGACATTTCTCATGTCTAGAGGTGTCGAACTTAAAATTGGCATTCCCCTTTAGATATTATCTTCTTCCAATCAAGTAGAAATTCATAGTTATATTTTACTTATATAGACGCCGGGAGGTGGGGGGGGGGGGGGGGGGGTAGTGTCTCGGAAGAAGGAATATACACAAAAAATATTATTTTAAGTATTATTAAGTATTTTTTTAATTAATGCTTAAATTATTCAGTAACAAAAAATACGGAAGTTCGAATAAAAACTTGAGGCGTCTACTTTATAGACCAAAATTATTCAACACCATGTCAATGAATTCAGCATTGACAGACAGCTTAAGCTCGTATCTCCCGTCGGTGAACGTTTCGATGGCTTGACACGCTACAACGTACTAAATGAACGTTTAATATGTACTACACCTTGTTGCTGGAATAGTTAGGCCAATATTAATTGTCTCGTATACAGCTGGGTAAAAAGATATGGTTTTAGCAATCAAATTTGGGTACTCAAGGGATTCCTTTAAGGTCGCATCACTTGCATCATTTGTCTTATGCATGTCGTATCACGTGGTAGCCTCGGCAATTCTATAGAATACCTCCGTAAAGGATCTGTATATCTTCTGCAATGGCTAAAATTGAAGATTTGTCCATGTTTTTTATATTTTCAAGGTGGAGTTGCATGAGCAAAAATACTTTTTTATGCGTAGAAGAAAATCTATTTCTTAGAGATAAAATCAGAGAGTCTTAGAATGGAATGGAGAAACAGATATTCCGAAGAAATCTTCAACATTTTCGGGAACGTTTAAATGCAACATCTAAAGTGGCCCATTCACAATTCAATTAGTTGATTAAATTTCCTACAGTTAATGCGATAAACTGAGACGTGTATGTGGCGGTTAAGTAAATTTAATTGCAAATTGTTAAGTTGATGGTCTCGCATAAAAACTCGTGGTTGACGTCAACTTATCACCGCGACGGTTGAACAATTCATGCCAGAATAATACACACAATTTGTTCTCTGATTCACCTTAACTCACTCTTTAGAAAAAATGGTAAGAATTTTTAAGTTTATACTAATTTGAGAGGTGTAGATTGATTGGTAGATTGATTAACTAATTGATCAATTTAAGGTTCATCAACTAATTGAAGCGTCTCGAAGATGGTCGTGGATTCCGTCGAGGTATTATTGCGTTGAGATTGAAACACGTCACAATATATGTTGGAGTTGTTGCAATCATGCCAATGATATGCTTTGGATTTCCCTTGCGAGTTTGGTACATTATCTGTCATTATCAGCGGTAGAAATAGCGGCCGCGGTCAGTACTACTCAGCCCAACGTGAGAGCGGTAAGTGATGTAAGTGGAATACACACAGGGAATTTTATACTTTTAATGAAGATTTGCGATTAGGTGAGAAACGATTTTGCAGAGACTTCCGGAGGACAATAAGTTGTTTCGATGTAGTTCTAGGATGTACGAAAGTTAGAATTTTCTTACTTACCGTCCTCACTTAACTCCGCTCCTATTTCATGCTATATTAAGGCTGAAACACTGACGCGGTAACGGTAGAAGGTTAAATTCATATCATCCGAAATTCATTATTTTGAAGGCGCCAAATTTTGATAACATAATCCAGAGTAGATACTGCCCCCCTCCCCACCCTCCTAGATACATTTCTGCTCATGATCAGGGGTCGGTTGCGGGCTCCAAAGGCAAAGAGCGTCTCATCGGCGGCACAATAGTGTTATTATTTTTTTATTTCAATATAACATCATATTGAGTGAACCTATTGCTCCACGCTCGCATTTGTGTGTGTATGCACGTCCTTGCATTTGTTTGAAATAATCGAAGGCCAGTGACCTTATTGCATTAATCAATGGGATTCATAATCAATCGGTTTCATGTTGACGTTATTATATATAAATTAGTGTACTCTTTATAGTAAGCACCTCAAATCAAGTTTATGAATATAATGTATACCTAGATGCACCCCCGTGAAATTGGTCCTGCCGGCGCCCATGGTTACAAAGTTTTTAAATTGTGGTGTGACACAGAGGATTTCACCTGGAATTGTACAGAATACTCTCGAGATAAACATTCCTAGGATTTTACCAGTCATAGTTGTCCTATCTGATATGTCATAGGCATGTTTCTTTACTTAGTTTTTTATCAACATTAGTTCTTATGGAAAGTGATTAATGATGAAATGTTGATCGTTTCCACACAGCACAAATATGTCCGTGGTATGTTACTGGGAATTTCTGTTAGGATATATAAATTTTCCATGGGAAGTCCCTCCCTGTCACAGTTATCAACTTAGGGCATCCCTGGGAGTGACGAATGTCCGAGGTTGGGATGTCCCTGGTACATCGCATACTCTTCCCGCAGGATTTCCTGTGATTGCACATAGATACAGTTAACGCATTCAATAATGTGAAATTCCAGCTACAAAATTAACTAGGACGTCTTACGGATCTCCTAGTTTGTTGGCATGATGTACGGGGGAATATCCAAGGATATTGTTTGAGATTTTCTGAGATTATAGAATTGCTATTTATGAGTAAATAATGGCTCAAACGTACATCCCAGAGGTGTATGCACGTGCACAACACTTAAATCCAATATTTTTAACATAAGCAAATTGAATTCCTATGACAAAACTACTAAAAAATCACGTTCTGGATCGTACAAGTAACAAACTTTGCCAAAACAATAAGAAATTTCAGAAGCGAATAGAATTCTAATAAAGCTCAATGCTTGTAGCTAGCTGAAACAACGTAGTTCTCATATGACTTCTTTCCATACATATTTTGTTGTTCTGTTTTTGTTCCCCAAAAACGACACACGGAAACACTAGTGCTTTCAGCAGAGAGCCAAGCGAACCACCAAAATCATAGAATATACTGAAATAAATTTTGGAAGGGGGAAAATAACTTTCCCATGTTTGTCCCAAAATTGTCCTGCACATCCTGCATGTGTTTGTCTGTAAAATACTGAGAATGTTCCCATAGAGGATAGTTGTAGGTTATCCCAGATAGAACTTATGGGAAATTTCTCATAACTCCTAGAGGTCATAGTAAATATTTTCTGTTTATTTTGGGAAAGCTATGGGATCTGTGGGACAAGAAGAGAATTTCCCTGGGTAATTTTATGGCTTATGGGTTAAATTAAAATTAAAATTCAATTTATTGAACTGGGTTAGTACACAAGATTTACAATCTTTTGTAAATATTCAAAAATATGATTGAAGTGACAAAACTACAGTCACATTATTAGATTATCTTAATCCTCTTGAGCAGTCCCTCAAGGTTCATTTCTGGATCCACTGTTTTTATATTCTTTTAAAAATTACATGTGGGTAGATTTTGATTTTGACATGTATGAAGATGACCTAAAGAACTATTTCAATCGCTCCATTGGACTCATTGAAGACATAATTTCAAGAATTCAAAGCCTATGAAGACCACATTACCTTATTGCGTAATTTTCTCCAAGAACATATTCTCTAGCCTTTTCCGATCTATTATGTTTGTATATGTGACCTAATTTATGAAATTGTTTTGACTTGTGTATATCACGATAGAAAAATGACTCAAGAATACCTTCCAATTATTTATATCAAAAGTGAAGGAAAACAACTTTTTTGAATTCAACACGATTTTCATTTATTTATATATCAAAAAAATGGCGCTTCATATTTCTAAAACACCGGAAAGCTCTTTAAACTCTTCTTCTCATATAGAAAAGTTTGAAGTTTTTTAATATACAGAAGATCTTAGGATTAAATTTATACGAATAATCAGGCAATACAAAAGCGGGGAGAAAATAGAAAAGTCTGCAAAATTGTCATCATAATCAAATGAATCCCCCCAATCCTCAACTTAAAATGCATGGAATATGGTGAATTTGGCGAGGGGAATTAAGTGAAATTCCCATTGTACGACGAAAAATTCTGCAATCTGAGGTTCAATAAAGAACTTCCTTAGATCTGAATTTCATTCTTTTTTTTTCCTGTTCACATCCTATCATCTCTCGGAGGAGTGAAAATCCTGAAAGAAGAAATTTTGTCTTTTGAAGGGTTAGAAGAGGGTCTGCATCAAGCGTTTTTCCCCATTTCATAGGTCCATAAGGAGGCATACACTTCTAAATTAAAATTCGAGGGGTGTTTTTCCTTTTTTTTTTTATTTCATTATTTGCCTCTTTATTCTTGAAACTTTTTTCTTTTTTTTCGGATTTTTTTTTTTTTTGAAGTGTAAGGAAAATTATTTACTGCCCCAGACTCCCATGATATAACACCCTATATAGCTACCCTTTCCGGAAATTTTATTTATTTTCTCTCGTAATAACCAGCACTGCCAAAGGGAGTGAAAACCTATAAACTCAGGACAACCGCTTAATTATTTTGTCATTCTCCGGCTCTTCGTAGAAGCCTTGTAAAAGATAATTTAATTCTTAAGAGCAATTTAAGATGGCATTTCCCTTGGCGTTTAATAAGGGTTGGTTCTCAGTTTTCTGTTCCTTCATCTTTCATCCTCTCTAGTATTATGTACATCTCCAGTAACAACACAACATATCTGGCCGAAGGAATCGTGTTGACTTTGCAAAAAGCTCAAAATCATTTCTGCGTTTCTGGTGCTCGCATAAAAATCTCAGCACACTCTTTCTTCAGGGTATATCCAGCCCGGCCCGGCCCGGCCCGTCTCTATCCTCCGCAGAGCAATCTTGTAATTTATTTGAGCCTCTCTACGGTTAATGGAGTTATTTAAGCAATCGTTACATTTTATGATTATCCGTAGAAGGTCATTAATTGACTGCGAATACGAGCCCTTGAGCAGATTCGTGCCTTATTAATTTACATCGACAAGAGCTTTACGATCCACTCGAGAGTTGCTGATAAGCATGATAAGCACCGCTTGATTAGGCCCTTTATAACCATCGAGAGTGCTTTGTACCAAAACCGTGTTAGCATTAGTCACTTTAAGTGAGAACAACGGATTGAACACTTTGACCAGATTTTTTTCGATTGCTCTTGTTTGCACGAGCATGTATACCGACCGACATACACGAACATGCATGCGTTAAGGGTATCAAGGGTCCTACTCACTGATTTAATGGGGCTCCATTTATTTATTGGCGAATTACGGATTTCTTAAGAGGACCTTAGTCTTGTAATTCAGGGGGCTCCTGCGTATAAATTCCAATAAAGGATAATGTTCTTTCAGAGATTTTCTTCAGCTCATTTGTACTAAATTCTACCAGGTTAATAGGAACTTGAAATCTGGAAGTGGGGGATTGCTTTTCAATACACCGACAACAAAATATTTTTTATTAAAATATTTAACATTCGGGGAAATTTTAATTGTTGTGGGACCCAGTCAACTTTTAAAAATTGATTTATATTTTCAGTAAACCCATCAGGCTCTGTGGAATTAGTTTTTTTTTTCAGTATACGGGTATTTTTTTGGTGGGCAGAATACGTCATCATAATGTATTCTGATTGTTGTATGAGAAGCAACCGAAGGGAATACTTGGCTGAGACTTGAATAATCGGGCACATGAGGGGGAGCTGTGTACATATGATTGTTCAGAACCATCCTGAAAACTTACGATAGAAGAAATAATCTCTTAATGTTTCTGGTTTGAGAAGATAACGCTGTATTAGGGTTGATATGATTTCTTTAGGAAATTTTATATGGATATTGGTGATGCAGGAGGCCAACAAAGCTGAATATTTTTCATCTTTATTAAACTGAAATTCATTGAACATTTTTTTTTTAATTTACAAAATCCATTGATATGCAAAAAAAATATCGAGCTTTTCGACCCAGTGATCAGTGTTGTTATTTATGATCGCCTACCACAGAAGTTAGTTCGATGATGGAGGTCACCTAATAAAGACGAAAAATTTCCAGGTTAAAGTTTTACTTGGGTTATCCGAGTGCCATACTGCAACAAGGGGAATAACAACTCAATTTGAAAATTGCAATAACAAATCTTGCTTACATATAATTCACACTTGTAATTTGTATTGGCAATTGGGTGACCTCTACCATCGAACTTCTATGGTAGGCCATCAGAGATAACCACACTGATGAGACCTCTCTGATCGCTGGGTCGAAAAGTTCGATTTTTTTTCTGCATCCCACCAATATGGCACACAACCATAAAAAGGTTACTGATCAGGAAAATATAAGCATTGGCGTATATTCTAATTCTCTGCACCAAGGCTTAAGGGATACTCAAAAATATAGAATAAATGGTAGGAAATCGATAATTATTGGTTTGAATCAAGGAGGTGACGGTTTGTATTTCGCTTAAACGTATGCGACTCAAAACTAGCGGGAAAAACTGAGGATGGTAAATTATTCCATATGCGTAGTGCTCTTCTTATGAAGCATTTGCGAAATTTCACGATACGACTGAATTTGACTTCAATGGTGTTGGGGTGAGCTCGGGTTATTGCTCATGTGGTGTGCGTAGAGAAAATTCTACAAGGGATCAGGCTAGAAAAGTCGTTAGAGATTTAGACATCCTACGTTCCGCCGGTGCTCCACGGAATCAATAGATGCAATGATTGTATCATCGATAATAAGCCACAAAGCTTTCTATTCGACTTTGTCTAATGTGGACAATATAGTGCGTCCAGCTACTCCCCAAATATGGGAATTATATTCTAATCAAGGCCTGATATGAGACTTTTTGATATGCGCCAAATCTGATGGAGTAAAATATTTCCTTCTAGCTTTGCAAGAAGCGCAGGATTCTGATCGTATTTTTGGAAATACCAAAAATGTGATCGGACCAACTAAAATTGCTGAATATATCAATGCCTAGGATATTTAGGGACTCCAAGTTCGAGATATGTATCTGCTCCTTCGATGGATATGAACGGGTGTTGGAGTAAGTTTGAGTGCTAACAAACAGGATTGCGTTTTAGAAACATTTAACATGACCCGATTCTCTGTGCACCAAGGTCATTGTTTAGTGAACTGAACATGTGGCTGCGTTTGTCAACCACAACATTCCTGCTGGATTTAGCTATAGATGCATCTGCAAAACTATGATACGTTTAAAAAAGGGAGCATCATTAATAAAAATTATAAAGATACTACGACAGAGAACAGAGCCTTGCGGTACACCGACATTCAGTAAAAAACGGTCAGACGTAATTCCATCTAATATAACTTGGATTGAACGGCAAGAGAAAAAAACTTTCAATCCATTTTATGAAAAAAGTGTCTAATGCATGCAGTTGTTATGATAAGAGAGCAGAATGCCAAACCCTATTGAAGGCCTTCGAAATATCTAATGCGACGATTTCTGGTTCCAACGACCGGTAAGGAACGTTAGTAAATCTAAATTGAATTTACCCCAAAGTTGACCAAATTATAAATTATTAAATTTCATGCGTTAAGCTGCAGTTTGTTGTTGGGACGTTTGATATTCCGATGTGGAAGCTTTGGTTACCTCCAATGAATCATTCCCCCAACAATGTGGCCAATTTAATAAAAATTTGTTTTCTTTACAAGTCCTTAGACTGTTCTACACAGTATTCGTGTCGGAGGCGCGCCTGACAATTACTGTACATGCGCCCCCCCCCCGACATATAAGCTATAAATTATTTGGGTTAGTGTCCCAATTCTGCCTTTATCTAATTTTAAGTTCTTAACTCTACCTTAATCTTCTATGATTTATTCTTCCCCTTTTTTTCGTTTCGTTCCTGTAATTGGAACCGTTTTCTTCCAGTCGTTTCCTTTTCCGATCGCGGATTTTCTCCTTTACTCTCCAAGGAGATTATTCCTTTTGCCTAATTGCGCACTATTCTGGCGGAGACGACTTAGCAGGGTTCCCCCGCTTCGTTCTAGTCCCCCGTTTCACCTCGGCGTGATACTTATTAATCTTAAGAGTTTAATTAGCCCCTTCCGCGTTAGAAGACCCTTTTTTCTGTCTCTTTTTCATAGATTTATACATATGGTTTTACCTTCAGCAATGGATTGAATTCTTTTCGCTTAAATTTAATTACCTCCCGCTCCAGATTACTGGTCTCTCGGAAGTTTAATTATCTTCGATTTTCGTTCAAAGCCGTGATCACTTGCGATTCTTCTCGATAGATAGTCAACTTGAGAAGGAGCGTACCGCGCTTTTCTCTTGGTTTTGACACCCGTTAACCATTGTCAATGCACGACATGCGGTTTCCCTCTTCTTTCCTGTTTCTTTCTTTTCTAATTAGTTGCTACTCGTCGACTATCTATAGTCTACAGAGGTTCCCCTAGCGGAAGATAGGTGACTCTTCGTACTTCGACCAGTCGCGTTTCTTTCTCTACAGGGTAACCCTTCCCAAATTTCCTTACAGTCTTCAAGTTAAAGAATTGCGTTGGAAATTTTTTGTTTTTTTTTCAGGAAGCTCGTTACAAATTGTTATTTTCTATATTATTAGTGCTTAGAACAATCTGAAATTTTAGTACTAAATCTTTAAAAAAAAAAAATCAAAGTATTAATGTTGGTAGCTCCGTAGCTCTGCCATAGAATGAATGAGAAAAATAAGAATTTGTACCAATCTTTTCTATAAAGAAAATCATTGCAATATTCATAAGCCAGTGTTACCAACTATCACAAATATATAAACTTTATAATGATTCCTTATAACTTTGTACCCAATAATTTTCTTCTTCTTCTTCATTTCATTACAGATTTATGGATCTCAAGAAAACATTGACGTAACCACCACCATTAAAAGTTCATCACTAGATATATTTCCAACACGACACTGGACACTTTTACAGAGTGTTTTTCGATTCGGTCAAGCAAAGATCGTCAATAGTAGCAAAAATCAAAATGTTTACGGTAAAGAGCAAACCGGACAACCGGAGAACAACATCGGTAAAAATGAAATACAGCAATCATCGGAGGAGCGGCAAATATTGTCCACCAACAGCAACACCACCAACACCACTTCATCATGTAGCACCCTGGACCCAAGTCTATCACATATTTTACAATCACTGTATACAAACCATATTATAGTAGATGCCAGTCATTGCCAGAACCTTATACAATTAGCGAAATTCGTAATATTTTTTCTGTATTTTATCATACTGAGACCATTGTTGTTTGGTTACGAGAAAATTCAATTTTTAGATAGCAGTTTTATAGATAACTTGAGTGTTTCAAGGAGTAACAAAAATTTAGCGGTTAAAACTTTTGTAACAACAACAACAAGCTCCCAACGGGACAGTGAATTTGATATCAAAAAACGTAGTGAGCTTAGTGGACTTAGCGAACAAATGAGTGCCGCCGATTGGGTGATTCGGGATAATCATGAAACAGTTCCAGAAATAATAGTTAAAAGTATAAAATGTGATGTTAGTGCAGTTAGAACAGTATGGACGGAAGTTGAAAATTCCAAACAATTTTCGGATATAGCAAAGAGCTGTCATATTATTTGCCCGGATAATCTTCTTCCTTCTCGGTCTGTTCCACTAATTGCAGATACCGTGCCAAAAAGAGACAGAACGTATTTTCTTAACTTTGTTATGTGTTATTGTTCTAAGTTAAAATCTCGTTTTTATAATGATTCAATTTTAAATTTATGTGATAAACTTAGACGTTATTACAAAAGTCTCCTTGATAGTGTTGTTTTTAAAGAATTCAACCATAATGCGACCACATTCAGTGGTGGTAGTAGTGGTGGTGGTGGTGGTGGTAGCAGTAGTATTGGTACTGGTTGTGCTGCTGGTAATTCCAGGGAATTTAAATATGGAATTGATTACAACTTTAAATCAAAACAGTGTTTTTATAAATTGCTTGCTCATCTTAAGTGTAAGTGTAAATGTGCAACGAGTTTTCTACTCAACTACAGTGACGAGATGCGAACAAAAGTGTATTACAGCGAATTATGCAGCAGAAATGTATATCTACTGCGAAAATATTTCTATGAAATCTCAACGAAATTCTCTTGTGAATATAATTTTATTTCATATTTATTAAAATCCCTTGTGAAATATTCAAAACAAAATACTAAACGTCATAGAAGTAATTGTGGTTTAACGGTACGTCTTCTAAATATGATGTTTTTATTGATCCTGTTGGCTTGTATGCCACATATAGCAGCATCTTTTCATCATAATATCAAATATAGCATGAATGTCATTAAAACGAAATATGGATCACTTCGAGGTGTTGTTGTCCGTTCAAATCCCACCGTTGAAGCTTTTCTTGGTGTTCCTTATGCATCACCACCAGTGGGAAGTTTAAGGTTAGTACAATTTTTTTAATAAATTATATTTATTGAGATAACTACATATTTTGTTTGTTTGTTTATATACTTACAAAAACACGTATGCAATGTGAATTTTATGGAAAAAAAACTAATGGGTCTACTATAGAGCCTTGTGATGATCCATATAATTTTAATGATTTACGCTAAACATTCTTCTTATTCTTGCAAAAGTAGTATTGCTTATAAATTATCATTGAGAAATAAAAATATCATCGAAGGACTTAAAATTATAAAATGCATTATCATAACAAAATCATAGCCCTTAAAGTCTAATCCTTTGCGCACGAACAGCGTATCTCAGGCGCCTCTTTACTTCAACTCGAACGGATCTTAAGAGGCGCCATCGCAAATTATGGTCCTATATATCTTATATTGTGCACGCATTGCTAATTGCTATTGCAAATAGCGATATATAGGCCCTTGGAAATATCGGAATATGTCAATTCCAATCGCGTTTATTATAGTTGAAGAACTTCCTGAGGTGTTCGATTAATGTTCTGTTGAAACACTCTTCCATGCTTTGATTTTTCTTTCGTCTCTTATCACCTTCATCATCATTGTCTTTGGTTCCTTTGTCCTCAAATTTCTTGCCCTTTTTATCGCCGTTGTCATCCTTTTTATTGCCGCCGTTGCGCTTCTTATTATCATCATCGTCAGAACCTTTGTCTTTACCTTTTCCGATCTTCATTATACCCTTATCATCGCCATTATAAGCATTTTTAGACCCTTTACTTTGTGTGTTTTTCTTTCTTTCATTGTCCTCGCTCTTGTATTTCTGTCCTTTCTTCTTTTTACTTTTATCACCGCAGTTATCATCGTCTTTGGATTTCTTTCCTTTCTTCTTTCGACTTTCGTTATCATCATCGTAGTCATCGTCATCTTTTTCTTCCATCCGTCCGCAATGTTTCCATTCAGGATTGCATGGACGTTCTGGAAAGGCTTCTTCATTTCCGTGGATACGTCCTTTGCGATATGGGTTTTCAAAGTCATGAGGTCAGAGTCTTGTCTCTCCACGAATAGCTTGCTCTCTAGTTCGCCGTCTTATCCCTTCTGTTGATTGCATTCGTTCTCGTTTCCTACAGTCGTTTTGAAGGTGACCCAGTCTACTACATTTCCAGCATCGAAGGAGACCACGCGAAGGAGTGGTGACTGATGACGGCATTCTGCTGCAAGTCTGCTACCTAGTTCGATGTCTGTGCCCTTCATCTAGCGCTTCCATTCGTCGGCGTTTTCTGCAGTCTCTTGGGAGGTGTCCCGGTCTATTACAGTTCCAGCATCGAAGAAGACTGCGTGAAGGAGGGCTCTGTGATGACTGCATTCTGTTACAAGTACATTCCTCCACCAAAATTTCTCTAACTCGTACTGCACTCCGAGAAGCTTGTCTAGCAGATTGATATGCTAGCGCTTCTGCTGTTGACTTCTTTCCTGCTAGCCTTAGTGCTTGTTCTAAATTTTGATCTGCAATATCGTTCACAAATGCTTCTGTTGCCACTTGATTAAGGAATTCTGCATTTGCACGTAACAATATCAATGTAAAATTGTATATTATCGGTATTTGTTTACCAATTCTTCATAAACAAGTAAAATAATAAAATATTATTGAATATGTACTAGTTTTGTGGCTGATAAATTAGCTAAGTGGAATAATAAACGCAAATTTCTGATCGAACATAAATCTAACGAGTTAGAGCCGATCTAAGGTGGAAAAAATTCTAGTACCTCAGTTTGAATAGAAAACTGGAAGTAGGTACTATAAAGTTAACATGGGAATCAAAAGATCTCCGAATGTGAAGAAAGCTTTCACTTTTTTTAAAAAAAATAAGTAAATATACTACGCCCCCGGGAGATCGAAGTTTGATTTACTCCATTTGGAAAATCTCCAAAATCGAAAAGGCCATATCCTGAGAAGAAATTTGACTACCCACACCCCTATGCTCCGAGGTCAATAGGCTGAGTTATATTTGAAAAACCCCTGACTCCCCTAATTTCCCTAATTTAATTAGAATCTATCACCAAGTTACATGGTTATAAAATACAGGTTGTCTTCCAAACGACACTGTTTGTAAGTTCGAGGATATTTCATGTAGAACGAAAAGAAACTCGTTGTGATCCTATATCTGTTAAGCCGTTCAGTTGTTGGAAATAAACGCTCTCTCCCAACTTAAAGTTTTTTTTTTATGTGGACCTCCTCTTTTTCCATTCTTTTTCTACTATAACATCTGACAGATAGATAGAGTTTGCTTTTTGTTAGTACGATTCTCTCTTCTAACCCTTCTGACACATTCTCTTTCCGTGCAACCGACTTAAATGAGCTTACCGTGGCTATTAAATCTGATGCAATCGGTCCAGACAGCTTATCACCGCGGTTCATTAATATGTTATTTCCGTACATTAGTAAGTATATCCTGCATATCTTTAACACTTGCCTAATGTCATCTATACATTCCCTAGTGAGCGGAATGTAGAAACTGTACTGCCGGTGCCCAACAAGTCCCCTGTTCCTCACGCTGACTACAGGCGATGTTTTTTGTCCTGCAACTTATTGACAAGATGCGACTCAAGCTTGTGCTTTTCCCATAGCTGCGAAACTGCAGTCTTAAATGTATCTTCAGATATAAGATTGACAAGTTTACTGCCCTGATTCTTTTGGAATTTTCGAAAGCCTTCCACTATGTAGACTATCGCATTCTTCCCCAGAACCTGTCATCCTCCCTTAATTTTAGAACCTCAGCTGTTTCCCTGATCAACAGTTTTATATCTCACCATCGTCAACAATTCAATGTGAAAGATTCTCTCTCTCCCCAGAGCAGCCGCTTGTACTACGGGTTCCTCAAGGATCAATTCTGGGTCCTCTGCTTTATTCTTATTTATCAAAGATTTAGAGAGAGTTGTGCGTGATTTGAAAATTCATTAATCTGCTCATGATATACAGAGTTATATCTAAGTAGACTTATTGGCCTCCTCGAGGATTGCGTTACATGAATAAACTCTGATTTGGACCGAATTTTCGTCTGGTCCAACTATACTCGGCTGATTCTAAATCCTGGAAAGTCACTCTGCACTATCTTTTATAATAGTACACTAAGTGATACCGACATTCCCCTTATAGTTTTGATTGACGTTCCATTGCCTATGTCAAATAAGGCCAACAACCTTGCGATTAGTATTGAGCCCTAATATGAAGTGCTGTGATAATATTAATAATACGATCAGAAAAATCTACGGGGCCTACCCAAACTGTGGCTTTCAGCGAATATAGGTATTATTCAGTAGTTCTCGTCTAAAGCTAGTAAAAATACTAAATATTGGTTTATTTCACTTTTGGATGTTTCATCTTTCCCATACTGGATAGTATCTGCCCTAAACGACTGTGTGAGGTTCGTTTAAGGATTTCGTAGGTTTGATCATGCCTCACATATCCGGTATTGCTTGTAAAATTTGCTAAAAGTTAATAAGCCAGAGTACCTTAGAGACTTTTTCCAATTTGCTACCTCCCAACGAAATAGAAATTTTGTAGTACCTCGCTAATGGAAAGCTCTTAGCTTGTCCAAAGCATCCATCTGTGGAATGATCTCTTCGTCAGTATACAGATGACTGGTACTATCAATCCATTTAAAAAAACTCATTAAAACACACATAATATAGCTCTACTTTTCCCTTTCTTATTCTCCGTTCCCAAGATGGATCATGAACATTCCTCTCCAATTTTGCCAATGCATCACACGTCAGAGCAAATAACTACAAATTGTACGTGAAATAAACAAGACAAAAAATTAATTAGTCTCCTTTAAACCGTCTGCAACTCTACCAAATAGGAAATATAGAATGAAGTAAAATCCATAAATGCAATTCTGTCACAGTATCGAATCTCACTTGGTACATCCTGTCCATTTATGCAAATTCCACAAATTGACTGCAACCCCATCACATGCACTGCAAACAGTAAACGAACACGAAAATAAAACAAAAACTCTCACAAAGTTTTCATATTCCAGGTTTATGCCCCCTGTAACACCGTCAACATGGCGCACCATAAGACTAGCAGACCGTTTTTCGGCCGTTTGCCCTCAAGCGGTTCCAGTACCACCAAATGGACCAGAAGCACTTTTGGAAGTACCACGAGGACGATTGGCTCAATTACGTCGGTTACTGCCACTTTTGGCGAACCAGTCGGAGGATTGTCTCTACTTGAATTTGTATGTGCCAAGGACTTCTTACCCGTCTTCCGCAACGAGTTTTTCGGGTAAGTAATTAAATTATATGCATGCCGTAGGTGCTCATCTAGTTTTAGGTTATTATGCAGTGCTGCATATACACATGCATACACATGTATATGTAGTGTGTGTGTATATGTGCATGTGTGCAACTATGGGTCTCGTTAGAAAACCAAGAACGAAGGAATTGCAGAAGTTGCATCCATTTCTCCTCGACTCATAATGACTGGCCTCCACTTTAATGAATTGCATTCGAAAGCAGTAATAAATTAATACATTTGTGTATAACTATGTGTGTGTGCTTGTGTGTGTGGGTTTGAAGTATTGTTCAGTAAGTCTAGCCTAGAACTGACAGATGTGAACATTCGGACTGGCTGGGCTGGCTTTTATGGAGTTTTTGTGGCTCTTTGAATGATATTGCCGAGCAAGGAGGTCTGACGTAACCACATTTACCAGTTCTGTACAGGCCCCCCCCCCCCATTAGCCAGGAAGAGCAACTCCATTCAAGTATAAAATAAAATTACTCATGTGTATTTGACCTTAATTAAATTGACAGCGTTTAATGGTGGAAATGGCTCCGGGGGAATCTTGTCCTTGCTAATGTGTATCAGCGCATTCAGAGTCCTATTAAATTTGCTTTGCTCCTCCTGATGTAAAAGGCTCTGGGTATGTTCATTAAAGTTTGCTTGAGGTGCTATAGCATAATGAACAACCCACTACACTACACACCACCACCGCTATGGTCTGGGAGACCGTATAGAGTGGCAGAAGCGGGAGTAGTAATCAGGTGGTGGGTAACTCCTCTACAGTACCTACCATGTGAATTAATGTTTGTCGAAAATATGTATAGGTATATACGTCGAAATGCTCATTTCACTTAACTTAATTACTGCAAAAGTGCAAAAGTAACTTTATCTGCAATAAGAAAAACTCACGCTTTATGCTTTTATAAAAAGCTTTTTGGAAGGACTCTTCAATTAGTTTTACAGGATGGAATCAAGTTTACTGCAATTTCCTGCCAATTTAAATGCACAATTTTGTCGAGCATCAAAATAATCATGAAAAATTCATCGCCAATTTGCAGGAACTTTTTATTTTTATGATTTTACACATTTCATCGGTGGTTTTTGATGTTCGATAAGAACTATACGGACTCAAGCGGATTTTTATGGAGAAGTATTGATGTTCGTTCTTATTATGGTATGCGGATACGTATATGTATACGTATGTCAAATTCATATATGTATATGAAGAACTGGAGACAGATTGATGTACGGAAGTTATAAAACAGTGGACATGAAAGTTACGTCTTTGAATTGTTGTCAACTTAATAATTTTAAATTTATCGGGAAAAAGTTGTGCGTTAAAATATTCTTATCTGCTGGATTCAAATGCATAGGAACCATATTAGGTTAATTTCAATCCGAATGACATTAACAATAATTAGCTTCAATAAAAGTAAAATATCCTCGTTGAATTTTCTTTTCATTGTGGATATAGGTTTTCCCGGAAATTCTCCTGAGCTAATTAATCTAACCAGTTTACCTTGTTCCCTACCACATACTTTTCCTTTTGTCTCACAATCTAAGAATTTCCCTGTCAACGAAATTAGACGAAAGTTGTGGTAAAAAAAAACGACCTAGCGATTTTAGTCCGTTTAGTGTATTTAATTTTCCTAGCCTGTCCTAACAGACGGTTTTTCGGTCGGGTGATAGCAGTGAAACGTAATTCTTAAAAGTTATATCAGATATGGATGAGGCAAACGTGATAAAACTCACTTTACTGTAATATGTCCTTCTGAATTTCAGTAAATCAATCTGGAAACTTAGTGCTAGGTATTAGTTTTTATTGCCAGGTGCTTGATTGATGGACGTATGCTCACTAACGGTAGAAAAATTATAAAGCTACAGATCTCCATCCCTCCACTTGGATCTTAAATGTCTCCCCATGTGGTGCGAATAATATCTATGTCCATTTGTACAATAGATTTTGACAGAAGTGTTACAATATTCGTCAATTACATCATTCGGTATATTTACAGATCTCCGTGAAATACTTGCATATTTGCTTTGATTCCGTCTCTATTCAGACGTTACAAAAAAGATACTCTGGCTCACCTGTGCGATTAAGATTATGCAGGAAAATCAGTGCTTTACCCTTTAGGTACGTATCTAGAGTACAACCCAATATCAATGATCTATAAGGAGAGATATGAGCAGAACGACGCAAACCGAAAGCAAACCGTATACAGTCGTTGAAAGCAACCTCAAGCTTTCGATTGCAAACTGAGTCTAGTCTCATGTATATTAAACTACCATAAGCAAAAAGATGCACCAAAAGTGTCCTAACTAGTCTCAAACACAAATCGACGGGAAGTATATTTGTAGACAGCCAAAGCCCGCCATAAATTCTGCTTACCATAGATTTGATATGATCACAGCACCTCAAACGATTTATTAATTTTCACTCCCAGATTGATTATACAGTTTACACAAGGTAGTTCCACTTTATTAAGCATAATTGGGGGAGGATCCTCAATATTAAGATCATAATTAGAGAGGGCTATACATCGCGATTTATTGGGGTTAAGCAGCAGTTGATTATCAATGACCACCTAAAAATTTCTGAGAGATCATCGTTTACTCTGCAGAAAAGTCCTCAATCAGTCCACGAGGTCTACATAAGTATACAACTGTACGTCATCTGCATACAGTTGCAATTGAACATCATGCACGACATCACATAAATAGTTAATGTAGAGACTAAAAAGAAGAGGTCCTAAGACTGAACCTTGAGGAACTCCACATGTTAAATCCATTCGGGAAAACGGAACTTCTCTTATGACCACCTGTTGCGACCTATTTGAGAGGATATTGGATATCATTGTAACAGCAGAAGAGGAGAAATAAAAGTTTGTATATAACTTACGCAGCAGTTTTTCATATACAACATAATCAAGTTCCCATGAGAAGTCTAACAAAACCATCACACCAAGATCTCCCTCATCTAGAGCCGATCGCAAGTCCATAGTGACCTTGAGTAACGCAGATTCGCAGCTCTGTCGTGCACGAAAGCCAGACTGATATTTCGCCAGGAGATCATTACATGTTACATAATTTTCAATCTGGGCTCGCAGCATAAGCTTTTCCAAGACTTTGGAAAGAAAACTGAGAATGCTTATTGGACGGTAGTGTGCCAGCTCAGTGACAGGCATTTTTTTAGCAATAGGAATAACATTAGCTATTTTCCATACTTCTGGGAATTGAGATGTAGTTAGACAAGTGTTCATGATGTGTCGGACGTACGAAAAAATGTAAGGCAATATGATCTTGAGAAAACGAGGATTTATTTCATCAAAACCAGTAGCATGGGACTTGTTAGAGTATATCGCTTTAAAAAGTTCATCATTCTCCACACACCGGAAAGAGAAGCAATTAACACTTTGTTCACGTAAAGTAAGAAAGGACATGCTAGGTCGTTGGAGCTGAAGTAAAATGCCGGTTAAGTTCCAAGGACACTCAGGGTTGACATCAGAATAAATGGAAGCTCGCTTCAAGTTTCCCCACAAGGTTTTGGAAGGTAAGCTTGGATTGAATTGAGAAGAAAAATACTCACTCTTAGCTCCCCTAATTGTAATTGCAGAAGTGACCTTGTTGCGCGCTTGTTTATATAGTGTGCGCGTGTAATGATTATTCACCAGTTTCCACTGTTTATGCAAGAACTCTCTTTCTACAATAAGAGAGCGGATTCCATCAGAAAACCACGGATTGCTAAAAGATCTCCTTCATAAGTTCAACTTACAGGTTCTGACTAGATCTTCGATAAAGTATTAAATGAAAGTCCTCTTATACATTTATATAGATAGCCTTTGATCCGAGGTAGGCAAAACCTTTTTTAGTATTCTTTCTCAAAACTTAATCTTTTATTTAAGTACATGTAAGAAGGCTCTGTATTGGTATATATGGTATATATGGTATATATGATCTCTGTTAGTACCTTTGATTTTTATTATTTTTATTTTTTTATTTTTCTTATCATTTTGGCATTGGTTTGAAATTTTGCAGGGTGCACCTGCTTATGGATGATTCACAAATTTATCTGAATTTTCTTATCAATTCTGTTGCTAAATGTGTGTCGAGTATTTATTTATTCAAAATCTTACCTCTACACAAAACTGGGTTAATACAGTTACAATAAATCCCAGTATGTCATAGGACCTTAAGAGGATACAAAAAGAGTTTAGCACTACAGGGTTTCCATGATTTTTGCTTGATAGGTATGGTAATTATAAACAGAAACTTTAAATGTCCCCTTTAAACAGAACATAATCACACATTTGTTAAGTAGCTGGAAAAATAAATAGTTCTCTATGCATTCTACAATGTAAAAAATCAGTGTAAAATCGTAGTTTGATGAGGTATAAAACAAGTTCAAGTGTACTTTCATTATATTGAAAATGCTTAAAATTACACTAAAATAATTGTAATTTTACATCCCAATTATATATTAAATTCTTAAATATAAACAACTAGGCGAAGTTACAAAAGTGTAATTTTACTTCAAATTCGATGTAATCTTACTCATAATCACAGCACTCTGAGGAATAGCACTACCGATTAGATTCAGCTGCCATAAAGTATAAACTTTAGCAATTAACCAACATTTTGTTAGAGATTGCTTATGCTTTATGTAAATTCAGTCAATTTGACAAAGCCATATTTGGATAGAAGGAAAAATCTATAATATTAAAATTTTAGTATTATGACCGCTAAAAACAAATGCAATTATACTCAAATTAACCAAAAAATAATGTAGTTGACAAGTACACATATAGCCAGAAGGAATCCGGGCTTCTAATGAATTTTTAATTTATATTCAAACAAGAGAAAAAGTTACAACTGGTCTAATTGCAACACCCTAGAGGAATATAAAAGCTAAATAAAGTGAAACCCCAAAGTTTTGTATGGCAACACCAAGAAGAGGTTGCTCAATTCAATCTATTTTTTGGGATTTTATTTACTAAAGCTATGAAAACACCATGTGCCAAAATTCAGCACTCAACGTCAACGCGTTCTTGGGTAGTGCCCAAATATGTAGTGAAAAACTAAGTTTTTGTATGGCAACCCTAAGACGGAGTAGCCAGATTTGTCCTGTTTTCAAACATTAATTTACTTTTTTTTTTAAAAGCCTGTGGGCAAAAATTTCAGCACTCTAACTAAACATGTCCTCGAGTTATCCTGCGAACGGGCAGATAGATATGCAAAAATAAAAATAACTTTTAATATTATGCGTGGGTGTCCAATTCAGTTTAGTCTGCCATCATTATTTCTATGCGTTACAAACGGAATGACAAACTTAGAATACCCTTTAGATTTTATCTAGAGTACAACAACTTCATAAAACCACATTTATCATAAATATTCTCTTTCCTATATCGTATCACTTTATCTAATATACAATTTTCTTATGTATGCATTTTTACACTAATGAGTGTAAAATTCCTGTGCTTAGATTGTAAAATTACTTCATACCATAATTCTTCTGAATTTTTAAACTTCACTCAACGGTGCAAAAATTCCGCTCCGAATGAGACTTGTCTTTTATGAAAAACTCAAAAATATTACCCATTCGGATAACAACAACACCCACCGGAGCTCTATCTAGTGGAAATCTTTGAAAATATTTATTTTAAAACTCCGTTTGTTGTAATTTAATGGCAGTCTCCCAAACAGTTGTTCCGGTGTTCGAACTTTATCGTGCTTAGTAAAAATTATGAAATTGTGTCATTCATAATTCCATATTTGTAGAAGCAAATGAAGTTTTAATTGATTTATTTTTTATTACATGTAAAGCATTTTCGGAAGTTTCTTTGAAGTGAAATTGCACAAAAGAAAAGGCGCATTGCTTCTTTCATATCAGACGAAAAATATTTATGTTATTCAAAACTATTTCATTTCGGTACAGTAACAGTTTTGGATATTATCTAAAGTTCTCCATATCATCACTGAAATCCGCCAGTCATCTTCGTGAAAATCGTATGTGGCACTATGATCAAGCTAGTTGGGCTTCATTCAATAAATTCATCAAAGAGTTAGACTGGTCGGAGTGGTCTTCCTCGAGAGATGCTGAGTGCTGTTCTGAAACCGCATTATCAACATCTTATGGTTTGGGTTGCGCTGCTTCATTCCGCACAAATTCAAAAATTGTAAACCTTTATACCATACATCTTGGTTTAACAATGACAGTTATACAGCCATAAAAGATAAGGAAGATACATTTGATGAAATATCTAGAAACTAATCACCTTATTAACGATCGCCTGTTCGTGCTGTCCGCTCTACTGTAAATTTACTAACATTCCTTACCGAGCGTTGGACTCAATATCACCATAATATTTGATGAATCTGAAATCAACGCATTAGATATGTCAAAGGAATTCGATAGAGTCTGGCATTCTCCTCTTTTAGCTAAACTTCAGGAATTAGGTCTAGACCCTCTTTTCTTAAAATGGATTGAAAGTTTTCTCTCCCGCCGCTCAATTCAAGTTATAGGCCGGTGTATCGCAAGGTTCTATGCTCTCTCCTACTATCATTTTTATTAATGATCTGTTAGCTCTCAGTTTCAGTGCTATTCATAGTTTTGCAGACAACAGCACCCTTGATTTCGTTTACTCGTTCGACTCTATAGGATGCTACAGTTGACAAACGAAGCCACATGTTCAGTTCAATAAACTATGACCTAACAACAATATTCGCATGGAGCAGAGCGAATCGAGTCTTGTTTAATGCTTCGAAAACTAAATGTTGTCTGTTATCACTCAAACGTACTGCAACACATAGTATCCCCTGAGCTTTGGGATCATCATAAAAAAAACCTAATTGAACGCCACCCTTTCGGTGTTCATGGAACTCCGAATTTTTTACTGTGCTGAATTGAATTGAGTATTTTCTCTTCTATTTATCGTTTGACAACGAGCAGTTCTAAAATATTTTTTGCAAAGTCGCTATTGGAGGGACTTTCCCATCCCCTTTTTTTGTCCTGCCTTCACTACGGTTAGTACCTATGTTTGGTCTGCTCGGTCTAATGTTACGCGTATGTAGAAAATTTGTTGTAGATACCTACAAATTATCTAGCCAGCAATTTTTCTGATCTACGTGTTTTTCGAAAGGCAATGGAGCATTTCTTGGCAGTGAAAAGATACTTATTTTACTCTCCAGGGTATTTATATTAAATTTGGGTAAGTATGGAATTGATTTCGCCTTAAAGTAATTGTGAGGAATCAACTTAGTTTGTCCTCGGCTAGTGGAACAATTTTTGTGTTATCAGATCAACCATTTGAATTTGTTCAAGGTTTGTATGGTGTAAACATAGTTAAGTCTATATATTTTCACTCAAAATTTTTCAGCTATTTCATTCAAAACTGTAGTTGTACATTACTTCAGAATAATCAATGAACAACACTTTCTCCTCAACAGAAAATGGAAAAAGAATCCTTCCATCATAAAACTACATCAATTTAGATTTTTAGATTTTTCTGTGAATCATCTGCATAAAAATCCCATGAGCTCCAGTGCATAGTCAACATACTTTGGCCGTAAATGGTTATCTTCTATTAAATTACCTGAGGTTTTTTGTTTTTTTTCTTTTTGTCTCTTAACAAATGCAACGAATAATCATCATTTTCATAATTACTATACAATTCATTTTGAAATTTCAAATCAAACCCATTAAAAAAGCATCACCGTTTCCTTATTACAATATTATCATCCGGCATGAATTTTAGTTCCCAGCCGCGTTACATAAAATTCTTTAAATTATTTTACTTGTAATCATCCTTGCGGAGAGAAAGTAAAAGCAAAAAACAAAACACACAAAGAAAAAATAAACATAAAAATTCATCCTTAGGTCTTATACCATTTCAGCTGATCATTTAGCTCTTAAATTTTTAAATGCAAAAATGCTAACATTAATCCTCATCATCATCACCACCACCACCACTACCAGTACCACTACTACCAACCACCACCACCACCACCAGTTTACCATTATTCACTTCATTTCCTAACTCGGGCGAGTATAATAATGATTTTGCCCTCCTTGGTCCTTTCATTAATTATATCCATGGGAAATTCCGCAACAGATAACCTCTAAAGACCATTTGCAGAACGCGAAAAGTATTTTCAGACTTGAGAACCATTTTGAAAACTTTCTGAACCTTAATTAAAAAGATTTAGAGATTTTTTTTTTCTTTTTCTTATTTTGCCGCTTATTTGAGGCACAGCCGAACAGGTCTGCAGGACTAATGCGTTTCCTTGGGAGAACATTTTAATCTTGATAATTTTTTCTCTCATCCTAAAAGTTATTTTGGGGGCAGAAGTATCTTTTTCGCGACTATAAATATCTTTCCATTTTTAAGCTTTTCGAAATTAATAATTTTATGTGGGGTTACTTTCCAGTTTCATGAGTTTTGGTTTTTATGCAAAATCAAATAAATCCAAGGACCAAAGACAAGAGATTTTTTAATATTTTCTTTAAACATGACACGTATGGATTTAGAGAATTAAGAGTAGGATTATTGCGTTTTAGACCTGCACGAAAAATACACTTTTGAAATAACTGATTCTAACAAGATTGTATATATCCGAAAGGATAAGGTTTTACTTCTCCTTAGAAGAAGATCTCTGCATAAACTAAGAGAACTCTGAGGTAAACCGGGGTTAATTCAAATGAAATTAATTGAGTGTGGAAATTTCAACAAGATTATGTAACTAATGCGTTGCGAGGGAGGTGAAATAGAGTTAATCTGAAAAAGATTACAAATCACTTTGGAAAAAAATTATAAAAAAAACTACTGCGCTGGAGGAAGATTATTTCAGATTTGGGTAGTTTGTAGTGTAACTTCATAATTCTTTCAAATAATTGTGAACTTTTCATACATCGGGTCACACTACCTCAATATTTAAAGAAAAGATAAATTTCACTTTGGCCAAGGTGCTAAAAGGAGATATAAAAATTCTGGCAAATAAAATTCTCATTTTTCCCAAAAATATCAGAGAATCCATCCAGCATGAGTTTCTCCCACGTAATCTCTTTAAAGCAAAGGGAATATAAATAGAAGCACGTGCGTTAAAATATCACAGGATTACAGCAACAACTTTGGAACCAACTCTCTCAATATTTGAGAAAAATCTGTTTTCACAATAGCAAAGAAATATACCGACCGCAATGGGTTAAAGATCGGCATATATCTCTATCGGGACTACCAGCTAATAGGAGAAAATTCAGTTTTTTGAATTTATTTATAATAAATTATATGGATACCAAAAAAACAGCTTCTTCTTCGTCTATTCGTTTTGATCCAGAACAATTGGCTCGACAAGCGACATGGCTTGACCCTATGAGGTATATTCACTGACATGTGTATATAATATAGATTGACTACGTTAATAGAAATGTACAGCAAAAAGTGGGCTTCACTTCTATATTATTGACTCTATCGGTCTAAGCACCAAGTATCAACTGAGGAGAACTGTAAACAACAAATAAATAAGTGGGTCCATCGAAAAAAATGTTTTTAAATTAATTATTTGGGTTAATTACTGATAAAATTGTTTTACCAAAGGTAATACAATACATTCATAAGATGTGCAGCAAAAATTCGAAAAGTTTTATTATAATCGCTTTTCGAGCTTCGCGCTCATTTTTTAAACTTTCCGCCAATGATTTTTTTCAATGTTGGCACCGGCGTAAGAACTTTTTTTGACATAAGCAATTGAGCCCCCATGAAATAGAAAGTTAACCAGTCCATATTATATATGTCAGTGGGTAAATCGCCAAAAAGTGTGCCGTGTCCTAAATGTTGGTTGCCATGTTCGGCTATAAATGTTAATTGCTATGCCCGTCTAGATTGTGTTTTGTAGTTGTATTTTTTTTATAACTATGATTGTTTTTTGTTAGGTTATGTATAGCAGATTAGGTAAAATGTCCGACCGCACTAAGTTACAACTTGAAACTGTAAAAACACAACACCGTTTCTAAAGTGGGAAACACAATTGCACCGTTTCGATTCGATACGTACAAATGTCAAATTTGCTTATATGAGACGTACGTGTAATTGGACACATTCGCCGAAATGGATCGAAATGGATCGAATCGAAACGGAGAAGTTGAGCAAATTTCAACTTTTACGGATGACATAACCTAGAAAAATTACCTGTACAATGTTTGTGTATAACTCAAGATGGATGACGAAGTTTTTATTGAAGAAATTAAAAAATGTGAAGAACTTTTTTGACAAAGGCAGCAAATTTTACATGGATGTAAAAAGAAAAGACAAAATCTGAAAAAATTTCAATGAGAAATTTAAAACTGATGGTAAGTTTGAACGGAACAATTGTGCTCATGCACGTAACGGATCGAATTGAATCGAAATGAATTGAATCGGAACGGCGGAATTGTGTTTGGCACTTTAGGAGAAATTATTGAACTATGACTACTGTCACTTTCATGCTCAAGTGCAGGATCATACTATGTACTGCTCGATCGAGTTGCGCACACAAAATAATATACCGCCACAGCGACAGATAAATTACTGGTGAATTCTTTACAACAAAATCGAACGGGCACTGAACTGAACCAGAATCTGTCAGATCTAAACCGAATTTAGCTCTGTCCGGAACGGAGACAAGTTGAAAAGAATGCAAGAAAGTAGAATATCTGAAAATGTTCGTCTCTTCTAATGGTTTTAATAAAAAAATAAACTACTTCAATAGAATAATTGTATTTTCACAAAATGTCCACACATCCACATTTTAATTACAAATACTTTCGATTTGACGTTTAGCTCCGAACCGTAACCACAAATTTTCATGGAACAAGAAAACTCAAAACCTGTACAGAAACCAAACATAGAATCGCTGTGAAAAGAACATACGTGCGGAAACAGTTCTGTGTTAGTGTGGTGAAAAAAATACTTTAGGTTTTGGAACCGAACGAGTTACGGTTCAGTTCAGGTGAAAAGAATTCACCATAAGTCCCGTGACACACGATGATACACACTCTAGACTTGACACGACGTAAAACAGGTTTTTGTATCGAATGTGTATCAGCCCATGGTACACGTAGTTTATACATGGTTGATACACGTTCTTGATGCAGGAAAGAAAATTCATCATTTCCGTATGTTCTATATGCACACAACCCGTGTACACGCATACATATGTAATAAATTACTCGTGTATCATCCGAGTCTAACCCTCTGCTCTAAATTGAGATATATACAAAAATGTTCTAAAATAGTGCTAAGAAAACCAGTTTTTAGTACGGTGTATCGCGTGTGTATCATCGTGTGTCACCGGACTAAGAATGAAATCAGGTATTTCACGAAAATTTTCCAACCCGTGTAAACAAGATATATTTTGTTGCGGTTGTATTAGTGCGGCACAATATGTGAATTAGGTTTGAATTTTGATGCATAATTTCTCTCCAAAGTGCAGCACAATTGTAGAGATTTCTCTTTGCTTCTTTTAACCCTTCCCTAGAAAACCGGTTTGCATACTGTATCAGGAATAATCGTGTGGGATGGCCCAAAGAGAGTTTGATTTTTTTTTTGTTTTTTTTTCTTTTTTTGCTTACACTTTCACTTACCGATAGTTTTTTCAGTTGCCTTCCAGCAGTATATTTATAATTTGTGTCTTACCCTCATTAACTAGTGAGTTCCGCCCCATTAGTGTACTTAATTTCCTCACTAAAACACTTGAAATAATTATGTATAGATAAATCATGGAGTATGTGGGCGTAGAAAATATATTGTCAGTTTGGCAATCAGGATTTCGTCCAGGTCATAGTTGTCAATTTCCACTCCTAAATGTCACATCCGATAACCATAGGGCTCTTGACAATGATAATTTAGCAGTACTGGTCGTTCTCAGTGATTCAGTGAGTCACGCTAAGTTGCTCTGTAAACTTGACACTAAATCACGAAGCCATATTTTGTGTATTTTGTAAAAGTGCAGAATTCTATATCCGCTTCCTCTGATGTTCCTCAAGGTTCGCTCTTAGGCCCTATTCTCTTTTTGCTCTATATAAATGACCTGACCTCTGTTGTGGATAGCGCTTCTGTGCACTTGTATGTCGATGAGGCTTATTTTCCTTCATAGGTTAATTTATTCTAAATCCCCTGCATATTTTTCCGAAAGCCTACCATTCTTGCACTCGAATAGAGGTCTTCATCTGCTTGTCCCGAGAAGTATATCTAGGTACGGTGAATGCTTTTACATCGTCCAAATTGTCCAAAAATGGAACTCTCTTCAAAATTTTATTCAGTGCAAAGGCTCCGGCCTGACCTTTGCTAAACTAATCAGTATTAGATTTTGCTTTGTATTGATTCTTAGACGAAATTACTTTTTAATTTTTTTTTCTCTTCTTGTCTTTTTTTCTTTACGCTCTTCATATTTATGTTTTCTTTTTGATCACAAGAAGAACCGTTTGTGAATTTCTCACATTTCCTATTTCCCTGGCTTTTTTTCTTTCTGGCGTACTACTCCTTAAAATAAAAATCTTATTAATTAAAAGAAAAACGATTTAAGGATTTTGCAGATATTCATTTAAGTAGTATAGTAGTGGTGGTTGACAGCATAATAAAATTGAGACTCCGCGCAATATAACTAACATCTGTATATAGAAGTAGGTGAGGAGTTGAACGACGCACCTATCAAGTTCAGTCCATACAGACAAATAATAATGTAACTAAGAAAAAGTTTATGGTACCTTTGACTGGAATTTTTGTACACACACACACACCTGCTGGATCACATTACGACTATACACTGCGGATGGAATTCAAACTTACTTCTGAACTATACTTCGTATACAAAATCAACTAAAAAAAAAAATCCCAGGCACAAGGTTCGTCGCACTTCCTTAATCCAAGAAGTATCAAAACTGCCTTGGCTAAGATAAATTCGTGTTGAAAGAAACTGTAAGAAAATCCAGCACCAGCAAAACTGTCATCCCCGATGGCATATTGTCGCAGGATAACTTCTGATAGTGATTTCAACATTCCTAAGGGCTTGTTTCCTACTTTTACCCATAAAACTTTCACTTTTGCTTATGTTGTTAGGCGTAACCGATGTCGGAAACTTTCATTTCTATCTTCACTGGAATTGACCATTGACCAATGATTCTAGTGTCCATCTCTGAGCGTATTTATATACATTGCGTACACCCTCTCCCCCCTCCACCCTGTCTATAGCTGTATGACGAGTACCAACAAAAAAAAGTATTTTCTTGCTCCCCAGGTTTTTTTTTCTTTTGACGAAACGAAACCAAAGGTGAAACTAACAGAAAGCCAAGAGGCTACGCATCATTCTGGAGTAAAAAAAAGGAAGAAAATTCGATGAGTTTTCCCGTAGTGATGGCAAAGTCACTTCACTGGATTTTCCTGGATACTTTTTGATGAAATTAAGTTTTGTCGATTCTACTTTTTGTTGTTGTTGCTGTTGTTGTTAAATGTTGTCGTCATCGTCGTACGTTATTAGAGTAGGGTTTTTTTAAGGACTTTGACTTGTGTAGGTAGGTACATCATACATACACATACATATGTACATAATTTATTGGAGGAGATACATAATAAGTTTTGTCATGAGATATTAAAAAGTTTTTATAGAAATTTCAAGTTCGAGCTGGAAAGTTTTCGGAATTAAGGAAACGTTTATCCTTCCATTACCGATTTTTTCTCCCCTCACAGATTTATTTGATTGTTTTGTGTCGTTTTAGTACTTTTACCATTGGGTTCAAAAGTATGTATATGGGGCAGTTACAAGAGGGTATTTCTTTATTTGGATGAAGATGGCGTGATTTGTAAATTTTCATAATATTTGTCATTTCTCTTAAGGATCTGCTTTTAGAAACTATTAGATCATAGATAGTCCTGGACTGAAAGGACCTTCCCCGGTCAGCTCTAAAATCTTCACCAACAACTCGTTCATAATTGAGAACCAGTATGGCTGTTTACTTTCTCAAGCCTGGCATTAGATTGAATTACCTACACTCACTTGGAGGGTTCACTATTGGTATTAGGTTGAGATCTGCGCTATTGCAATGGCAATGGTTGATAAGAAATGACGTTGCTAACCTTTCAGAGAGTCAGACTGCCTTCATGACTTTTATTTGGGCTTCGGATTATATCTAGGTTGCTGATGGACTTCAGAGCATCTACGGTGTTTCTACAAATGATATCTATATGGGATTTATGTGGAAGGAGAGGCCGAATTCCCAAGCCAGATCCAATTCTAGATGCTCTTTTTTGGACCAGAACCTGTTGTTGGTGTCACCATCTCAATGATCAGGTCTGTCATCCAAGTGGATATTCGTCCGAAGCATTACATACCTATATGAAACTGGTTACTAATGGGCCAAATTGGAAGTACACCAACTTTCTTTTCCGACTCAGAACAAAACAATGCAGAAATATTGTTGGTATCGTCACTGGCCACAGCTTTTTTCAGGTTCTTCTAACAAAGATGGGAGCCGTTGGCAGTTCTGTCCTGTCTCTCCTGATCTAAAGGAGAGCTTATGACAACTGAGCACTTTCTATGCGTTTGCCGTTCTCTTTTCAGTTCACGATGATTACTCTTGGGTCTGTCCTCCTATCTACGGTTGATAAGCTGAAAACCTTACGTTTTCTAGTCCTGATAAGCTTTATTAAAAGGACAGGAAAGTTTCGATGATTGGCCTTTCCTTTCTACCATATTAGCACGGGGACAACCCGTGCTTGGGATCTTTGGTCGTCCTGCTCCGGAATTAAAAAACAAAAGAGCCGACAGCAAATTTGAGGGTCTCAAAATTAACCAGATTAAATTGTATGCAATCGAGGGGCTTATGTTAAGCAATTTTAGACACATATATTGTAGGTAGTTTTAGTAGTTAGTAACATAACCTCAAAATCGGAAATGGTATTAAAGCTAATATCGTGTGTGTGCATTTTGGCAGACTTCATTCTGTACACAAGAATTTGTGGTCCTGGTAATCGTTTAGGTTGTAACGAAGTTACATAAATCTAAGCTGAGACAAATTAGCCCATGCGTAGCAATCAAGATTGCCCGCAACAGAGAAACCAGCCGCCGAAAAAAGAACACGCTGTTAATTAATAGCTCAGTAGTAGACCCGTGCTGGTGGCGTGATAGCAGAAGCAAATATTCTGCAAACGGCGCCAGCAGCCAGAGTTCCTATAAATAGCAAGCTGTCAGTACTGAAATTAATCAGTTGATCACCGATCACTCAGTCAAACACAAGACATCATCCGACACCACGTCGCTGACTAGATCGCGATATAAGTAATCCGACACCGAGAAGCAACTTTGAACCAAAGGAGTTAACCGCAATCAGCAGGCAACCCTTAGACTGGCTACAAAAGTCAAGTGGGAAACACATGGCACGGTTCGAATTGGATACGTAGAAATGTCAACTTTCATGCATGAGACATACGTGAAATTGGACACATTACATCGAAATGGGTCGAAATGGATCGAATCGCAACGCAGAAGTTGGGCAAATATCAACTTTTACGGATGATATAACCTAGAAAAATCATCTGTAAAGATTTGGTTATAATCAAAGATGGATGAAAAGACGAAATAAGAAAAAAACATGAATTATATGAGGAAAAAGGAATGTTTTCATTAATGGATGTAAAGCGGAAAGACAAAAGTTGGCAAGATTTTAAAGTCAAGTCTTTGAAACCGAACGCAATAATTATGGTCATGCAGTCGTTCGATCGAAATAGGTTGGATCGAATCGAAGCGAAACGTCGGAATCGCGTTTGTCACTCAAGTGAGCCACCGATAGAATTGTCAGTTGCCTCTCAGCAACTGGACTGACCACATATCCCGTCCTGTCTGCCTATGTCGTGTTGGCCTAATTGGATGGCAAGTGAATGTTACTTGTGTTGCCCTAATAATTCGTAGGCGCAGGTATCAATTCCTTCCCCGTAACCAGAGTTTTGGCCTATCTGAAGGGAAGCTCACGTTAATCGTGTTGGCCTGAAGAGTGGTGAGCGCACGCTCCCACCCAAAATCCTCGAGACTACTACCCAAGCCATGATACAGATATCTATATGTGTTCGTTGGGAGTCCGTTCTCTAAAATGTTCTATATTGATACTTATGGAAAAGTGCCAAACATTGACATTCTATATGCTATAGAGGCTAAACTACAGCTTGGATCTTTACTTTCCCAAAGGCTAATACCTTACTTAACAAAATAATAAAATAGTTTTGATTACAAACTAACTGAGTAATAATTGCATGTGTGTATGTGCAGCCGGAGTCCGAATCTGTGGGCAGCAACATTCGATTTCATCAGCAACGGCACAGCGTCATATACAATGATTATTCAGCTGAGAGTTTTTGCTTGAGGAATCGTAGTCATTTGGTTCAAATAAATTTTTTTAAATAATTTTATTAGGAAAAGTATAAACATTTTTATTTCGGTTCAGAAGATAAGGAAGCAAGCTTAAGATTATGAGAAGTTCATTTTTCTGTATTAATAGTAGTTTCGGGCGGAGGAGCTATTCAAATCAAACTTTTGTCAGTTTTACATAAGAACACTGCAAATATTTTAAAATGTTAAGACTCCGTTGGGGCTCTCATGTAGTAGTGAGGGAATCTGTTTCATGGCTTGTGAAGTATTCTTCCAGCAAACATTGATATGAAAAATTATCAGCGTGATAATTGGAGGATATCTTCCAGTTATCATCTTCGGAATATTTGAGCAATATAAATGGATGAAAATTGCTTTCTTTTAAGTTGCTCAAGCAATAATTAGATGATATCAGTTCGGTTGCTTGCAATTTCAGTTTTACCTTCCTCCACACGAAAAGAGGACGATAATCAAGGCCAAACTTCTCTTCTTAGTTTCGCCTGGCGAATGCATTGATGAAAAGCCGGATGTTTATTTTTAATGAAGAAGATGCGTTACCTGAAAATTTAAGTCTGTTCATTCTGGTTTAATAAGTGTTCGGATTAAATTATACTTAAGTTTCCTACATATACAGGGTGTCCCGTATGTGGTCTGGCACCCGAGGGCTACGGATGCGTCATGCATAGACAAACAAAAAATTATACGGGTGTGGGGAGGAAATCGTAACGGTTTCCGAGATAACGGAACTTTAGGATATTTGGATATGTATTTATAGATCACGCTATAACTTCTGAACGTTACACCCTATGATGTTGATTTAAACTTTGGTAGATAGACCTTTTCAATGGTCTATAATTTTTTTCCCTAACCCGTAACTACTATTTTTATCAAAAAACACGTCATCAATATCAATTTTTCATATTGAATTTAAAAAGCCCAAAATCTAAGCTTTAAAATGACCCAAAATGTAACCCTTTCTGCTATTTTTGCACTTTTTCTTAAGCATCTCCAGCGAAAATGGCTGAAAAAGTTCAATAAGTGCCTGAAAGTAGGCAATTATATTTTGGAAATGACTTTTTTCAGCCATTTTCGCTGGAGATGCTTAAGAAAAAGTGCAAAAAACGCAGAAAGGGTTACATTTTCGGTACAGAATGTGATAGGACTTTGGAATCTTTGTACTGAGTTACATAGACTAAATGTCATCACAGGAAAATCAAACGGGACAAATGGTATGTGATGGTTTTTTGTTTTCGGGTGCTACTAGATTCCAACAGGATTTTGTGATAGGCACGTGCAAGTAAGATTAATAATACTTGTCTTACCTGTCTGAGATATAGAGGGCATTTAGTCTCTTGTGTGTCTCTGTATAACCGCTAGTTACTTCCGATGCTTTTCTTAAAAATACGGAAAGAACTGGAGCAAATCCTTTCCAATATTCGACAGATATTCTGATTATGTTTAAAATTAAATAAAATTAAACTGCTTATCTGACTGGTGTTAACTGCTGATTTTGTAGCTGTACCAGTTGATTGTAAAATTGTTGTGTTACTTATTATTTTTGAAATCCACTGAAATATCGTAGTGGTCGAAGAAGTCTGAATAGAATTTTACTCCTCTATTACTTATGATAAATAATTCGTTTAAGTGAGTATAATTAAGTACCTACTTACCTGAGTAAGATTTAACTTCTCATCACATTAGTCAAAGAGCCTGTCTAGACCGCGCTAAGTCGACTAAATTAAAACTAATATGCAGTGGTCTAAACATTCCGTATTACGAGAAATTAGTCTTACTTTAATCCGGTATCTGATGTGGTATTGAATTAAAAAATTAGTATTAAACTTAGACATAAACCTCACATAAAGACGTGTTTTCAAACTTGTTCATTAATAAAGAAAATTTTTATTTAATTTTAATGAAAATGATATGAATTAAGCAGGAACAATATGCGAACTGGTCAGAAGAAATTATTCCAGATGATAAAAAATTTAGAAATTTGGAAATTTTTAATTTTTTTTGTATATGCAAACTCAAAATATTATTTTTCATTTTCCTCTTGGATAAGTAAGCAGATCTGACAAATTTTTAGGGACCGAACCAGTTATGGCCTTTTAAGACAAAAAATCAACTTTACCTATTATTCCGGAGCGATAATACTTTGAAGCTGGATAGGCTTTTTAATTTATCTGGCAAAAATAAAAAGCCAGCTTGACTAGAAAAAATAAAAAGCTGGGCTCGCTATTTATATTTTTACCGAAAAAAAGCTTCAAAACTATTACCGGCCAGGAATAAGCTTTTTTCGTAAAAATTCATAACTGATTCGGTCCCTGAAAATAAGAGGCAGCTTGGCTTTTTATATTTCCGGTTTCAAAACCTGTTACTTCCAGCTCGAAAAAATAAAAAGTCGAGCTGGCTTTTTATTTTTGCCAGATAAAATAAAAAGTCTTTCCAGCTTGGTTTTTTTTAGCTTTTTTTAATAAAAAGTTAAGTTTTCAAAAGCTCTGCAGGAATCGAAACATGAGACATCTTTTGGTATATTCCACTAATTTCCACGATCATGATTTATTCCAGCTTTTTTTGTTTAAAATTTTCAAAATACCAGTTATTTTCGGTCCCTTCAAATTTTGACAACTGTCAAAGCCTTAATACGAGCGGACTGAACGACAGCCGGATTAATACTGCGTAAGTTGACTTACGTAAAACTAGTCCTAAATAGCTGCGATCTAAAAGTACTCAATATGTGTGCAGAGTTAATAGGTACTTCAATTTCGACAGCAATATGAATTTTTTTATCTCCTGATTAAGTTTTATGATTTATTTAGCGTACGCTTCTGCATTAAAAAAACCGTCTGCCAAAAAGTATATTGAAAAAAAAAAATTGTAGGAACTATTAAGGTTTACCCTGTATATGTATATTTTTCTCGTTAATTAAAAACACGGTGAAGGCATTACCAGTGAGGGAAACTGTCTGGTAGATGAAATTATTATGGGAAAATTCTATATATTCTGAAGTTGCTGATTGACCATGTTTTAAAAAACATTCAACATAACTTGCAAAAAAAAACTCTGTATTGCAAAAAAAAACAATCACAATTTTTGCAAAACTTGTGGACGTAAATTTGGCTAAACTTTATTTTTCTTATTTACAACAAGGACGAAAAAATTTTCGAATTCACTTAAATACTGCTTTTTTTTTGTTGCCTTAAATTATGCAGAACAGAAAGCTAATAACGCAGGCCTCATATTTTCCTCAGTATTTTTCTATCGCAAAATAATTGGAAAAAAATTGAGTTCATAACTTCCCTTTAGAAAATTACAATGAACAGCGACAAGTCCAATTCTGCCAACATTAAAGACATAAATTCGCGATTTTTTTTTTTTGCTTTTCTACATTTTTCTTTTATATATTAGAAGGAGGGTGAAGGAGAGGCGGGTGCGGGGCGGGGGGATTCAAGACCAGTTCCAAGGCTTTTAGTTCAATGAACATCAATTTTAAAGAAGAAATGCTCCAGAGCACCACTCCCTTTCCATCTCAAGGATGAAATAAGGACGAAATTGAACTCCAATAAATTCAAATGAAAGCTAAACAGCATTTTACTTGTGTGGGAAATTGGTTGGAAGCCTTGAGTGTTTTCAGCTTTATGACCGCAACTTTTCGGTGTTTTTTTTCTTCTAATTTTTTATGCAGATGGCTACACATACGTGAAGCGTTTCCAAACAGAGAATAAATGGGTTTACAACATACGCGACATTTTGAGACGTATGGAAACATATATCATATGTAGGTATAGAGGATATGTGCGAGTTTTATATTAAAGAGCGGTAAATTGTTCAGCCATAAAGAAATGTTTTTTTTTTCGGTAAGAACACGTCATAACTTGATGGAAAAATGCTTTTAACTTAATGATATACTGCCGCGTGCCATGGATCTATGTTGTATAGTATCAAAAAATGTTAATGGTACCGCGGAGCGCATTCCGACTATAACTTTAGAGATGCGACATGGCACCTGTAAGCGGCGAGGTTCAGAAAATATTCACAGATGCTGTAGTTATTATAGGAAGACAGGCAGCTGGTTCCTTCTATCTTAGATGGAAGAATCTGAGGTAGAGCAATAAACCGCCCTATGAAATAGGGGTAACAAATGGTAGATACAAGGACGTAAAATATATATAATTCGTATCCCCGCGAATATTTCCTTATTATACGACATGGTGATGCTATATTTATTGATATTATGATTCTCAGGCGCCTTTGTGATGAAATCATTAATCAAAATGAAATAGGATTAAGTTTTTGAGGGGCTTTAGAACAATGCGGCGTACGTATATCAGGAGGAAATTTACATTTAGCAAAAGCTTCCTGAGTGGTTTTAAAATCCTGCGGTGTCAGAATTTGCACAGATGTATACATACATGTGAAACTTTGGGGTGGTATACGCATTCATAATACATACATTCATACATACATACATATATAGATATATATGTAATATACAAAGGCCTTATGTAATTCAAAGTCGCAGAAAAAAAAACGACATTCCACAATGACTATGTACATCATTTTATACATAGTACCCATGTAGCAATCCCAGAGCAGATTAAAGTCAATCTTTTCTATTTTTTCATGTTGAGCTGAGCCTATTGCTTCCGGCAGTGCCTAAACAAAACTTCGTATAAATTGAAATTTTTTGCGCTACTGTGTATACTTTCGGATAACCTAAAACTCGGAATTCAATGCAACAGGATCAAACGGAAGATAGCAGATAGGTTTTTGGAATGTTTCGACAGGTTCTTTGGATAACTCCAAACAAATGGAATTTTTGAAATGTTGGTTTTATTTCGTTTTTTATAACAAAAAACAACCTTGTGTTCTGAGTGAAGTGGTTTTTTTTAATGCTAAATGACTCATTCATTTCATAGTAGAAAATGTAGCTAAACAGAATTCCCCTCTTTTTTCAGTAATTGGCACAGAATTGGAATTGTATCAACCACAAATCCTAACTTCAATCTAATTTTTCATTTGTCCAAATCGTGGTGTAGCTCATTATTTGTCAGCTGATATTTTCTCTCCAGTATAAATGACGTAAGAAAGTTCCATTGAGTAGAAATTTTTAGACAAATTAAGGAAACTTAACCCCCTGATTCTAAATAAAAGATTCTTTAGAGATCTCTTAACCTCTTAAATTTATCAAGTCAGATATCTTAGCAGAATTAGTATTCTACATAATCTTAACTTTAAGACATTATGACGCTTTGGAGAATCTGAACACTCTCCTTTCAGTTAGCACAGATTTTAAAGACAATTAATTTCATAAGAAGGATGAAGAAGAAATAATTTTTTGCGATAATGGCAAAATAGGGCCAACCCACACGTAGCGAGCACGAAACACGCACATTTTGCAACACTTGTGCTCAGACGTGTGATCATAATAATTTTGCTACCCTGTACTGTATGATTACCGAACTTTTATGAATTTTATGAATTTCCTAATACCAGGAGACAGACTTGCAATTTCATAATTGATATTGCAATTATGTTAATTGCAATGTAAAATTTCAGAGACACACTTTCGCATCTGAGAAATTAATTACAGAACTAATATTTGATTTGTCATTTGACTTAAGAAATTTTCGCACACATACAAAATGTGAGTAAATATTGTGACTTTAGTTGTTTATATGGAAAACAAAAACGAAATAGACACTTCAATTTGACAAGTGTCAAACAGTGTCAACAGTGTCAAAGTGTCAACAGAAAAAATTGCAGTCAACATTGCAGTATTAAATTCGGTTCTAAAAGGTTCGTGTATTAAATAATTATGGTTTATAACTAGGGTTATATCGCAATAAACTCGTATACCGCATTTTCAATATTGATTACTTAGTGTACACCGAGCGCATATCGAGCTGTTTCTCAGTATATAGAGACGGATCTTGCAGTTTAGCGCAAATTGCAATATTGAAATTGCAAGCCTGTCTCCGGTATAAGATTGGTACCAATTAATATCGTAATTATTCCGTTTATCCTAGATATCGAAGGTATGCTTAAATTGAGGATTTTGTTACGTCTAACAGGATTTTCGTATAAACAATAATTGTTTGCAAAACTTTAAAGTGGCGATAACATTGTCGAGTAATGGAGATTATCTTAATGCTGTGTCATTTCAATTAATTTAAAGGCTAGAAATTTTGGCATTCTGAAATTCTCTATAATTACAGCCTCAGAAATAGCAAACGGATCAAAGTCGTCCCTCATGTTTCGCAGAACTATCCACTGCGCACAGCTGATAATGTCAAATTGTATAATTACTTAAACTTCACAAACTTGTACATATTTATATAATAAGTATATACGTGTATATAAATATGGGAATACGAAATTTCCGCCCAAGATATCTTCTAGTAGCACCACAGCTCTTATCACAGGAGTACCAACCAACAGAAGAAGAAGACATGGTAGAACATGGGAAGAGATGAAACACAGCGATTGTCACCACTTGCCGACCGAGATCTAAGGGAAAAGAAAGCACGCAATCGTCAATCACCCTTTTTTTTTAATCAATTATATTTTAAACTTTTTTTATTTTTCCCGGACGGGAATCGAACCCACACTTGTTAGAATCGGTCAAAGATGGAGAAGGAAGAATTTTAAGAACATTTATTTTTAACGATTCTAAATCAAATCATAAATACAAGAGGAAAAAATAACTGACTCGTCTGGGGTTTGAAGCCGGAACCTTCCGCTTTCCGGGGGACTGTTCTTACCAGTGAACTTATATTAAGAAATAATTGACAGCTAGTTTTGCTTACTAGAATACCAAATCTTCACTAAAGTTAAGAGGTCAGCTGACTTCTCACATCCTTTAACTCTTTACGCAGTATACCAATTTCTGTTAACGGGCTTTCACAGTGCAGTTAAGAGACTAAAGGCTCCTATCTTTCAAGTAGAATCTGGGTGTTAAATTATGCTATATAGGTCAGGCAAGAATGGAGATGCTCCAGCAAGTCTAGTCTTGGCCAAAAACTACTACACAGATAATTTTATGTGATCGCATTGTTCGGATTAAAAATTTCTCTACAAGTCCGTCCACTTTCTTCTAACTTATTCTTTCAAAGTTTCGGAAGTCTTTAACTCGGGGAATTTGTATTGAGAATTACGAAAGTCGCTATTCCACTCGACAAAACTCTCGGCTGTTTTAGTTGTGGAGAAGTAAGAAGAATATTTCTCAACTGATAGTATTGTCTGTTTTTGCTGCATTTTATGAAAGTACCCAGGTACCTAGGAATTTCCAAATTAAATTATGGATTCACTGCATATCCTGAGTATATTTACAAAAACAAATTGTGGAAATCCTTGCAATACTACAGAGAAAAATTTAAATCAACCGCAAAAGGGTCAATTTGGTCGCTATAGAAATTTTAAATATGCACGTTAAAGGTTTTGATGTAGGATGTAATCGCATCTACATTTTGTCTTCTAATTAGATGTGTAACTAGTTTTTAAGTCCGATAAATGGTTTTGGAGATAACTGCAAAGGAAGTGAATCAGTCCTTTTTAAGGTGGAAAAATGGCAGTTTTTTAGTACGATACTGGACATATTTTCAACTCTTCGTTGCGAAGAACTGGTAAGTCGTGAAATAAAGGACGGAAGAAATATATCCAAAATATACGAACTGGGGTGTATATGACCCAAGTGCAAAAAATCCGTTTTTCAGCAGTTAAATATCAGTACTGACGTTAAAACGTTCAAAAATAAGCTAAACCCCTCAATTACACTCTCCTCCCTCTCCCCTCTATGAGGGGCGGTACTAGTACGACCCCTATCCTAAAAAAAACCCTTCCCTAGAAATTGTTCACATTTTTATACTATAGAGCCTAAATACATCGGGAAAATAGTCCCGAAAGCTCTCACACCCTCCCACACAGAGTTAGGTATCCTTCAATAATGCGAAAATGAAATTTACTGCCGAGGTCCCTCAAATCTGCAAACTACCGTTAATCGAAATAAAATATTACCTATAAGACCCGTGCATACCTAATTACCGAAGCAATTTCTCAGTTTTTTTTATTGATCTTACAGACCCTGAGGTTATCCCTGCGACTTATTGCAACTCCTGAATTTTTTTTCGTTCTAATTTTATTTTCCGTTAATTCGTTCCCATTTTCATCTCCACAACCTCCCTGCACCCCCCCCCCTCCCAGAGCTCCCATTTTTTTATACCACATGAATTCCCCTCCTTCTCTCCATTCTTCCAGTATATTGGAAAAATTTGAAAAACCCACCTCAAAAACTACCCTTTTACAAAAACATTTTTATTTTATCTGGGCGTTAGGTGGTAAGAGACACATGCACCTCGAATATTAAAAAAAGTTTGACACCCTCTAGGTAGAACAAAAACTAACACCCTTTATCATTTCTAGTAATTCGCACTTTTTCACACTTCGCTCGTTTTCCCTAACTCCCTACGTATGCTAGAGAATCGTGAATGGAGAGTTAGGAAGTTTTTATTGGGGAAAATGAAAATTCTCATCTCCTAAACTCCCTAACTCTCCGTGTTACAGAATCCGGCCCCAGATTTTATTTTGGATGCTCTCTACCAGTTCTTCCTCCATGCATTTTCTGCATGCGTTCCGAATGTTTACCAAAGAAGCAGTGTTCAGTTTTAATGCACTAAGATTTCGCAGGTCAGTACGGTTCCTCTACATCTACAATTAGCCAGCTTATATGCATGTAAATCTAGAATCCTCATCGCTGATTCTCTGGATTCTTTTGGCAAGCATAGATTCATTGCTGAACCATTTCTGGTCAGAGCATAAGTTGTCTCATTTCCTGGAATATCACCCAGCAGAGAATAACTCTCTGGTAAGCACCAGGTTTTCCGAACTCACTGAAACAACGTTGAACTATAGGCTCGAGCTAATGGTATTCCAGTTCAGAGCTTTGATTGTAGCTTAACTCTCAATAAATATAAATCTCCTTAGGTATGTTATAAGTTGTTTTGGGCTATTTTATTGCGTTTCTTATACCTACAGCTTCCGCTTGGAAGACACTACTATAGTCGGGTAGGTAGTACGAATCTTGTGTTTGAGGGGGGTACTGAGTATACCACGGCTCCCACTTCCTCAACCATTCTTGAATCATCTATAATGATGCATATGTCAGAGTCATTTGCCATGCGAGTATCCTTCCGCTTATCTCTACTAACTAAGATTCCTTAATTGAAAAACTTTTTTCTAAGTCTAGCTGTGGAAGAGTGTAATTCGTGGTTCCCCGTATGCAGTTCTAGAAACATGACTTTAGTATTCTGCTCTGAGCTTGATCACTCTCTCTGTCTAAGTAGGTACAGTTTTACCATGAATCTCAAGGGAATCTCAAGGGGCAGAAGCTGGAGCATATTCTCCATTGCTACCATTGGTACTGTTCAAAAAGTTTCTGTGCGGTAATACATAAGCAGAGAGCTGCATCTGTATTTTGGAAGGACTCTCCAGGTGAGTCGCTCTCTCTAGAACACCGCACCACACCAAGATTTCATAGATCAAGAAAGATTTTACAAAATCGTTTTACATTCTACGCGCGATGCGACGGTGGATGCTCCATCTCTTGCCAACATTTTCCTTGCAGACATAAAGTACAATGGCCACCTTTTTGGCACGTTCATTCACATTTATCCTCCAATCTCCAATAAATTAAATGTATTTTTGCCTCAGAATCATACAAATACGTAAAAAAATTTCTACAGATTTGTTTGTTTTTGATGTGTGTGCATGTTCATCCGACATCCACTGTCAACTTAAACAAGGTTAGTTTGCTTCATAAAATCTTAGTCACGTATAATCTGCCATTAAAATTTTAGAATAATCCTATTCACGACTTCACCCTAATCACATCTGCTTGACTGCGTTTCTGATTATTGATTTAATTAATTATGATAAGTTAACTATTCTTGTCTTGTTACAATGTAATAGGGTATTCGGCTCGGTACACACAATAGACAATGGCGCTCATATTATCAATTCAGGTTCAATTTAATTCAAATTAATTTTTTTAATCGAAAATAATCTATTTTAAAGTGAATTAATAAGATTTTAGTGGTACTACAGATGTGGTGCCACAAGGATATATTTTAGGTCCCTTTGATTTTTTCTTTTCATATAATTTATATATAATATTTTGGCCTCGGTGATTCAATAGTAAGCGTGCTGGTCTATCATGGGTTCGAATGCCACCTTGAGTTGCCTTATTAGGAGTTTTTTTATGAGTCTCGCGTCATTTGCGATCCGCTTATTCTGTGCGTATTTTTGTTTTGGTGAATCTGCTTTATTTGGACTCTCGTATCTTCATTCAAGGTGCTCTCAAACTTAGGGGGGTTGGGTGCAGAGCTTAATTGGGGGGCGGCAGACGAAGCCCGAATTTCGATTTTCCCCTCAGAGGAGGGGGAGGGGGAATTGACTCTTGACTCCCTGGACAGACTTTGATGCGCTTCGGTTTATAGATTAGTATTGGCCTGAGGAACAAAATGCACTAAGCGTTCATTCTGGACAGCACTTGGTACATCTCCCATACAGAAACTGTCAATGTGCTTTATGAAGTCCATAGTACGATTAGCCTTGTTCACAATGGAGAGTATAATGTTCCTTGAAAGAAAACCAAGAGTTAAAAACAACGCCCAAATCCTTTGTTTTGTCGAGTCTAATTAATGAATTTCCATCTACCGAGTAATCGAAGTGGAATCGAAACTTCTTATGTACACAACAAAAACAAATTGTAGTGCACTTGATTGAATTCAAAGGTAAATAATTATTTGAGCATCACGTATGGAAAATGGCTAAATCAGAGCTTAGAAAAACACAACGACTTTCGTCCGAAAATGTACGAAATAATTTGTGCGTCGTCAGCGTAACAAAGAATCTTGAAATTAGCCCAGAATTCAACCAGATTCATTGATGTAAATAATAAGCAATTAAGGACCAAAGTCACTGCCATGTGGCACACCAGAAATATTCTTATTTTCAGCATACATAAAAAAAATCTTTGTGTTTGGTTTGATAAATAGGAAAATAACCAATTTGCAAAAGGACAAGAAAACCCAAGGTTGGTAAGCTTATAAATGAGAATTTTATGATTGAATCCGTCAAATGTCAGAAAAGCGTTTGACAGATTCAATCTTAAAATTCAAATCAAATCCGTATATAGTAATAATGAGCCGATTTACCGCCTCTGTGGTTGGGATATAAAAGAATTCTACTAAATTGGTAGTAGTAGATTTACCCTAAACTGATGCAATATTTTTGAATGTTTCCGTAAAGGACCTGCAGTGAAAATTCAGAATATCTTATAATTATTCCTCTTTTTGGAAAGGTCGGGGTTCGAATTAGCACTTTCTTTAGCATTTAAAATGCAAATTCAGCAAATAAATTTAAGGGGGTATTCTAGTCTAGAATTTCGAAAAAATCGATTTTTTTTTTGTTATCATATTTTCAAAGTTTAACTTTCAAGAATATGCCTAGCAGAGGATTTTTCAAATTTATATCTTTATATTTAGTGTTCACTTGCATCCAGCTGCTAACAGTTGAATTCTAACTTCCAAACCACGTGGACGTATGGACTTTAAGGGGTAACGCCTCTGTAACGGCTAAAAAAAATGGTTTTTTCACGAATTTTTTTCTCGCAAAATTAAAGGTGTTTGAAAAAAACCTTTTAAGGGTATTATCGGGCATACATTGAACTTTATTGATAAATTTTTGACAGCGAAAAAAAAAACAAAATGGCGGCTCCACAGCCATCTTTCCGGGACATGTTTCGGAGCAAGTTTGACGCGCTTGATGGCTACCTAAATTTTCAAAGGAAAAAAAAACAGTGGTGTTACACCTTAAACGCGTTTTTCTCGAAACTGCCTTTTTCAAGAGATGCCCACGATTTCTCAAGCTCTGGACCGATTTACTTCAAATTTTTTTGAGAGTCTTCTTTATAGACTTGTCTATGTCCGGAACTAGCCGCATCCCAAAATTTCAATTTTTATTATTTTTAAAAAAATTCGAAAATGTCAAAAAAGTGGTACAAAAATTGTTTTTTTTTAGGCAGCGGCCATTTTGTGAAAAAATTTTTTTTCCAACTTTTCCCTAGTTCCGTACATAGCGACATAACTCTAGACTAATAATCTTTTTTATTTTTTTTGCGGATTGCTAGGCGGGTTGGGCATGATCACGCGCCAATTTTTTGAGGCCCCCAATTAATCAGCTGCTAATTTTTTGAATTTTTAACTTTTTTAATTTTTTAATTTTTTTCTGTATTCTTGCAATGTTAGTAAATAACTGATAAAAAAAATGGATAGAAAAATATTGATTGCCTTTTTTTTACGGCACTTCAAAAATTCCCTAAAATTCGGGCCTCTAGACTAGAATACCCCCTTAAACGATTTCCCCAACATCTCCTATTGCGGATATATCGATTCCTATATCTACAGATTTATGCACTAGATTTTTTTTAATTTATTTTTTTTCTATCTTTCTTAATTTGTTCCTCTCCTCTTATGGAAACATAGAAGTGAGTATGCTTTGGACGTAAAGTCCAGACTATATCAGCTGAAGCTAATAGCTCACTCCGTGACAAGCGTTGTATAAGCAGGGCGGCACGCTAGCATACCTCAGCTATTGCCGGAGAGTGTGTGGTGGGTCACACGAAAACCTGCCGCTGTCACGGACCATATAAAAAAAAATTGTACCTACACAACCGAGACAAAGCACACATCCAGTTCTGAAAGGACCTTTAACACCACTTTCCTGTCGATATAGCGAGGACTAAATGTAATGTCCTCAGATGCCATTTATCCAGCCACCCTATGAAATTGCTGTCACAAATATGGGCAATGTCTTTAATAACCTGAAATAGCGGAGGAGCGAACCAAATCATAAGATGGCTTTCGGGAGATAGGAGAAAAATCAACAAGACTTGACGAGCTATGACGTTATAAAAATTTATTCACACTACAAGCTGTGCTTATTTTAGTTGTATTTTCGCAAATTCCATAACTTCTAAACTTGATAAATCTTACATGTGAAATTTCATAAAACATGGAGATCTGTCAAATACAGCTATAAATGAAACTTTTAAAAAATTACTAAATTTTCACAGAAGTTTGAACTGAAACTGAAGCTTTACTAACATTCTTAAACTAAGTGCGTAAGTAAAAATTCGCTACTGAAACTTGAGCTTCCAAAGCAATA